>BLBF01000083.1:939181-1029110 GCA_015471245.1 Laticauda colubrina | reverse complement strand
GAGAGAGAGAGAGAGAGAGAGAGAGAGAGAGAGAGAGAGAGAGAGAGAGAGAGAGAGAGAGAGAGAGAGAGAGAGAGAGAGATCACTAATAATAGCACAACTCAGTTGAGATTTGAATTGCTGGATTCCTGCTACTTATCAGCTGTTATAGCATGACAATCTATACAGTAAAGACTATGTGGCCAATATCCCTAAGTTTTTGGCTCTTGTTCTTTGACTCCTGCTCTCAAAAGGTAGAATTGTTCTGAAATTTTTTTAAAGGGATGAGAAAGGTACTTATATCTTAGAAATTAAAGCCCAAATTTTGCCTCATTAAAAATTCAACAAAAAGTAAAAGCCAAAATGCCAACTGCAAATTAGTTTTCAAATAGACATCACAGAGATATATCCAAAGGTAGATCATTGGCAAAATTTAATGAATTTCCAATCCCTCATATGACCCAAATGATTTTTGAGAGGGAATTCCTTGCACAGGTGAAATTTGAATAGTAAAGGATGACCATATGTGGATTACTTTATTAGAGTATAGTAAATTCTTGACCTCCTTCAAATAAGAAGCAATGGGTCTCTTAAATTACAGTAAGAACTCTGAAAAATAATTAAATGAAGCTATATTTTATCTGCAATTCAAGGCTCTGTATGTGTGGAAGAATTGCTAATTGTGCAATTATGTGATATATCTGTCTCATAAGATACATGGTTTGCTGCTAAAAATTGGGGTTCAGTTGGGGGAGCCTAGCTTTCAGTTGCCAACTTGTCATGATTTGATTTTGATGGCACACACTTATCAGATATGCCCTATGGAAATTCACTTCTTAAGTAAATTCTTACCATGAAGCTATTAGGGATATTATTTTAATGTATCTTTTAATTATCTCTGATAAATTTTGTTGATTGTGGAAGGGTAGTCTGAGTTAGATAACCCCAAATGGCTGTTTTCTTTCTCAAGAAATGAGACAGCAGTGTTTTGCCTAGAACAAGTTCTTCCTTCCCATGGAATATCTGAGAACAGAACTTCTACAGATTGCATGTGATTGCTATTACCCTCTTTTTCCAAGGGTGCTTCTGGTAGTTCAAAAATTGTTCTAGTGTCTTGATTGTGCTTTGAGACTGTGCTTGTACTCTCTGCCCTTCCCTTCAGCAGCAACGGGTGAACTTGTCTGAAGAATGCATTTTGTTTCTTCTTACTGTCTCCTGGAGATTGGTGTAGAACACTAAATGTTTTACACCTTTTTTTCTTCTAGAATGGCCAGTTCTTTAAGATTGATGCTCCAGGAAAATCACTTTTTCACTGTCTGATTTTTATTCTTCTGCTTTCTCTTGGAAAATTAATTTATTTTGGGTCATTTGTTTGCTTGTCATCCCTTTGACCAGCTGAACCACATCTTTTGTCTTACTTTTGATGGTAAATGATAAATGGCTTCAGTTTTTTGTTCTTCCTAAACATACAATTCGGGGATGATCCTGCTGGGTATGGAAATGGTCTCAAGACCATATCAATATGTTTTAGAATTACTTGTTTAAATAGTAAAAAGAGGAGGGTAGGAGGAGATTCAAATCCTATGTGCCTGACTACAAAATCGTTACTCTGCTTTCTGTTCTACTAAACAAGAAGTTTTATGATGGACCTGCAGCAAATTTTAATGTATTTATTTGATTTATATTCCACTTTTATTTTGTGCAATTTACAATGGTACTGTATGTATGATGATTCCTTCTCTTATTTTCTCCACATTGACTATCTTGTGAGATGAGAGTCAGTGGCTGGCGTAAAGACATCCAATAGGAAATCAGCAAAAAGGGTTGTAAGTCATTCTCCCATGACCATAGGATTCTGTAACTGATCATAAATATGAGCCAGTTGCCAAGTGCTCAAATTGTGATCATGTGAGTACAAAGTGGTGAATACAGATTGTAAGTCAGTTTTTCCAAGGCCACCAAAACTTTAAATTATCATTAAATGAATGGACATAAATCAGGGACTATTTGTATCTTACCAAGCTACTTCAAAATATTTCTTTCATACAATCACTCACTTTTTTTATCAACCCATGTCAATTCAGTATCCATTCATTCTTTGCCTTTTTTTTAATAACTTGCACTTAAGGGTCCTATTTCCATGAACTCACTAACTTCTGTTTTTCTTGATATACCTACCGATAGTTACCACATTCAAATAGGAAATGGCAAAAGCACACACTTTTATATAAACATTTTAATTTCACTTCACTTTCATTCATATTCATTCAACAGACCACATAATTTTTTCTATCTTTCTAACAACATGTGCATGTCTTAAAATTTGTCCTTCTCTTTTGCTGACTTTAGTAAGCAGTCAGCCAAGGTATACAAATTCATTTACTTGCTACTAGGTATTTTTTTTTATCATTTATGTATAAAGTTATAATTCCATGTTCCCTCTTAAACAAAAGCCATCTTAGTCTTTGATGCATTAATTTTTAGTGTCAGACTTATTACATTGTATCATTTATCTAATGTTCACTCAACAAATATGTTAACCAACAAATATGCTGAACATGGTCCGCATACAAGACTGCATATACACTTAAGTCTCCAACCAACACACTTCTGATGGCACTACAATCATTCCTCTCCATTTATCCATAAATAAATTAAATAACCAAGTATGCATAAACTGAGAATGTTCACTAAATGTTTGGTTTTATACATGCTTTACTTCCCCCATTATATCATTTTTACTGCATTCAGCAACCAAATTTCAACTCCATATTTGCATCAAACATTCCACAATCCAAGATTGTTCAGTTTATCATATCCTGTCTGTAAATCAACTGAATTTTTTAATATCCATACATATCTCAATGGCTACTGAACCAGATAAACCAGAGATAATGGAACCTCCACCTCCTTCATGGGTTTCCTTGATTAAGGCTTTTTTGTAATGTGTTTTAGTAAGATAAAAAGGTGTTGTCAAGATTATCAGCCTAATATGTAGGTATGCAGCATTTCATGTTAATACTAAGAGCAGTACCAATTGGTCTTGGCACATTTGCCAAGAAATGCAAGCAAAGGCCAATTTAACCACAAGTGTGCCTGCATTATTTCATGAAAACTTGGATCTGGTGACCACCATACTATTGCTCTTCCTTCCAATGAGGATACAAGCTACATGCAGAAAAAGAAACACACTCAATATTAAAAAATGAATAAAATCAATCACCACAACTAATAAATAAATTAACAACTTTACTGCCCCATAGAGATAAAATTATTAAAACACAACATAGAAGCCGAATTGGGAAATTAAAAGGACAGTAAATACAGAGTGACAAATTCTTTGTTCTCCTTCTTGAAATAGTCATCAGTTGGCATAAACTGGGAGTTCTCCCTTGCTATGAGATAAAGATGGTTAACTGGACATTTCCCTAGCTGCAATATACTTATTCCAGGGAGATTCATTCAGGAATCTACTTTATTGCTGCATTTATGTCAGGCAAAAATTCTCTTCTTACAAACTATGTAAGGTTATATAATAGTTTCATAGGTGAATCACTCACTCTTTCAAAGGAAATGTTTTCTTAAATTATACTTAAAAAATAAAACTTCTCAAACCAATACCTGAAGCTTTTCAACTAAAAGCAGGAGCATAAAGCATTTTCAGTCAAACTGATGTAGCCTACATTAATAGCAGAGGAATGTTTCATTAAAAATCAAAGATAAAACCTACCTGAAGCATAATACTAGAAATTACCAAGAAAAATACCTGTTTCGAAGTAAATAACAGGAAACACCATATACTCAGAGCTGCCTAAATTAACATTGTCTTCTTTAGATTATTGGCTTTTAACACATTCATCCTGAATGTTGCTTCTCTGTGCATTTTCATGATTGCTGAGAATTACCTTTCTTTTCCAGATTTGGACTGATCTTCCAGGACTACTATAAACACAGCTCTCTTGGATTCTAATTTAGTTCCCATCCCAGGCATTATTCTTCTTATAAGTATTGCTTTTTAGTTTTCAGTGTATGTCTTTTTCTCTTGCCCTCCCTTTAATTAGTTGTCTTATTACATGGAACAGTTTGCAGATATATATGGAAAACAGCCTATACTTTCCCAGGAGCAGGCCTTGCTGGAAAGGGGAACTTAACAGCAAGCTAGCTGGGTCTCTCCAGAAGACAATCCTTATTTATTCCCTCTTTGTTTGTACCAGCTCTTTGTATTTCTGTTTACCCCCTGTACAAAGTTCAGATGACAAATCTTTTTCTGAGTTGACCAGGCCTTGCAGAAAGTGAGATTGCAAATTGAAGCTCCTGTTTCAGGGTAGGTAAATAATCTTTCAGTGTAGATAATCAGTGTAGATAAGTTTGGTTTTGTTAACCAAAGCAGTCTTCACTATGTTGGAATCTGGAGAGCAAAGTTCTGGGGTTTCAGAATAATAAATCTGGGACTTTAAGTTAAGGGTTTTTTTAATGCACTGCATTTTTGTTTATTATATCCTGGGGAAATCTCAGGTAGGCATTAGGAATTCTATTTATATCATACACAGCAGTGATTCTCCTGTAGGTGTGATGATCACCTTTAAGTCCATAAATAATGCAGCAAATCCCATCAGAGAATTTGATTTTTTACAGCAAACTATAAAAGCTTGTAAGTTTTTAATTAAAAAGCCTTAATATAGTTTATATTTATTTATTTATCAAACTTATAGGATACCCATCTCATCTAGAGGTTATTTTAGGCAGCTTACAATCAGTAAAACACCCATCTAAAACATTAAAACAATAAATTGTAACATTAAAATTGGTTTAAAATTGACATAGATGGAAAAAAGTAAGGAAAATGCAAATATGGAGAAGGTGTGGGATCTGTCTTAGTTTAGTTGTCAAAATCCCCAATATATTGGCTGATTTTTAAAAGGCAGCCTGTTTCTTTTCATTAAATTATAGGCAAGAGGAATAAAGGACATAGACAATACAGTTCCCATCTAATGCTTTACATGTCAGGATTGCATGAATAGCAGAGGTGGTATTCAGCAGGTTCTGACCAGTTCTGGAGAACTGGTAGCAGAAATTTTGAGTAATTTGGAGAACCAGAAAATACTCCCTCTGACTGGCCCCACCTCATCTGTTCTCTGCCTGCCAGCTGATTGGCTGGGTCTTCTTTTGTTGCCTTGCACAGGGAGAACAGAGCTGGAAAGCAGATTAGCGGGGTGGGGAGGGAATGGGATTTTGGAGTAACCTTCCCCTGCCATGCCCACCAAGCCACGCCCACAGAACCAGTAGAAAAAAAAATTGAATCCCACCACTGATGAACAGCCAATTATAGTGTCAGGTTTCTACTTCATATGTCCTCTGAAATATGTGTACCAGTGCAGTCCTCTTGAATCTACATATTTTCTTTTTTTCCCTTTAAATTATTATTATAGTGCCTTTCTATAAACAAATTTTAAATGTGAAGCCACCTTAAGGCTGTTTCCAATGTTAATTCCCAGACCACTTTAAACTACATTTTTTTCTCTAAGATCTCCAGCAGACATAAAATCTGTAGAGCGAAGAGAAAAACAGGACTAGATAAAGAACTGTTCTGTACCTCTATATAATTTTGGAGCTAGACATGGAATGATAGAAGTGCATAGAATATAGAGGGGTTGAGTTCTTTATTTATTCACAAAGGTTCAGTAAGTGATTCAGGAAAAGCAGCAGGTTTTTGTCTCTCCCAGTGGGATTTTGACTGGTGAACTCATTAACAATAAAATAATGCTTCCAAGTATAATTGGACATTGATTATTCCATGGAAGGAAAACATTTCAAGTTTATCAAAGCTATTGCCAAGGAAACCTTTGATGGTGCAAGCATTTCAGAGAAAGTGCCGTGGAACTGCATTTTCCCAAGCAGCGTTTTCTCTTGTAAGCAAACAACTCAGAAGGAGCACAAAGGCTGTGTATCATTTTGTTTTCAATCCAAAATGGTTTTGCCGTTCTCAAGTCTGTGGTTATTTTTACCATCTTTATCCAAAATACAGATAATTACATAAATAGCTTATCTGGGCATATGCACATGAGACTACTTAAAAAAATAAGAGGCTCTTTTACGTGATGAGTATTAGAAATTGAAGATGAATTTCATTTTAGATAGATGTTATATGGTGCGTCTTGACACCTCTAGTTTTTTAAATTGTTCTCAGTAGTCCTTTTTCATTCAGTTTACTTCCCCATACCCCACCCCAAAACTTTTAATTCCATTGATCAATTTATACTATACCATAGAAGGCTTTAAAGTGATGAAACTTCTTCTGGTCCAGCTGTCTCCTAAAGCCCATGTCACACTGAACAAACAGATGCAAAGAGGATGTAAAATGGACAAAAAACCTTGCCATCCATTCGAAAACGCGATGTACTCACTGCCTCCGTTTGGCTTCCTCTCTATCCGTCCAGCATCCGTTTATTGCCGTTTCATCCGCTCCGAAGGTTTTGGGCTGCCTAAAACTTTTGCACGGAAAATGTATCCAGTTTGTCCATTTTGCATCCGCTACGCATCCGCTACGCATCCGCTATATCCGCTAGGCATCCGCTGCGCATCCGCGCAACTCGCATCCGCCCGGACGCAGGGAGGAAGCGGAACGGATGCGGAACGGATGCCTAGCGGATGCAGGATGGAAACAAAGCGTTTAAAATGGAAAAAACGTATGCAGAGGGGACCTATCTCGGATATTAAGGATGTCTACAGGATGCCTAGAGGATGCCTAGCGGAAAACCTGTACTGCCTATAAAAAGGGGGAGCAACTCACCTGCATCTCACTTTCAGAACAGCAGCCCAGCGGTGCAGACCTCTGCAGCCTTCATCTGGCTCTTCCTCTTCCACAGCATCCAGTCATGTCCACCGTGGATTGTAACAAAGTCCTTTCGGCAGCCACCATCCTTCTGCAACAGTGTGAAACCATCTAAAGGCTCTGTGAACTCTACTACGGGAAGAAAAGGAGGCACCCAAAAAAAGTCTGGGTCCAAAGATGGTTCACCAGAAGAGCAGAGGACGGACTGTACAACAAGCTGATGGTGGAGCTCAGGAGCGAAGACACTCGGGCGTTCCAGAACTTCATGAGGATGCCTCCAGCCATGTTTGACGAACTTGTGCAGCGGCTGACACCCAGGTTGAGCAAGACAAACACCAACTTCCCGCCCAGCCTGGAACCTGGGCTCAAGGTGGCACTCACTCTGCACCACCTGGCCTCAGGGACCACCTACAGGAGCATGCAGTACGGCTGGAGGGTGCCACCCAGCACCATCAGCTTTGTGGTCAGAGAAGTGGTGCAGGCCATCATCAAAGAATACAAGGAGGAGCTCCTCCAGTACCCCTCCACTGAAGAAGGATGGAAGAAAGTTGCAGAGCAGTGGTATCAGAAGTGGAACTTCCCACACACCGTTGGAGCCATAGATGGCAAGCACGTGGCCTGCAAATCTCCAGCCAAGTCGGGGTCCACTTATCACAACTACAAGGGCTTCTTCAGCATCATCCTCTTTGCCATGGTCGATTCTGACTACAAGTTCATGTACATCGATGCTTCAGGCAACGGGTCATCTTCAGATGCCCAGGTTTACAACGCCAGTGACCTCAAGGAGGGGCTGAAAAGCAACCTCATGGTGGGCTTCCCAGATCCAGACCCGCTGCCCAACGACACTCAAGATGTGCCCTACTTCATCGTGGGGGATGACGCCTTCTCCCTCACAACCTACCTCATGAAGCCCTACACCTCCAGACTCCTCACCCATGAAGAGAGGATCTTCAACTACAGGCTGTTCAGGGCAAGACGGGTGGTGGAGAACGCCTTTGGCATCCTGGCCAACAGGTTCCAGGTACTTCTCACCACCATGCAGCATAGCCCAGAGACCATGAGGAGGATCGTGGAAGCTTGCTGCATCCTGCACAATCTCATGCGCACCCGCTACCCAATGTTGCAGAACAGGCTTGTGGACCGTCAACAAGGCAATGGGGACATGGAGGCTGGGGAATGGAGGCAAGGGCAAAACCTGATCGACACTCAGGATGTGCAAGGCCCCAACAGAGCCTCACGTGAGGCGAAGAAGCAGCGCAACCTCCTGAAACACTGGTGCAACTCCCCAGCTGGAGCAGTGGAGTGGCAAGACAGGATGGTAAAAGCTTAATGGATGCTTCCTTCAGCCTGTCTCATCACACGGATGAGATTGGGCCATGTATGTTGGGTTGGCCTACAATGAAAAGGGCGTTTAATAAAGAGTTGTGTTTATGTTGACATGTGTGGATAATTATTACATTATTTTTGATAATAAAGGGCCGTAGGTGTGGCACTTGGGAGGGTGGACCATACAGTCCCACTATGCTTGCACTGGAGGTTTATCTATCCCACTGCTATCCTAACCCATCCCAAAGGTATCCCTGCCCATCCCACAGGTATCCCTGCCCATCCCACAGCTATCTTAACCCATCCCACAAGCATGCAAAGGCTTAAACCATTTCTAACAGTTTCCAGCAAGACTTTATGAAAAAAAAGAAATGAAGCAAGTGTGTGAATCATAAATAGACTTTATTAACAACAAGCTATAAGACAAAAATGAGTCTCTGGTACTCCTCTTGGTCGCTCAGTCCCAGGGGTGAAGGGTGCAGGTGCTGTGGAGATGGCTGGTGCTGGAGTGCTTGTCATCAGCTCCTCCAGAAGCAGAAGCAGCAGAAGCCCCAGCCCCAGAAGAGCGAGCCCGTGCTGCAGAAGCCCCAGCAGAACCAGAGTGAGGGCCAGGGGGCAGGATGGTAGCCCTGTCCCTCTTGCCAGGGCTGGCAGCAGATGGCTGAGGCTTGCTGTGCTTCCGCATGGTTGTGGGGTTGCTGGCTGGCAGGAACCAAGGCTTGGCAGCAAGGCAGGCACCAAGGCTGGCAGGCAGACATGAACCAAGGCTGGTGGGAAGGCAGGCAGCAAGGCTGGCAGGCAGACATGCAGGCAGGGCAGGCAAGGCAGTCGATGTGTCCGGCAGCAGGTCTTTCCTCTGAATGGCGACCTGCTTCTGAGCTGCTTCCGTTATATCCGCGGGGCTGATGCAATGCATCCTCCCCGCATGCACAATTAACGCCAGGCTTCCACTCTGCATCCGCTGTGCATCCGCTGTGCATCCGCTTCATCCGTTCGGCGTCCGCTCTGCTTCCACTCTTTCCGTTCCACATCCGCTTCGCTGAGGCCCCCCGGAAGCCCTGCGGATATGCCATCCGCTCCGATCCGCTGGCCTTTCGTTCCGCATCCGCTTTGTATCAGCCCGGCGTCCTCCCCGCGTCCGTGTTATCCGCTCTGGTTATGCAAATTTTTGCCCCTTTTGAGAGCGGATAACAACGGATGGAACATTTTGCTCATCCGCTGTGTCCTTTTTGCATCCGTTGGCCAGTGTGACATGGGCTTTAAACACAGTCATGGCTGTCTCATACCTTTTAGCAAGAGGAAAAGACACAGTCATTTTTTTAATTTTTATTTTAGTCCTAAGACATTCAGAATAGGCATCACTTCATTTGCATCCAAAAGTAACTGGTGTGTTTGTAGGTTGGCAATAGCAATTCCACATGTTTGTCATCTTTCCTACTATTTTTGCAGTGGTGTATATTCTTTTCAGTTTTGTGTTCAAGTTTTTGCTATTGTGCAAAGAGGAATATGGAACAAAGTGTCTTGGAAATACTTCTTTAGTCTCAAGTAGCATTGCCTTAAGAGGAAGTCATTAAGAGTGGTTCTCACAGCACATAAAGGGAATTGTGCTGGTTATTCCTGTGGATTCAAATAACAATTCAATGCACTTGGAGATAATATATAATTTCTATTTGAACATTACTAGAGGATTATTTTAGTTCCATGTAGTTCCTGGCAATGCAGTATTATAATTTGGTGTAAGACTAGATTATTTCTGCTTCTTCCAGGAAAAGATTTAGCTAGACAAGGCCAAGACAGAATAATTATTACCATGGTGAATGAAACATATCTGCAATATTACATACATCAGGAGTCAACAAAAATAATAGTAAAATCTTAGCAAAAAAATCTATTCTCTATAAAGGTACTGCTGACAGAATGTAATTTATATTAAAATTATGAGTAGAATTTGCCCTGAATATGACAAATAATAATTCATTAAATTTATATAATGCCCAACTCCCGGGACTCTGGGAGGTTAACAGTTGTTAAAACATTTTAAAAATAGAACAACACAGAAACATAGAAAGAGCAGAAGACGATGGAACAACAATGGCAAAATAAATAAGTGAAAACCCAGAAGGGAACAGAAAGGAAGAAAGGGACAACGGTCATTCTCTCTGAAGTCTAGTTTCCTGAGCAAGGAGTCATTTAGGCCCTTCGAAATTCCAGGAAGGGGAAATCTCATTCCAGAGGACAAACAGTGGTATAGGGTGGTACAGCAGTGGTAAAGTGTTTAACTGTTGGAGCCAGGGGTGGGTTTCTACCGGTTTTTTCCACCTCTGTAGAACCGGTAGCTCTGAAGAGCTGCAGACATTGAACCGGTTCTATGTCTGCTGATGTTTTTTCCTACCCGCCCACCCAGGTTCTTACCTGATCTTTATTTCCTGATTTTTCAACTTCAGCTGCCGAACGAGGCACAGCTGCAGTTAAAAAAGCAGGAAAAGAGGGCTGTTTCAAAGGCTGCTTCTCTGCACTCAGTGTGCTGATGATGATTTACAGGCACCAGCTCGCAGCGTTCAGGGAAGCACATCATAAATCACTGAACCTCATAAATCACCGAACCAATAGTTAACCCTGTCGTATCCCACCCCTGGTTGGAGCCCAGAGTATGTTAACTCTGCCAAATCAAACTATCAAGCAGATACTATGGGAGATAAGCGGCCCCTCAAGTAAACAGGCCCTGTGCCATGTTCGGCTTTATAGGTGACTACTGGCACCTTGAATCACATCCAGAAGCAAAGTGGCAACCAATATAGCTTGTGAAGCAGAGATTTTACATGGGCATATTGAGGCATGCCCACAGGGGTGGGATTCTACCAGTTTGGACCGGTTTGGGAGAACCAATAGTTCATTTGGTGATTATTTGGCCCTGCCCGCCCGCACTTGCTCTTTTCCTGTGCTTTATTTCCTTGTTTTAGAGTATAGCTGATTCACACGGCAGAGCGGTTTTGCCATGCTTCAGCTGTTTTACTCAATTGGGGCTGCAGTAGAAGGTATTATAGCTGAAAATGGGTTTTTTGAAATGGTGTGCACATGCGTGTTTGGTGCGTGCGCGCAATCACCGAACCGGTTGTAACACCTGTTGAATTGCACCGCTGCATGCCCATCACTGCCCATGCAAATGGTAGGCTGCTCAGAGCCACCTTGAACTGTAAGATGGGTGACAAGCAAATTTAATAATAAATAAAGTTTTAAAAAACTGCAAGAAAGGTTTCAAACATAGTTGGAAGGTTATTGGATATGTCATTCTGTAGGCAAGCTTCAAATGTCAAGTTGTCAAATTATAATTATGGAATTAAAATAATTCATTCCTTTAACTCCAAGATTCTTCTTTGCTTTCTTTTTATGAATCTCCCCCCAATCAATTCTATAGGATTTCAAATGAAGACAAACAATTGAGGTGGAACACGATTGCAGCACAAAAATCACCTTGCTGGAAACAACTCACATGATTTCACTAGCAATGGTAACATGGAAAATTATAATTCCATCTGATGTGGTGTTGCTTTCACAGAAGTCTGATCATTGTTCATCCTAATGACATAAATAAAGCATGGGGACTATAGAGTAAAACCCAATTATAGATAAAATAAAATCAACAACATCTGCATTTGTGTAATTAAGAGTTTACAAAGAATAAGAGATTCCCAGCTTCCTAAATTAAATCTCTAATTCTTTTTTGGCTCTTACATCTTTACTTTCAAAGGAAAGTAGAATAACAAACATTCTGTATGAAATTTCAAAAGAAAAGGCTAACTAAGAGGTAAGCTACAGAAACATAATGGTTACAGATCATTCAGAAGTCTCTGTCTGGTTCCTTCAACTTGTCCAATACTAGACACAGTTGGGGCCTGTAAAACTAAGGCAGAAATCGAAAGCAAGAATTGTTATGTATATAGTATACTGATAGAGCAACTTACGTAGCAGAAACAGATTTATTCATTGGAGTTGTTGAAGATCTGAAAACCTCTGTTTTGATTATATTTGCCCCCCCCCCCCAACACATGTGCATTTTGTATCTTAGGGGTATTTGATTCTTAAGTTTTTACAATAGAATGCAAAACTTGAGGCTAAAGATGGGAGCACAAAACTATTGACAATGATTACCAGATATATGTTTATATTAATAATTTATATTCATCCTTTGAGTTTTATTGAGTGTAACTATTGCTGTATTTTTCTACGGCAATGTACAGTATTACAGAGAGATTTTATTTTTGTTGTTTGGCAGCAATTTTTAAAACATTCCAAAAGAATGGACTAGATTCCATTTCTGTACTTTAAAAGGATGTAAAGTGTTCAGAAATCTACAACAATGTGCATTCTAAACATATTGCGACAAAGTATGTATCTTTTCATTTTTCTGGGAGCTGAATTCAGAACTATTTATTATTTAAAAAGTTTGCCTTGGTTCCTCCGCAATTCACTTACTGTATGATGGTGAAGATTTAAAATGGATTTGGTGGTAAAAGCTAAGGAAAAGCAAAAAGGCCTGTTTTCTCTTTCTATTTTTGTAGATTATTGGAGACAATTTGTGTAGATATATTGGTGACTATAATCAGGATGCACCTGTCTGCTCTGAGGGTTACAATATATGTTCTTTTGCCATATTTAAATCCATCAGTAATTGTTTTTGTAGACCTGTATTTATTGGCTCCTAAAAAAGTAGCTCATTCCTAAAGCTAAAGGAGAGTGTTTTATAACAATTCTGTTGCAGGGACTGTTTGAACCACAGTTAATACTTGAACATCAGGATTTTGCATGAATCATACTATACAGGGGTGAAGACGGGAATTTTTGTGAAACTTACAAAGTGGAGAGAGAGGAAAAACTCAGTTTTTAAAGCATAGGCAAATTGGGATTAGTTTCCTCTTCTAATAGACACCCTCCAATTGTATCTTTGTGTTTGTATTTATTGCAATAATTATGTTATCTTCAATCAGAGAGGTTCCAGAATGGTGTCAGCTGCTGCTCCATTCAAAATCCAAGAAAGAAATACTTAAGACTCTTTTAATTAGAGAAAAGATATCTTTTACTGGAAGTCAAGTAGTAGCAACAAAAGAATTCTGAATCTGAGAAAATGGGCACGTAAATCACATATACAAAGTGATAGCAATATTCCCACCCCCAATAGTTCAAATAGTTCTTCAAATTAAAAGTTGTGAATGTCATCATGTGGACATCTTCAGGTTGTGATGACAATTCTTGGCTGTTGACCTTGGCGTATTTTGATAAAGGTTTGTAGCTGCGTAGAGAATAGAAAGCCAAGCAAGAAATAGAAACCTAAGCAAGACTGTACTTTCCCCCTTCCCAGTTTATACAGTTCCACTTTGTAACACCTCCAGCTCACTTCCCACAATTATCCCCTCTCCTCCCCCCGTTACTTATGACAGCAGAAAGATGCAAAGGAGAGGGAGAAGGTCTTGAAAGCTAAAATCTTGAAGGCTGACATTCGGCCCTCCTAGAAAAAGGACGTTAGTCCTATAAAAGAAAACATAGAAGGTAATAGTTAATACACAGGAAACATAGAAATATTTATACTGTTAGGGTTTATTGGGATATTTAGTATGAAATGCCTTGATCAGAGTAAGGGCTCTAACATCCTTCTCATTGACCCACTCAGCTTGGGAAGGAGGAAAATGTTTCCAAGCAACCAAATATTGGAGTCGACCTCTCCGTTTCCGAGAATCCAAAATTTCTTTAACCTCAAAATGTTGTTTGCCTTCAATTAGCAATGGTACAGGAGGATCAATTTGGATCGGTCTCAGATTGGAAGTATATTCAGGTTTTAACAGACTAACATGGAAGACAGGATGGATCCATCAAACAGCTTTTGGTAATTTCAGTTGGACTGCCACAGGGTTCACAATTTGTTCAATTGAGAAAGACCCAACATACTTAGGGCCGAGTTTTTTTTGAATTGGGTGGTTTGCAAATATCTGGTGGATAAAAAGACTTTGTCGCCCACCTGATATGGTTTTTGTGGAGATCTCTTTTTGTCTGCAAATTTCTTATGAGCTTGATATGCATCATCTAGTACTTGATATGCATCATCTAGTGCTTTACGAGTACAGGTAAGCTGGAGTTGTGTTGTCCATTCATGTAATGACTGAATGTTAGGCTTTTCACGTGGAAGTTCGGGTATAGGTACAAAGTCTTGTCTCGATACCACTTTAAACGGAGTAAACCCAGTACTACTATGTACGGAATTGTTATATACCTCCTCAGCAAATGGCAATAAGTCAGCCCAATTATCTTGTTGATAATTTATGTAACATCTAAGATATTGTTCCAATACTGCATTGGTCCTCTCACAAGCCCCATTGGTTTGTGGATGATGGGTGGAGGTTAAGCCTTGGGTGGAACCCAATAACTTCAGGAACTCTTTCCAAAAGTTCAAAGTGAATTGGACACCTCTGTCTGAGACTATGAGTTCAGGAACCCCATGTAACCTGTAGATATGTAAAATAAACAGTTTAGCCAACGTTTTTGCAGATGGGATCTTTGAACAAGGTATAAAATGTACTTGTTTGGAAAACAAATCAGTTACCACCCAAATAACTGTATTCCCTCCACTTTCAGGTAATTCCACTATAAAGTCCATAGAGATTTCCTTCCACGGAGCTGTTGGTCTAGCCACATTTTGTAACAAGTCTGCTGGTTTACCAGGAGGCCTTTTGGCTGAGGCACAAATAGAACTAGCTACATAAGTTTCAATATCTTTCTTCAAAGTAGACCACCAAAATTACCATTTAACCAAGTGTAAAGTTTTCACGAATCCAAAATGACCAGCCGCTTTAGAGTCATGAGCTTGCTGTAGTATTTGGCTCCTCAGTTTCTCTGGCACATATAATTTGGCTCCTACCCACGCCAAACCATCTCTAACTGTACAAGTATTTGAGTGAGTAAGGAACCAGTCATCCAGCTTTAGGGCCTCTCTTAATTGTGCAGTCAAATCATTCGATAAATCAACGTCCCTCTTCTTTTGGGCTCTGGTAACCACCAGTGCTGCCAGCTGGTTGTTTGGAACAATCGCCCATACCACTTCCTGGTGAGTACTGTTCTATTGAGGTAGTCTGGATAATGCATCTGCCATGAAATTCCTCCCCCCTGGAATGTACTTCAACAAAAAATTGAAACGTTTAAAGTATTGCGCCCAGCAAATTTGTTTAGGGGACAGCTTCTGAGGTGTTTTCAAAGCCTCCAAGTTTTATGATCAGTCCACACCTCACATGGATGTTTTGCTTCTTCCAAGAAATGTCTCCAAGTTACCAAGGCCCAATGAACTGCAAACACTTCTTTTTTCCAGACGGCCCATCTCCTCTCGGTTTCAGATAATTTACGGGAAGGATATGCACATGGTTGTAAAGTCCCCGTCTCATTTGTTTGCAGTAACACAGCTCCAAATGATAAGTCACTCGCATTGGCTTGGATTACAAAAGGAGCATCCATGTCTGGGTGCTTGAGTACTGGTTCAGCAGCAAACAGTCATTTCAGTTTTTCAAAGGCAGCTTGACATTCCATGGACCAGTCCAGTGGCTTACTAGGCTTTGGTTTCACCTCCCCTTTGGTTTTCAGGAGGTTTGTGATAGGCAGTGCTATCTTTGCAAAAGCCAGGATAAATTGTCGGGAGAAGTTTGCGAATCCCAAGAAACTCTGAAGTTGCTTCCTTGTGTGTGGAGGGGCCCATTTCAACACAGCACGAACCTTCTTCGGATCCATTTCTATGCCCTCATGCGAGATGCGATAACCCAAATAGTCAATTTTGTCCTGATGGAATTCACACTTGGACAATTTTGCATACACCTTAGCGGCTTGGAGCTTTTCTAAAACTGACCGCACTAGTTTCACATGCTCCTTCCGAGTCTGTGTAGATAAGGATATCATCAAGGTAAACCAAAACTCCTTTGTATAAATGTTCATGTAACACCTCATTGATCATCTGCATGAATACTGCCGGGGCCCCTGGAAGCCAAATGGAAGAACGTTGAATTGGAAACAACCCATCGGGCAGTTGAAAGCGGTTTTCCATTCATCCCCTTCTTTAATTCGAATCCGGTAGTACACCTCTCGCAAGTCGAGCTTTGTAAAAATCTTCCCTTTAGCCAGGTGGGTCAACATGTCCTTCATCAAGGGGAGGGGTACACATTTTCCACAGAAATGACGTTCAGATTTCTGTAATCAACACATAAGCGAAGGGAGCCATCTTTCTTTTCACAGACAACACTGGGGCTGTTACCCGGGGTCTAGCAGGTTGGATGAAACCACGTTCCAAATTCTTATTGATAAATGACCGCAGCTCTTCTAATTCCCGCGGCGTCATCGAGTACAGCTTCGGTTTCGGGAGCTTCACCCCTAGTAAAATTTCAATACTACAATCTGTTGAACGATGAGGAGGGAGTTCATCCAAAGCCTTCTCACTAAATACCTCCTTTAAATCCCAATATTCCTCTGGAATTTTATCCTCCCCCTTCAGTTTCTCAGTACCTGTGGAGGCCAGCTCAGTGGGACTTTTGAGTTTTGGTTTAGATTGCCCCTCCCCTTCCGGCCGCTGATCAGTACCTATGCGCAATAACCCCCTCCTCCAATCGACATGGGGGTTCCATTTCCAGAGCCAGGGCAATTCCAGTATTAGTGGCTGTTCCATTCCAGGGGCCACAATAAAACACAAAGTTTCTCAATGCTTCCCCATCGTCATTTCTATGGGTTTCGTTATGAAGTGGGCAGGGCCGCCTCCCACTACTAATTCATTCAATTGACAAAAGGCTATGGGCATTTTCAAGTTTTTTAGTTTTAAGCCCATTTTCTGTACTACTTTCGTGCTGACTATGCACCTTGTGCACCCAGAGTCTAGAAGGCCAGGATTTTCCCTTTGACTCCCAATGTGGGTACCCTTAACTTCACTGGACTGGTCATAGGGCCCTTGTTTGGACTTACCATTGAGTCGTCTTCCAAATTGAATTCACTCTCTTCAGAGAAGGTCGGAGTTCCCAGCTCCTCTCCTTTTGGAGGGGCGACCTCTACAACCTCCTCCGCTTCAAGCGCCGTTTCGCGAGGCTTCGTTTGGGTTTTTTCAGGTTTTTTCCCTCCTCCTGGCGCCCCCTTCAGTTTCAGCTTGACCCGGCAGTCGGCAACCCAGTGACCTTCCTTCCCAAATCGGAAACAGGCAGTGGTCTTGGGTCTCACCGCCATTCCTCCCTTATGGGGTTTGAAGGCTTCTCACGGCCGGGGGGGGAAGACTGCTGCTACCTGTGGCGCTAGCTGAGGTTGATTTATGAGGGTGGCTACTCTGCATCTTCTGCCTGGGACTGCTTCCCCCTTCTCCCTCTCATACCTTTGTTCAGCGTAAGGCTCTCCAAGGGCTTCATCTATGAGGTGCTTGGCTTGATTTAATAAAAAGTTTTTCCTTTCCCTCTCTTGCCATGGCTCCTCTCTTCCACGCCGACGGGTAGTGGTAACTCCTGGGGGAGGCTTTTCTTCAGGATCCTTCCAGCCGACTCCCAAGGACCATCTGGGTTTTACAGCTGGTTTCTCTCCAAGATTTAGCTCTGCTAACAATTCAGCTTCCCTTTCTTCCTCTAGCAACAGCAAATCTTGCCTTCCAGTGCCGCCTTCTTGGTCGCTGGCTGAAGTTGACATGGTGTTCAGACCCCCTCAGAAGAAATTGTGTTATATCTCTGGGTGGGCTGGTAAGGTGTGAGATTCAGAATAATGTCAGCTGCTGCTCCATTCAAAATCCAAGAAAGAAATACTTAGACTCTTTTAATTAGAGAAAAGATATCTTTTACTGGTAGCAACAAAAGAATTCTGAATCTGAGAAAATGGGCGCGTAAATCACATATACAAAGTGATGGCAATGTTCCTACCCCCAATAGTTCAAATAGTTCTTCAAATTAAAAGTTGTGAATGTCATCATATGGACATCTTCAGGTGGTGATGATAATTCTTGGCTGTTGACCATGGCATATTTTGATAAAGGTTTGTAGCTGCGTAGAGAATAGAAAGCCAAGCAAGAAATAGAAACTGAAGCAAGAATGTACTTCCCCCCCTCCCAGTTTATACAGTTCCACTTTGTAACACCTCCAGCTCACTTCCCACAATTATCCCCCCTCCTCTCCCCTGTTACTTATGACAGCAGAAAGATGCAAAGGAGAGGGAGAAGGTCTTGAAGACTAAAATCTTGAAGGCTGACAAATGGCTTCTGAATAGGCATTGCCTATTCTTGAGATTACTACTAAAAGATATAATACTCAAGGAAGCAATTATGGTGAAAGGAGAAGGAAAGAAAAAATGTTGAGGTCGCCTCTTGGAATAGCTGCTATGGAATAATAAGTGAAGGAGAACCAATGACAACCTTTTAGGAGAATCCCAGAGTAGGCCTTTCCTTCTCAGGCTGCTACAGCCAAATGGAAGTCATTTTTTTTTTCTTTCAAGGAATTGAGGAACCAAACTCCACAAGGAAAAAGTGTTGCTAGCAAGAATCATTTTAAGGGTTAAAAGACAGTTTCAGTCCTACTCCACCCACCTATGCAACACATTACATTTTCCATCCACTTTCCTTTGGAGAGCTAATTGCCATGTAGATTTTGTAAAAGGCTTGCATAAACAGGCAATGCTTGCCAGAATCTTTCCATTACACCAATTCTGCTTTTAGACAGTTCTGGTAGCCAGTTCCCAAATGTATGCCCATTGTAGAACGATCACAAATAACAAATAATCTGCAACCAAAGTCAAATAGGTAAGTTGCAAAAATAAAAATATCCATTATTTTAATCAAAGAAATAAGTTTGCATGATAGAATATAATTGTTTGGTTTTTCCTGAAGTTATGTTTCTTTGTTTTAAAGTTACAGATTTCTTCTAAAATGTGGAAAACTTCACTGCTGTTTTTCCTTCTTTGTCTTTTTCTTCTTCCTGATTATTTTCTGCCTTCAATAGTGTTGCACAGATGAGTAATATACCCATGTGGTTGTTAATAATTTCAGGGCAGAACATGAGGCAAGGTTTGGAAGGGCAGTATGTTTCCTTGGCTCACTACCTTTGTGCGGTTGGAAAGCACTTTATGACAGACCAGCATTCCTCTGTCCTGCTGCTTCTACCAGATGTGCTGGGACTACTACTCCCCAACTACTCCTTTAGTGTGGCATGGTGAGTGCCATCTAACTGGGAATGCAGCCCTTCACATCTGGTAGGCACCAAGCTGTGAGAGACACTTTAAAGCAGACATTCCTGCAATTAAAGTATGATGGCCTGGTCTGCAGCTGAATTATTTCTTATATCTATTCTACAGGTGTGTGTGGTAGAATGATGAAAGAAGGATTAATATTTTGGAACCTCTTCAAAGATATACTGCACCAACAATTTTATGGACTGACTCTGGGGTGTAACCCTGGAGAGAAATCAGATTTTGCCAGATGGTTTGACTTTAGTTTTCTTGTTGAATGGACTATGAAGAATTGTAGTACTTTCTCCCATTCCTGATCTTGTGCATTTCTGACACTCTTGTTAAACTCTGTCACTCATGAGCCACTTTTTAACATGATCCTGTGTTATATGGTGTTGCCTGGTGACATGAATGCAAGTGATCCATTAACATTCTAGGAAACAGATACAAGAAATTTGTTAGACTCAAATGGTAGTGGTTTCAGTTTGCAGGATGTTATATTATGGGAACATAACATTCTGTTTCCAGATATCATTTTTATATTATGAAATAAGAAATATCAATCAATATCATTAACTTCGCAGATTTCATGTATGCAAGCTATTTCATTGACCATCACCATGTTGTAATTAGGAACTAAGAACAGCCAAAGCCAGGAATGGACCTTCTATGACCCTAAGCCACATGCAGACCCTGCCTTTATTTGCTATATCCATCAGTAAAATTTCAAATGCTCTCTGTAAAGTGGTTAATTCAGGCCTGAGACAAGAATGATCTTTCTTTCGGCCAGCAGCTCACTGAGCTTGCAGTAAGAAAAAGGAATGAAGGCATCTGCCAACCTACCTTTTGCTTTGGTTCTGTTCCTTGCTGACATGTAACTTCTAACAACTTAGTTGAAGAGGAGATAGCTCTCAGCTGAAGAAGAGCACCTGTAAGATATTGGCTTAAGAGTCCTCTAAATTATTCATCCAGGGTTGTTACCAAAAGCTTCAGAACTTAACACCCCATACAATTCAGTCTTGAAGATTGCTTTAGAAAGCTTGTTTGCACCAGACCTGTTTAGAATGTCAGACTAAATCACAGGTGAGTTTGTGGTTAAACTAGGGGACCTCTAGCCAAACAGTTATAACAATCAACTTCTCTTGCCAGAATGCAAGCAGCTTCTTTGAAGATATTTATTTTTCCTTTGAGGAGGCATGCTTGGGAAATAAACCCACTAAAGATGGGGCCAAGGGTGTGAAGCTAAACTGCCAGGTATGGGGTTTTCATTAATGTGTTTGTACCGGCAAAATGGGTGGAGTTCACACTATCTGCCTCCTTGGTCTCTGATAAATGTAGCCCTACATGTATGTCAAGGTTTCTCTGTTTATTGAGTTCAAAGACTCTCTGGCTTGCTTCAGCTTTTCTTCCAGCACTATAATTATTAGGTTTATTCATTCTGTTCTGAGCAATTTGTGTTCTGTCTTTGAGTGGTTGTTTAATTGGGGAGCTAGGAGAGGAAGGACAGTACTGTTCGCCTAATTTGGAGGTGACAGAAATAGTGGATACATCTCTCTGTTGCTCTGGAACAAGAATAAAAGCCAGAAAGGTGGTTTCTGGAAGTTCACTTCCCACACTGGATTCAATCTCTTTATTTACAGATTTATGAAGACTGGGGTAAACAGTACTAGGTTAAATAAAGTAATCTACACAGACCTGTATCAACGATCAACTTGATTTTTTTAATTTAATTTCCATTTTAAAAACAGCTCTGGAGGCTCCAAATTTTATTGGAGCAGCTGTCTAGATCAAATGGATTTTATTTCCCCCATTATATTTTAACTATGTGCATTCTGTATTTTTTTTTGCCCTTTGGGAAAATACAGGTGTCAGTCAGATGAATAACATTTTATGCTGGGGTAATTTGAACTGCATAAAAAGATGGGAAATGTGAGTTAGTTAGATGTGAGAGTGAATTAATTTTCCTCTTCTTTACCAGTTCTCATAAAAAGATTTCAGCACAACTATTTTTAATTGAAAGAACCTGAATTCATTTGGTAAACTTCTCGATATCATGTTTACATTAGTGATTAGATTAAGGCTGTTTCATAAATTTCTAAAAAGATTTGTACTATATTCTAATTTCTTTAATCCATGAGATCAAGAATTTATGACCATTTTTTTTATCACCTGATACTTATCAGAATAGTTGGAAGTATAACTCCCAAAACGCTTGGAGAATATCAAAATTTAAAAGCTAGCTTCTCTGGCTAGGGGCAACCGCAGCCATAAGCAATTTAAACTTGATTAGGGAGAAAACTCCCACAGTCTGTTCTATATTTTTCACCTGTATCTTGCTATTACAGTAATAGGATATTGTGTTTGGTTGCTTTCACATAAATTCTGTTTTCTAAAATTGCCACAATTCTTTATCCATTCAGTTTTTATGGAGAATACAGGTAATATATACCCTATGACACAAATTTTGAGGATGGTTTGTATTGTTTTATCTTGTAAAATGAAAATGTTGTATATGTGCATGCAATGACTCATCTTTCACTGTCTACACTCCTGTTGCTAACTCTGTTGGTTCTGTACTTTGGAGAAGTAATTTGTACAGTGTGATGCTTTAAATATGTAGAAGTAGAATTTTAAATTGCACAGTCTGTCTGGACAAGTAGAGTTCTTATCTGCAAGTGTTTGTTCTCCAGTATGATGGAACAGTGAGGAGAAAATAGATGGCACTGAGCTACTATGTACTGTATGGTCTTGTTGTTCCCATTGAATTCTACTATATTTACCTAATTTTAATGACCAGAATTTGTACCTTTGTTCAAACTTTTCTCAGTGCAGGTTTTAATGTTTATTATTTAGCCTGACTTTAAACTTGTTGTTGGTGCAATAGGAATGACTAAAATGTAGTTCTCCAAGTGAATTAGAAAATACTTGTTGCCTCACCATTCCTGATACAAACTGGAATTGCAACACAACTGGTAGGCCAAATGTTACCTATTCTTGAAATAAAGATTTAATTTCAGGTTTGTCTTCATTTTTCCCTTTTTACTATTATTTGAAAGTTATCCTATGTTACAATAACTGATTTCTATCATTTCTTTTACTTTCCACTTTTGAGGAAAACTGATACTAATGAATCAAGTTCATGATTAAATCAGTCAAGTTCATGATTAATTTTATTAAAAGCAAGAAAATAGTTTGAAGTTCTTGGTCTTCATTCTTAACAGTTCACTGTTTAATCTGTTGTAGCAATGCAGTATTTTCAGCATGTTACACTGGAAAGTTATAATCTTCATAAAATCCTTTATTTTTTCATTCTTTTTAAATGTTATTTAATGTTTAATAAAACTATAAAAAGGCAAAGTAGATTGAATCTAAAATCAGGAAAATTCTAATTAACTTCAGGAATATTTTTATATTACTATAACCACAATTCTACTTGGGGAAAGAACTGATATGGAGCTCTTATTTTAATTTTGCTTTGATGTAATATTAGAAGAAGAGCATCTCAGTAGTGCAGAGAAGTTCTCAAATGCATCCCTAAAAATCAATGAATGGCATCCGATTTTATTTCCATTTATTTCCATTCATTTTAGGGAAGAGTTGGGGAATTGTACTGCTAATTTTTGGCAATTGTGTTTGAAATGTAGTGATATATTCAGGTGAGAATTTTGAAGCCAAAAATTTGAATTGGGAACCACAGATGTCTATCCTGTGGGTTTTTTTAAAAAAAAATATTGAACTGTATCTTCCAAGTGTCTACTTTTTTCATTAATTGTTAAAAGGGGAAGTTAAATCAGCTGTGAGGTTTTTCTGTCACAGCCCTTAGATCAGTTTGAAGAGCACCTCTTAGAATTAAGATTAGCTCCATCTATGATAGCCTACTGGAATCTACTCATGTTGGAATTCTTCCAAGGAGTATTTGGTGGTTGTGTCTCATCATCCATATTACTACCATTAGGAGTCATTTTATTATGTTAATTTACTGTGTGCTTCAGCTCTATTTTCCCCCTGAAATTTTACATGGGCATTTTAAATTTTGGCTGTATCCTGTAGATGTTTTGATGTTGATTGTCAAATTAAAAGTCCGAGTCTTTAGTTGATTTGATGATTTACAAAGGGAATAATTCAATATCCCTTCATAGTAAAAGCTTAATTGAGCTTGATTCTTGGTAATATCATAGATACATCCATTCATTGTCTTTGGCAACAGCCTGGAATTAAGTTGCTGTTGTCATTTTCCTTTTTTTTTTTTTTTTACTTTTCCTTATATTAACAAATAATTAAATATGAGTAGTATGTCCTTTAAGAGTTTGGATGTATCTCTGCTTTATATTTAAAAATGGTGCAAGCTATTTGAGGTGGTAATAATTTGTCCATAATATTTGCAGGACATCCTGTAGTTTCCTCTCTCTTTAATTTCCCAACTGATCTCAAGAGCTCTCCACAGAGCCAAACCAAGGTCAGAATGAACGAAGAGGCAGACTATCCCCATTTCTTTAATAATGTCAGGTTCTCCATAAAGGTTGTGTTCCATTCTTTGCAAAGGATTTAACCAAGCTGATTCTAAAACCAGCATATATCACAATGGATTCCATGCCAGGAGATTTGTCTCTTCTGTTTGTCTGTTTTGCTACTGGTATATACACTGCTCAAAAAAATAAAGGAACACAAAAATAAGATATCCTAGATCTGAATGAATGAAATATTCTTATTAAATGCTTTGTTCATTACATAGTTGAATGTGCTGACAACGAAATCACACAAAAATTATCAATGGAAATCAAATTTAGCAACCCATGGAGGTCGAGATTTGGAGTTACACTCAAAATTAAACTGGAAAAAAACACTAGAGGCTGATCCAACTTTGATGTAATGTCCTTAAAACAAGTCAAAATGAGGCTCAATAGTGTATGTGGCCTCCATGTGCCTGTATGACCTCCCTACAACGCCTGGGCATGCTCCTGATGAGGTGGCGGATGGTCTCCTGAGGGATCTCCTCCCATATCTGGACTAAAGCATCCCCCAACTTCTGGACAGTCTGTGGTGCAATGTGGTGTTAGTGGATGGAGCGAGACATGATGTCCCAGATGTACTCAACTGGATTCAGGTTTGGGGAATGGGCGGGCCAGTCCATAGCATCAATGCCTTCGTCTTGCAGGAACTACTAACACACTCCAGCCACATGAGGTCTAGCATTGTCTTGCATTAGGAGGAACCCAGGGCCAACCGCACCAGCATATGGGGGTCTGAGGATCTCATCTTGGTACCTAATGGCAGTCAGGTTACCTCTGGCGAGCACATGGAGGGCTGTGCGGCCCCCTAAAGAAATTCCACTCCACACCATTACTGACCCACTGCCAAACTGGTCATGCTGGAGGATGTTGCAGGCAGAAGAATGTTCTGGCATCTCCAGACCCTGTCATGTCTGTCACATGTGCTCAGTGTGAAGTGTTTTCATCTGTGAAGAGCACCGGGAGCCAGTGGCAAATTTGCCAGTCTTGGTGTTCTCTGGCAAATGCCAAACGTCCTGCACAGTGTTGAGCTGTAAGCACAACCCCCACCTGTGGATGTTGGGCCCTCATACCACCCTCATGGAGTCTGTTTCTGACTGTTTGAGCAGCCACATGCACATTTGTAGCCTGCTGGAGATCATTTTGCAGGGCTCTGGCAGTGCTCCTGTCCCTCCTTGCACAAAGGTGGAGGTAGCGGTCCTGATGCTGGGTTGTTACCCTCCTATGGCTCTTCCACATCTCCTGATGTACTGGCCTGTCTCCTGGTAGTGCCTCAATGCTCTGGACACTACACTGACAGACACAGCAAACCTTCTTGCCACATGTCGCATTGATGTGCCATCCTGGATGAGCTGCACTACCTGAGACACTTGTGTAGGTTGTAGATTCCGTCTCATGCTACCACTAGAGTGAAAGCACCATCAGCATTCATCAGGCAGAAAGCATAGGAACTGAGAAGTGGTCTGTGGTCACCACCTGCAGAACCACTCCTTTATTGGGGATGTCTTGCTCACTGCCTATGCTTTCCACCTGTTGTCTACTCCATTTGCACAACAGCATGTAAAATTGATTGTCAATCAGTGTTGCTACCTAAGTGGACAGTTTGATTTCACAGAAGTGTGATTGACTTGGAGTTACATTGTGTTGTTTAAGTGTTCCCTTTATTTTTTTGAGCAGTGTATTTTATAAAAGGGTCCACTTTAGGCTTTTAGACTATTTCCTGGTGATGAAAAGGTGTGGAGGATGAAATGGTAGCATAAATGAGATTAATTTACAATGAATAGTAAGGTCTCAGTATGTGTTTATATCTCAATTTCCTGCTGTTCTTTAATGACCCCCCTCTGTGTGTATACATACATATATATATATATATGCTGTTTAGCTTCCTTCGGGTATTATCCCACGTCATTGTAGTGCTGTTAAAGTTGTAGCAACGTTTCAGCAGAATCTCATCTGCCATCATCAGGCTTCTGTATGATGTGGGTCTCACAGCTTCTGGTTTCAAATTCGAGGCTGGTCTATTCTGATTGGCTAGTCTAGGCCTGTGTTCACTGGACTTGGAGTTTGATTGATTGGTGTTTCTGGTTTCTTCTGTCTGTTTTGTGGCTTTGATTGGCTGGCAACACTCTGTTCCTGTGTTGGAGGCTTTCAGTGCAGCTTGGCTTCGTGTGAAAGGACGGCTGCTATCCATTAGGAAGCTAGGTTTCACCTGGGTGCCTGGTGGGGGGGTGTTTGAGTTGGAGGCATCAGAGGGAGTCTGTTTGTGCTCAGGTGTTTGTCTGTTTTGTGGAGATATAACAAATATATATATTTGTTCACCCGTCATTGCGAAACCAGTTCATGGAAGAATTTGAATCCAGAGCCCTGGCTAATGCCACCCACAAACCCAAACTATGGCTAAGATACATCGATGACACATTTGTGATTTGGCCCCATGGAAAAGAAAACCTAAACAATTTCCTAATACACCTAAACACCATGGAAACGGAAATAAACAAACAACTACCATTCCTAGATGTACTAATCTACAAAAGAACAGATGGCACACTGGGACACACCATATACCAAAATAAAACACACACCAACCGCTACCTCAACGCCCAATTCCACCACCACCCAGCACAGATAAATTCCGTAGCGAAAACACTAATTACCAGAACCAAACGCCTGGCAGATAAGACACATATAAAGACTGAACTATGCACCCTGACTGAAGTATTGACAGCCAATGGCTTCCACAAAAACAAAATCACCAACTTGATCCACAAAAACACACCAAGACATAACAGAGACCTAGAAGATCAACAGATCTATGGAACAGCTGTCCTGCTCTACATAAAAGGTACCACAGATAAAATCAGTAAGATACTACACAGGCATCACATCAAGACTGCCTTCAAAACAGACAAAAAAATAGCAGCCATCCTGAGGAACCCCAAAGACAAAATTGACCTGGAAAACCAAGGCATATACGAAATTCCCTGTACATCATGCCCGGCCACATACATTGGACAGACCAATAGAAGAATAAGTACCCGCCTAGAGGAACACAAAAATGCAGTAAAAAAGCTGGAACACACCTCCTCACTAGTCCAACACATGAAAACCACAGGTCACAACATCAACTTCAATGGCACTAAAACCCTAGCCACTATAGAAAACCCCAACCACGGAATCATCAGAGAAGCCATAGAGATTGAAAAAAGACCTGACAGCATGAATAGAAGAGATGATTCCACCAGACTGTCAATCATTTGGAAGCCTGCACTCTCAAATAGAAAGATCTCCATGCCACAAGCCAGGCAAACACCTGGGCAAAGACAGACTCCCTCTGATAGCTCCAACCCAAACACCCCCCCACCAGGCACCCAGGTGAAACCCAGTTTGCTAATGAATAGCAGCTTGCTAATGAAGAGCAGCCGTCCCTTCACACGGAGCCAAGCTGCACTGAAAGCCTCCAACACAAGAACAGAGTGTTGCCAGCCAATCAAAGCCACAAAACAGACAGAAGAAACCAGAAACACCAATCAATCAAACTCCAAGTCCAATGAACACAGATCCAGGCTCCCAGCCAATCAGAATAGACCAGCCTCAAATTTGAAACCAGGAACTAACTCTATACAGAAGCCTGAGGATGGCAGATGAGATTCTGCTGAAACGTTGCCACAACTTTAACAGAACTACAATGACGTGGGATAATACCCGAAGGAAGCTAAACAGCACACATGTAAGTACCCGCGAAAGCCTAAGAAAACAAATATATATCTATATATATATATATATCTCCCTCCCTCCTCAAATGCTTCCTTCGAATGTGAAACATTGGAATTGTTGTATTGTGTATATAATGGAGGGTTCCCTATTTGACAGAATTTATGGACTAAAAAAAGAGACAAGGACTGAGTTCATATAGTATTCCAAGCTATAAGGTTGGGTGGAATTTAGTATGCATTGGAAACTATAACCCAAGCAATAGTTATAGAAATCATGGCTAAGAATGATACAAGAATTTATGGACAAATGTTCCTTCAGACGGAGAAAGAGGGAAGTGGTTTTTGTATGGAGCAATGGATTTGTCTTGGGTAATAGATCTGAGTATGAAACCTTCTTCAGCATCCAGTCCATTTCCTCTTTTCTTCAGCCCATGTTACATCTGCTTGATGGATATTATGAGCAATCTTGACCCAGAACTGGCATTAGGACTTGGTGGAATGGAAATAATTACTCAGTTGGTTTTGGTTTACAAAATTAACTTCTCCACCCTGTTTCGTACACTCGCTAGCAATGTCATTTTCTCACTGTCCCCAGTTTCAGTTGCAGTAGCACTAAAGACTGAGGCTAGAGATGATTTTTTGCAGATGCTTGAAGAAGCATACCAATGCCTTAGATGGAAAAGTTTCCCCTAACAATCTTCCTAGAGGCTCCCCAGCTCCCTTACCCCCCCCCCTTCTGTCTAATGTAGAGTATACAGTGGTGTCTTTAGGGGAAAAACCTTGAGACAGGAATATTAGAAACACCTTTTGAGTCACAGATAACAATAATTTAAGTTGTTTCTCAACCCTTGACAGAATTTAAACCCTTGAATAAAATGGCCAGTGAGCATTAATCGGACAAATTTCTCTGTATAGTTGGCTCCATTTTCATAATTGCAGAATGCTTCATGATCATGGAAAAATTGTTGGAGGTAGATTGTTTTCCCCTTAATGCCATATAATTTTAACTTGATACATGGAAAGCAAAATGTAGATTTGCTTTTGTCTCTCTAGAAAACAGAATGGAAATGTGCATTCTGTTGTGATACCTGATGGATTCTCTTCAAGGGAACTTTTATTATTATTTTTTTAAAGGATGAAGATGAAGTAGATATTTTTTTAAATTAGATCATAAATTTCATGTATATGTATCATAAGTTTATACCCCTATTCCCTTGTATGTCTATGGACTTCTTAAGCAGCTTTTAAACATCATGGTTCTAGCAGCTTTTGCTTTTTTTTTTTGTCTTAAACTTGAATCCATTGCCTTTATAAAAAAAATCCTGTTATAGCTGGTTGGCTAGCTGTTGTTTGTTTAAAAATGAGGTCTGAATAGTTTGTGATCTTCTTCTGATTCATTCTGACAACTCAAATGATGGACAAATTGGAGCATATCTATATTTCAGTGTAAATTTGGCAGTTCTGTCCTCATCAGAGTAGTTTAACCTGCATAATGTCTTTTGCATTTTGCCCTTACAAATGTTGTGTATAGTTTTGAAGAATCAGTGACTATGATATTGATTTGTTTCTTTATATATTTGTTTGTTTATATCTTTTATTCTTTCTACAAACAACTCATCTTCCTCATTTTTTCCCTTGTAAGGCACCATGGAGCAGTATATAAGGAAGTGTTATTGTTATTTCTATATAACTAGTGGTTAAAGCATCAGTCTAGAAATTGAGAGATCATGAGTTCAAGTCCCTCCTTAACCATGAAAGGTGACCTTGGGTCAGTCATTCGCCCTCAGCCCAACTTGTGTCACAACTTATGTCACAACTTATACCCACAGTCAAGAGGTACTCCTTTGAACAAATTGTACAAAATCCTAGTTTTCTAAGAAGGCTCTAATGCTAGAAAAAGTAAAAGGAAAGAAAAGGACAAGTAGAAGTAAGGTGGATAGACTTGGTTATAGTGGCAATGGGTGCAGTATTGGAAGAACTAGGTTAGGGACAGTTTACCATAGACAAAATCCTATGTGAATATCAAGAGTCAATCCTAACCTGATGACATATAAGGAATCATTTGTGTGCTTCATCAGAGTACTGTATTGCGTCATCTTAAATCTTGTCCATTTTATGAAATGTTAACCTATGGCTTTACATGTATATATTTTAGCTGCAGACCTTGAGTGTTGAGCAAATACCAATCTTAGATAGTAATGTGCACAATTGATCATTGGTGCAAGCCACAGTGAAGAGATACCCTGATTTGTATAGTTATTCACTTCTGTCTGAGGACTTATGCCCATGCCAAAATGCCTCATGGGAACAGTAATTCAAGGATTAGTAACTCACAAATTCAGTCTCCCAGCTCTGAAAGGTTTGCTGGGGAAACACTGTCTGCTGATGGAGATGTTGTCAAGATAAATCATATGAAACATTGCACCATTGCTTCTTCTACTTTCCCATCACCAGTAAACATTCTTAAAAAGAGCGAATGTTGCCTTTAAGTGTGCTTCCTATGGTAACAGCTCCTGCTTCCCATTACTGCCTCTCAAGTTGCAGCTCGTCAGAAGAGCTTACGGCTGGCAGGGAGTTGTGTAGGAGTCAGTGCCATGTGGGAGGCTGGAGATTTTAATTTGATCTGTTTCCTAGCTGCCTTTGTTCCTCCCTCTTTCAGCATTTACTGTAGAAGGTAGTAGAGAGTGGTAACAGGTCTCAGATGGTGGGTATAAAAGAAAATGAAAAGACCAGTTAATGTGTTTTCACATCAAAGTAGATTGCGGGGAAACTTGCATGAGGCATGCAGCTTCTCTAGCTAAATAGAGAAGAAGGATTTTCCGTAGCTTGTGGGAAATTGATTCAGAGAATCCAGATGGCTCAAGCACACCCTTGCCCAACTTGGTGTCTTCCAGATACATTGGATTTAAGCTTCTATAATATCTAGGCAGCATGGATAACGGACACTGAAGCCCATCACATTTGTTAGGTTACAACTAGAGTGTTTCAACTGTTTCTCTTGGTTGGCAGGACCAAAAGTTATATGTGTTATATGAACCATTTCTATGTGAAGGTCTGTATCTACTGAGGCTGTGCTATATTGAACAAAAGCATAATGTTGATCACTCTTATTAGGAGGGATTCAAATTCACTTTTGGTATACGGGCTTAGATTTCTAACTGCAGAAATCAATAACATTTCTTACTAGTTAATGGTCAAAGCTCAAATATGTTGGTATGAAAAAAGAAGAGAAGGCCAAAGTCCTTTCATTATCAGTTGCTAAATTGCAACACCTCCTCCTTTCTTGAGCCTTCAAAACCTCTGATTCAAACTTTGCTTTTGTATGAACTCATTGGGTGAGCCATGCCAATGCTACTTCTTACAGTCAGTTTTTCCCACTATTTTTTTAACATTGAAATTCAGCCAGGAGGTGGAGTGCATACTTTGCTCCCTGCGCTGTCTGTACATATTTGCTAATTCCTGCAGCCTGGTGCTGCTTGGTACAATTTTGACTGGAAATACACCCAGGAGAAAGGTTAGAAAACTTTGCCCATCTTTGTTGCTATAATCAAAAGTGTACCTCCTGATAGCAGTTTTTTTAAAATAAAAAATAAAATTAGACAATCTAGCCTTCTCTCTCCCTTGTAATATGTTATTTGAAATATAATAGTTCAGCAGTGCTCAAATGGACATCCTTACAGGGTTATTGTGAGAGAGGAGGAATTAACAATTCTTAATACCGGAAGAATGAGCATAGTACAAGGTACATACTACAAAGCCAAGAGGCTTCCTTAAAATGCATTCAGAAGAGATTAAAGCTGACAGCCACAACATAACTGGAAGGTGTCAGGTTTAAAAAAGCAAGTTAGAATAGTTTTTCTCTGCTTCTCTGCTGGAGTGTGAAACACACTCAATGGTTGCTATGCTTCCAAAAGCAACAGCAGACAAGTCAGGAAAAAGAAAAACCTCTAGGCGACTTTCCTAGGCCCTCAAAAAAACAAAAATAGAAGAATGAGCATACTACAAGGGACATACTACAAAGCCACCAAGATTGTGGCCTAAGCATTGCAGACTCTTGATTTTAGCTGGGCTTGCCGGACTGAAACTCAGATACATCATTTTTCCTTGTAAAGCCCCTGTCCCACTGCACCAACGAATGCAAAGAGGATGTAAAACGTTAAAAAAACGTTGGAAAACTCTATGCATCCATTGTGTACTCATTGCATACATGTTTCATACGCTCTATCCGTCGAGCATCCATCCACTGAGATTTCATCCGCCCAAGAAGTTTTGAGCTGCACAAAATTTTGTGAACGGATGAACTTTCCACTATGTACGATGTAAATCCGTGACATACGAGCAACAAACGTTCTATGTCCATTTATCATCCGTTAAAACGTCCGCTGTATCCTCTCTGCATCCTCTGGGCATCCTCGCAACTTACATCCGCTGTAGCTGAAAACGGAAAGAGGGAGGAAACAAAAGGTACATGGAACGTCTACACAGCATTAGTAGCACGAAAATAGAAAGGATGAGCAGTGAACAGTTTGCATCCTATATACATCCTCTAGGCTTCCTATGAACATCCGTTTAACATCCCCACTACATACTACCCACGTCCGTTCTTTTCCTTTTCCGTTCTGTTTATGCAAATTTTTGCCACTTTTTAGAGCGGATGACAACGGATGGAGCACCCCCGAAATTTTGCTCATCCGCTGTGTCCTTTTTGCATACGTTTTGCATCCGTCGGCCAGTGGGACCGGGCCTTAACTTGCAGTTAGTCAAATACAGAATAATAGAGTGGTCTGGTATCCCAGTCTTCTTTTATCCATAGTTCTGTCCAAACAAGTTTACCCACCACATTGTTTTATATCTTGGGTATTCCTTTTATTTGTAGCCTTGCAGATGTCAAAATTGCATCAGGTGTATCTCAAGTTAAAAGTAGAAATTCTGAAAACAAGATTCATCATTGTAGGAGATAAATTTTATCAGAGAAATGTCAGCTTGAATTGGCTTGCCGGTCTAAAATTGTCCTATGGACTCAGAGAACCATTTTCTTCAGAAGCCAGAAGCAATATGGGTTGTAATTTCATGCAGCAGAACCACCCTTAAGTTGTGAAATTGCCTAATTCCAGATCAATTTCTTGTCCATTTGAAAAAATACTTTTAATTCTGTTTGGCATTGCATTGCATTCTCCCAACAGAAGCCTTCATATGGTTTTTCTTTTAACTTTTAATCCCAAATACTCCAGTATGAACTTGAATCATCATACAAATTATGTGTTCTCCCATGGAGCAGTTAGTAGTTAAATTAAACTACTTCATTTATTTTTCTCTCTCTGTGTGTGTATGTGTATGATAGCTTTAACATTTAGGCCGGACTCTGTAATGGTAAAAATTGGGGCCTTGTCATGCAAGAAAATTTGAAATTTCCCTTTGGTATTACTTTAACTTAACTATTGTTAAAGTCAAAATCTGCTTCTTAATTTTGCTTTGGCTGTCCTTTCTCTTATACTTGATTGTCCCAGGAAATCTCACCAAATGTAGGAAAACCATTCTCCTGGGAATTTCTTCCTTCCTTCTGGTTTTTCTTTCTCTTTAATCAGATGGAAATTGTAGATAATGGAGATAAATGGTACCATATATCCTTTGAAGTGGATGTGTAAATAAATACTTAACTCACTTCACTTCCTTGTTCAGGATGAAACAACCCTTCGTAGTAACTTCTAAGACAGGCAGCTCTTGATTAGCCTCTGTTGTGTATATCTGAGCTTTAACTTTCATTAACTTCTTTTGATAAGATGTAAGTAATGCAAAGCTTTGATGGCCTTTTCAAATCTTACCGATGATTAACTCATTTAATCAGCAGCATAAAAGTAGCCAAAGCAAGGATGCTTTCAGACTTAAAAAACAAACAAACCCAAAGTTGTTTGTAGTTTGCTACAGGATGAACTCATGCCCCCAGAAAAAGGTAGGCTTTTGCCTATGGCAGTATGATTGATGAAAAAAAAGTGCAAGTAGAAGTGAATGGCAGGGAATGTGGGACTGAAATCAGATGACCCTACAGACAAAATATCAGGAAGATAGCATTTTGCTGCCATCTAGCATTAATCTAGATTTTTATAACCTAACATTAATACCACCTGCTGGCATTCTTCTGCTTCAATAAATGGGTTAGGCTACCATTGCCTTTCTTGAGAGCATTTCTGTATGCAAGCCCCAGGGGCTTAAGCTGCTCTGCTCTCTTAAATATAACCTTTAGCTCTTTAACTAAGGTTTAATGTTGGGGTAAGAGACCCTATAGGAGAGGTCTACTTGGGCCCGTAGACTTCTACTTGTGTTCCTGTGTCTGGCTTATTGTAGATTAGTGTTACTTACATGTATACATAGACCGAGCATACTGGAACAAGATATACTGTGGAGTGACATATTTCTTTAAGCAGAGGTGTCTTTGTTGTCGCATGTCTGTAGGCAGCTGAAGTACTAGAAAGAGATCTGTTTCTCTATGAAGTGAAAGTTTTTGAATTTCAAATTAATTGAACTTTCTTTTCACTCCAAACTCTCAGGCTCCAAGCTTTCACTCCAAGTTTCCACCCCTGGGAAACTAGTTTCCCTTCCCCCCCCCCCCCTTTTTTTTTTTTTTTTGAGGATGCTGAGCTTCTTCTGTGTGCCTCAATTCCCTTTTGTGCTGAGAAACTAATATAACAGGGTATTTATTATAAAAATGAATTTGCATGGTGATGTGAACATGAAAAATTCTCAGTTTCAGGTTTTCAGGACACTTTCTCATTTGACTTCTTGAGGGAACCTGCTTGGGGTTGGAAGAATACAGTTCAACATCTCTCCTTTCCCTTCACCAAAACTGAATTGTTTGGGACAGGATAGTGACTGGTTTACATATTTTTAATTGCAGTGGTGGCAGAATGGACTTGATGGTTGACGCATCACTAAAAGGCCCATGGAAACAATTGCCATAAAATTCTGTATTACTGGAAGAATAGATTAAGAAAGGAATGCTTGTCCTTCTCCCTCTTTTTCAATTAACCTTCCAAGATAAAATGTCTGACTAAAGTTAATATGCAGCTTTATAAACTTACTGCTTAGGTCAGGGCTTCAACAGCTTAATAAGCTATAAGAGAGAAAAAAAGCATGCCGAGCAGAAGGTACATTGGATAGTTGAAACCTTCCAGTCTTCCTTATCTATTTTATTTGATGTATACTCTGTTTTGTTGAATTCATAGATAAGTATTTCAGCTGTAGATGAAGTTTCTGGATCATGCAAAAGAACAAATGATCTTGATGTTGAGAGGCTGTCCTGAAGCAGCAGTGTGGTGAGACCCTCCTAATGGATATTGTGAAAGGATTCCTCTCTTCTCCCACCCATCCCCTATAGCCATCCATCCCAAGTCTCAATTAAATGATTTAAAAGTCTATGTGTCCATTTTTTAGTTAGAAAGCTAGGAAGAAATAATACAGGTTTATTTATGCAAATAGCTTGTCAGTCTTCTGAGATAGTCCAGACAGCAAGCACGCCCAGATGAATTAATAAGGACACAATAACAGAATATTGCAAGTCTGAAAATACAGATCTAATCCCTTCTTCTTTATAATCCAGTAAATTAGGGAGAGTGCCTTCTGAAATGTTTGCCACACCACATTCTTGCCAGAGACTCACAGCCTCTGGTTGAAGTTCTTCCCTCAGTCTCCCAAGGTTATTCTCACATACCTTTATCCCTCTGAAGCATCCTGAATGAAGTGTGAAAGGGTTTCATAAAAGTTCCCCCGAAGGTATGTCAGCATCTTTCCATTGCAAGCTGAAAAGAGAACTTTAAACTACAGAATGCAACAGTGTAATCCAGTGGTAGAGCTCACTTGTTTTGAGCAAGGGAGTTCAGGTAGGAATTTTTCTTAAATCTATCTAAAGATATCAAAATTGAATCTAGAGTTTTTCTGCAAAACAAGTGCTTGATCTTTGAGCTACATCCCTTTTCCATTTTCAATAGCTCCCACTATCTGTTAGAGTTACACTATTGCTGAGCATGGTCGTTCTGTGTTTATTTATCATGGCTAATATTATCTAGTGTATTTTTTCTTCAATTACTGATTGAGTGCTTCTTAAAAATCATTAATGCTAGCAGTTAATTACATAAACTAATTAATGCCTTATGTCAAGTAGTGCTTTGGTTGTTGATAGTGGTTACTTGTAACTGAGATTTTGCCTGTAGTGTTAGGTTTTTATCCAATGGGAATTGTAAAATTTCTGTCAGTGTTGTTTTAAAATAATTAAATGAGTGCCAATTTCATGTCATTATTATTCACATCAGTTTTGTTGAGAAGACAAGCTTGGACAGTGAGTCTCTAGAGTGAAATAGACATTAAATTAACATGCATTTCACTACTGAAGTGACATTGACAGAGATCTTCAAACCCTGAGGTTTATTATCTTGTGGACAAAGAAAGTTTCTGGAGCGTCCTTGATACTGTTTAATTTTGGATGGTTTTTATATTTAGGTTAGTAGGCTAGTTAACTCTGGTGAAAATCTTAGGTGCAGACACTTAAGCCCATGTCACACTGCCCAACGGATGCAAAAAGGACACAACGGACGAGGAAAATGTTCCATCCGTTGTTATCCGCTCTCAAAAGGGGCAAAAATTTGCATAACCGGAGCGGATAACACGGACGCGGGGAGGATGTAGGGCGGATGCAAAGCGGATGCGGAACGGAAGCCCAGCGGATGGAAGCGGATGGGAGCGGATGGCATGTCCGCTAGGCTTCCGGGAGACCTCAGCAAAGTGGACGCGGAACGGATACAGCGGATGCACAGCGGATGAACCAGATTCACAGAGGATGCAGAGCGGATGCACAGCAGAAGCCTAATGGATGCCTGGCGTTAATTGCGCATGCAGGGAGGATGCATTGCATCAGCCCCACGGATATAACGGAAGCAGCTCGGAAGCAGGTCGCCATTCAGAAGAAAGACCTCCTGCCGGACATATCTGCCTGCAAGCCTTGCTACCAGCCTTGGTGCCAGCCTCCCTGCCAGCCTTGCTGCTAGCCTTGGTGCCAGCCTTGGTGCCAGCCTTGGTGCCAGCCTGCCTGCAAGCCTTGCTGCCAGCCGGTCTGCCTGCCAGCCTTGGTGCCTGCCTTTCTGCCAGCCTTGATGCCAGCCTTGGTGCCTGCCTTGGTGCCAGCCTTCCTGCCAGCCTTGGTGCCTGCCTGCCTGCCAGCCTTGCTGCCTGCCAGCCTCCCTGCCAGCCTTGCTGCCAGCCTTGGTTCTTGCCAGCCTCCCTGCCAGCCAGCAACCTCACAACCATGCGGAAGCACAGCAAGCCTCAGCCATCTGCTGCCAGCCCTTGCAAGAGGGACAGGGCTACCATCCCGCCCCCTGGCCCTCACTCTGGTTCTGCTGGGGCTTCTGCAGCACGGGCTCGCTCTTCTGGGGCTCGGGCTTCTGCTGCTTCTGCTTCTGGAGGAGCTGACGACAAGCACTCCAGCACCAGCCACCTCCACAGCACCTGGACCCATCATCCAGCTGTACTGCATGCTCCTATAGGTGGTCCCTGAGGCCAGGTGGCGCAGAGTGAGTGCCACCTTGAGCCCAGGTTCCAGGCTGGGCGGGAAGTTGGTGTTTGTCTTGCTCAACCTGGGTGTCAGCCGCTGCACAAGTTCGTCAAACATGGCTGGAGGCATCCTCATGAAGTTCTGGAACGCCCGAGTGTCTTCGCTCCTGAGCTCCACCATCAGCTTGTTGTACAGTCCATCCTCTGCTCTTCTGGCGAATCATCTTTGGACCCAGACTTTTTTTGGGTGCCTCCTTTTCTTCCCCTTAGTAGAGTTCACAGAGCCTGTAGATGGTTTCGCACTGTTGCAGAAGGATGGTGGCTGCCGAAAGGACTTTGTCACAATCCATGGTGGACATGACTGGATGCTGTGGAAGAGGAAGAGTCAGATGAAGGCTGCAGAGGTCTGCACAGCTTGGCTGCTGTTCTGAAAGTGAGATGCAGGCGAGTTGCTCCCCTATTTTAACGGATACCTAGCGGATGCCTAGCATATATAGCGGATGCGTAACGGATGCGTAGCGGATGCAGAACAGACGAACTGGATACATTTTCTGCGCAAAAGTTTTAGGCAGCCCAAAACTTTTGGAGCGGATGAAACGTCCATAAACGGATGCTGGACGGATAGAGAGGAAGCCAAACGGAAGCAGTGAGTACATCGCGTTTTCCAACGGATGGCAAGCTTTTTTGTCTGTTTTACATCCTCTTTGCATCCGTTGGTTCAGTGTGACATGGGCTTTAAGATCCTTTTTCTCTTTTTCTTATTGCAGAACTAACATCCAGATCAGCACATCCAAATTGTTATATGACTCCGCTTCTTTTCGTTCTTCAAATTGGGGATGCTCATTCCTTTAGCTAAGACCAAATTCCACCATAGCCTGGGAAAAAGAGAGACAGAACTGAGTTCCTTTCCCCGTAACAGTACAATCAACAGTGCTATCTCCACATGGTGTTCTCGTATCCAGAAATAACCCCCAGAGGTAGCACTTAACACATCTTTTCTCTCAGCTTTCTCTTTCTCCCCCCAATCCCCTTGGCAGTTTCTTTGGCACTTGACTTCACATAATTCTCTCCCTTTCTCTTTTTCCTGACAAAATAACTTATGCAGAGGTGAGTCAACCTTGCTTGGGACTCAAATATGCCCTGGTGCCGAGTGCTAATTAAAAGGTGTAATGGGTGCCTTGCAATCATCCTGTGCAAAACAGCACAATTTGCACAGGGGAGGAAAGTATCATTAAAGACTTTTTAGAAAAAAAAGAAAATATGTGTGTGTGTGTGTGTGTATGTGTGTATGTGTACTATATATGTTGGGAAAGTTTACATTTAGCCAATTCTTTCAAAATAGATACATCATTGAATTTATTTTTCAGTGGCTTGATTCTTTTGAAATCTTCTTTCTGTTTAAGCACATTTACGATCTTATCCCATATTTGGGAGAGGGTATTATTTATAATTAGACAACACATCTCCTGTTGTGTCATTACAGAAATTTTTACTTACCTAAACGCATGAAATGATTGGCCAGGGAAAAAATGTGGATGCAAGAAATTTCCAATATTCTGCTGACTTCATCACTGATTTTCCTTGTGGGAAGCTTACAGGGTTACAGCCAGTGGGGAAACCATAGCAAATTGCTCAAATAACTCTCCCCACCTCCCTAATGCCTTTTTGTCCTGTTTCCCCCCCCCCAAATTGATCATTTGTGCACTGCACCTCTGTGCATCCTCTCCAATCCACATTGCACCCCCATACACCCTCCTCCACTGGCACACCTGCATACCCTTCCCATTGACTTTGCTTCTGGGAGCTATCAGGGAGGGCTAGCAATCACAAATGAGTTTAGACTTCCTGTGAACTTCTCTATTGACTTGTGCAAAGCTGGAAGAGAACATTGGAGATTATTATCTTGTGACCATGGCTAACTACTGCAGCACATTGATGCTGAAGCAGCAAAAATTTTGTCAAATTTCAATCCTGTAAGTCCCAGATTTTGAACACATTCTGTAAGATAGCTTGTTTGAAGTTCCTTAGTTCAAGAAGTGTGGCCCAATGATACACCACCCAGTTGGATATTACAGACAGAGAACAATTTTGGTATAAGATTCAGTTGGTGCTATATTAGGATGGGATACTTTGGCCTATGGTAACAGTAAAGATGGATCAGAACAGATGTTGGGAAATTGTTTGCATAATTGTTTTGCATACAGGTGAGAGTCAGCTCTAAATGGCAACCATGCATTAACCTTTGATCCCTAAGCTGAGGATGCATGGTACAAATACTGCAGAGTAGCCAATCTTCTCTCATTCTTAGCTAAAGGCCCTGTCACACTGGCCGACGGATGCAAAACTTTTGTAAAAAGGACACAGCGGACGAGAAAAATGTTCCAATCGTTATCCGCTCTCAAAAGGGGCAAAAATTTGCATAACCAGAACGGACAACACAGAAAGGAACGGACGGAGGGAGGACGCAGGGCGGATGGAAAACGGATGCTCCACGGAAGCCTAGCAGATGGGAGCGGATGGCACATCCGCAAGGCTTCCGGGGGACCGCAGCAAAGCGGACGCGGAACGGAAAGAGCGGATGCAGAGCGGATGAAGCGGATGCACAGCGGAAGCCTAGCGGATGCCTAGCGTTCACTGCGCATGCGGGAAGGATGCATTGCGTCAGCCCCGTGGATTTAAAGGGAAGCAGCTCCCAAGCAGGTCACCATTCAGAGGAAAGACCTGCTTCCAGACACATTGACTGACTGCCTGCCTGCCTTGCCAGCCTGCCTGCCTTGCCTGCCAGTCTTGCTGCCTGCCAGCCTTGCTGCCTACATGCCAGCCAGCCTGCCTGCCAGCCTTGCTAACTGCCTCCCTGCCAGCCTTGCTGACTGCCTGCCTGCCAGCCTCCCTGTCAGCCTGCCTGCCTGCCTGCCTGCCTGCCTGCCTTGCTGCCAGTCTGCCTTCCAGCCTCCCTGCCAGCCTTGCTACCTGCTTGCCTGCCTGCCAGCCTTGCTGCCAGCCTGCCTGCCAGCCAGCCTGCCTGCCTGCCAGCCTTGCTGCCAGCCAGTAACCCCACAACCATGGGGAAAAAGAGGAAGCCTCAGCCATCTGCTGCCAGCCCTGGCAAGAGGGACAGGGCCACCCTCCCACCCCCTGGCCCAAACTCTGCTTCTGCTGGGGCTTCTGTAGCATGGGCTCGCTCTTCTGGGGCTGGGGCTTCTGCTGCTTCTGCTTCTGGAGGAGCTGATGATGATGCTTCTGGGGATGGTGCTTCTGCTCGTGATTACTCTGCTGATTCTGATTCTGGCGGTGGTGCTTCTGCTGGTGCTTATTCTGCTGAAGCTGCTTCTGGCGGTGGTGCTTCTGATGCTGCTTCTGGAGGAGCTGCTGATGCTGCTTATGGCGATGGTGCTTCTGCTCGTGATTACTCTGCTGATGCTGCTTCTGGCGGTGGTGCTTCTGCTGGTGCTTATTCTGCTGATGCTGCTTCTGGCGGTGGTGCTTCTGCTGATGCTGCTTCTGGAGGAGCTGCTGATGCTGCTTATGGCGGTGGTGCTTCTGCTGGTGCTTACTCTGCTGAAGCTGCTCCTCGTACTGCTGGTCCTGCTGGTCCTGCTCATCCTGCTCGTGTTCCTGGTCTTGCTCATCCTGCTGGTCCTGCTTGTGCTCCTGGTCCTCCTGGTGCTGCTGGCACTGCTGGTGCTTACTCTGCTGCTGCTGATCCTGGTCCTGCTGCTGCTGGTGCTGCTGCTGCTGATGATCCTGCTGGTGCTGCTGCTGGTGGTGGTGTGGAGGAGCAGCCCCTACAACCTGGAAGCCCCTCTGATGAGGGCCCATGTGGTCCTGTCAAAGGGAGGAAGAGGCATATGCGAGAATGGGAGAGGAGGCAATACTCCATTGAGGAGGAACATGAGGATGAGGTGGAGTGGCTGAGAGAGAATGACTATCTATGGCGGAAGGGACACAGGCTCTACAGGGACACCAAAAGGAAGCAGGCTGCTTGGAGAGAGAAGGCAGAGAGCCTGGGCTACACTTTGGAGGTGTTCCTCGGCTGGTGGAAGCACATGCACACCTGGTACGGGAAGCTGCACCTCAAGAAATCTGGCCAGGCCGCGGTCAAGCTGACGGACAGAGAGACCTACGTCATGGCCAAGTGCAGCTTCCTGGAGGGTGAGATCCGCCACCGAGGAGCAGCCCCTCTCACAACCCTCTCTCTCAGGCAGCCTGCTGAGAGCCAGTCCTCTTCCAGCAGAGAGTCAGCTCCTGTCTCCAGGCAGGTGTCTGTGGAGCGTGCAACGATGGAGAACCCGCTGACAGCTGTTCTAACCATGGCGGAGCATGTGGAGGACTCCCTGGCAAAGTGGGAGAAAGGAGACGGCACTTCCACCACAGTCCTACCCGCATCCACCCCCAGCTCCACCTCCACAGAAAGGCAGAGAGCCAGAGGGGGGCAGGAGGAGGGGCAGAGCCACACTGTCCTGCTGGAGATAAGAGACACCATCTGGAGCAGCATAGATATCCTCTCTCAGCTGGTCCACACTGACTCCTCATCCTCCAACCGCAAGCCCTTCCTCACCTATGTGAACCAGACCTTCACGGACATGGCGGAACCCCAGTACCAGGTGGTGAAGGGCAGGATCACCGATCTGTTTCACAACCCTCCAGATCCAGATGAACCTGCTCCCACCCAGTACAGGGGTGCTCCTCCACCCCAGGTGATGTCCCTCCCATTCCAAGGCTTTCCACAGGCCCTCACCTACCAGGGCTACGACTACCAGGAGGTCCAGCAGCACAGGCAGCAGCCCTTCCCAGTCCAGGCACAGACTCATCGGCCGCCACCATTGCCACCGGTTCCACTGATGCCACCGATGCCACCCACGCCACTGCTGCCACCGATGCCACCCACGTCACCAATGCCACCCACGCCAGTCCTCACCCAGCTGCACACCAGACAGCCCCACTGCACTGCTCCTTGTTCCACCCCACAGCCAAGTCCAGCCTCTGTACATCTGTTGTTGGTACTGGGGCTGACACCCCATGGCATGGAGGAAGGAGCTCTCAACATCACGGGGCTGAGCCAGCTGTCTGAGAGCTTCCTCAACACACCGTCACCTGTTGTCCTCTCGGGGCCAGGCACCCCAGTGGTGCTTCAGACTAGCACTCCAGCAGCAGCCACCTCCACAGCACTTTCACCCCTGAGACTGGGCACACCTCCGAGTGACCAAGAGGAGTGCCAGAGACTGGGTGGCTGCCTGTTGACTTTATTTGGATACTTGACTTGGGTCATTTTTCTTGTACAGCTTGTTATTAATAAAGATTATCTTTGCTTCACACACTTGCTTCATTTATTTTTGTCAATAAAGTCTTGGTGGAAACTTTTAGAAATGGTTTAAGCCTTTGCATGCTTGTGGGATGGGTAAGGATAGCAGTGGGGTGGGCAGGGATACCTTTGGGATGGGTTAAGATAGCTGTGGGATGGGTTGAGATAGCTGTGGGGATAGATAAACCTCCAGTGTAAGCATAGTGGGTCTGTATGGTCCACCCTCCCAGGTGCCATACCTATGGCCCTTCATTATCAATACTAATGTAATCATTGATCCACACATGTCAACATAAACACAACTCTTTATTAAATGGCCTGTTCATTGTAGGCCCACCCAACATACATGGCCCAATCTCATCAGTGTGATGAGACAGGCTGAAGGAAGCATCCATTAAGCTTTTACCATCCTGTCTTGCCACTCCACTGCTCCAGCTGGGGAGTTGCACCAGTGTTTCAGGAGGTTGCGCTGCTTCTTCGCTTCATGTGAGGCTCTGTTGGGGCCTTGCACATCCTCAGTGTCGATCAGGTTTCGCCCTTGCCTCCATTCCCCAGGCTCCATGTCCCCATTGCCTTGTTGACGGTCCACAAGCCTGTTCTGCAACACTGGGTAGCGGGTGCGCATGAGATTGTGCAGGAAGCAGCAAGCTTCCACGATCCTCCTCATAGTCTCTGGGCTATGCTGCATGTTGGTGAGAAGTACCTGGAACCTGTTGGCCAGGATGCCAAAGGCATTCTCCACCACCCGTCTTGCCCTGAACAGCCTGTAGTTGAAGATCCTCTCTTCATGGGTGAGGAGTCTGGAAATGTAGGGCTTCATGAGGTAGGTTCTGAGGGAGAAGGCGTCATCCCCCACGATGAAGTAGGGCACATCTTGCGTGTCGTTGGGCAGGGGGTCTGGATCTGCGAAGCCCATGATGAGGATGCGTTCCAGCCCCTCCTTGAGGTCACTGGTGTTGTATACCTGGGCATCTGAAGCTGACCCATTGCCTGAAGCATCGATGGACATGAACTTGTAGTCAGCATCGACCCTGGCGAAGAGGACGATGCTGAAGAAGCCCTTGTAGTTGAAATAAGTGGACCCCGACTTGGCTGGTGCTTTGCAGGCCACGTGCTTGCCATCTATGGCTCCAACGGTGTGTGGGAAGTTCCACTTCTGATACCACTGCTCTGCAACTTTCTTCCAGCCTTCTTCAGTGGAGGGGCACTGGAGGAGCTCCTCCAGGTATTCTTCGTTGATGGCCTGCACCACTTCTCTGACCACAATGCTGATGGTGTTGGGTGGCACCCTCCAGCCGTACTGCATGCTCCTGTAGGTGGTCCCTGAGGCCAGGTGGCACAGAGTCAGTGCCACCTTGAGCCCAGGGTCCAGACTGGGCTGGAGGTTGGTGCTCTGCTTGGTCAACCTGGGTGTCAGCCGCTGCACAACTTCATCAAACATGGCTGGAGGCATCCTCATGAAGTTCTGGAATGCACGAGTGTCTTCATTCCTGAGCTCCACCATCAGCTTGTTGTACAGTCCGTACTCTGCTCTTCTCCCGATCCATCTCCGGACCCAGACGCTTCTTGGCCGCCTCCTTTTCTTCCTGTAGTAGAGTTCACAGAGCCTCTAGATGGCTTTGCACTGTTGCAGAACGATGGTGGCTACCAAAAGGAGTTTGTTTCGATCCATGGTGGACATGACTGGATGCTGTGGAAGAGCAAGAGGCAGATGAAGGCTGAAGAGATCTGCACAGCTGGGCTGCTGGGCTAAAAGTGAGATCCAGATGAGTTGCTCCCCCTTTTTATAGGCAATATAGGTTTTCCACTTTGTGTCCCTTTGCATCCTCTAGGCATCCTCTAGACATCCTTAATATCCGAGATAGGTCCCCTCTGCGAACGTTTTTTCCGTTTTAAATGCTTTCTCTGCGTGCTGCATCCACTTTCATCCTTTCTCCGTCCGTGCTACTAACGCTGCACATCCATTCCGCGTCCGTTCCGCTTCCTCCCTGTGTCCGCTTTCCGCTGGAGCGGATTTGAGTTGCGCAGATGCACAACAGATGGCTAGCGGATGTAGCGGACGCGTAATGGATGATGATGGATGCAGAACGAATGTTCCCCGTATGCGTAGCAGATGCAGAATGGATGCATTGGATACATTTTCCGCTCAAAAAGTTTTGAGCAGCTCAAAAGATCGCTGGTGTAAATATGCAGCTTGGAATTACAAGAAGTGTAGCTCAATGTATCAGAAGGAACTTGAATTGGGTAAGTTGCTCAAGAGAAATTTTGTTTATTTGTTTATATATTCCTATAATCAAAATGATTATGTATCTTGGAAAAAATTGGAGTCAGCTAAATCAATAATGTGTAATTATCATCATTGTAATAAGGATTGACAGCAGAGCTAGAGAATGTGGGATTTCTATACAGTGCTAAATTATAGTTCTGAGCATTTCTCCCCATTGACTAGACTGAAGGATTCAGCAGCATCTTCTTACCTTAATCTATCGTAAATACATATATTCTCTATCCCTGAAAAGAATTGTTACATGTGAATATTTGGAAACACATTTGCAACCCCATGGTCTAATTGGTGGGCATATATATGTACTTCTTCCTAGACCTGGGGAGAAGCTTAACCAGCATTGTTTAATATTCACTTTCTGCAGATCTTTATATTAAGCTTTCCATGGCAACGGAAAGCAAAGTATGTGGGTTGCAGGTAGGTAAAGAAAACATACTTCAACCGACATCAGGGGTGTCAAACTCAAGGCCTGCAGGCTGTAACCGGCCCACGGGGTGCTTAGATTTGGGCCATGGGGCCACCCTGGAAATAGCAAAGCTCCAGCCCACAGTGCCTCTGCCAGCAAAAATGGAGCTTGGGACGGCTCCATTTTAGGCCATGATGGCCTCCTGCAGCCCTCTGCCAGCGAAAACTGTGCGCCCCCACCAAGCTTCGTTTTCACTGGCAGAAGGCTATAGGAGGTACCCCTGACCTAGATGGTCTGAAAGTTCAAGTTTTGGGGAAAAGGAAAGAAGAGGGCATTGAAACAAACTTTGTAGCTATGCATTGATGAGTGACAGGCTTCTCACAGCTATTAGTATGCCTGGATGTGCCAGACACCTTGGTGTGAGTTTTTGCAGCCAGATTCAAATGGAGTTTCTGCAGTTCCTCAAGCCCCATTTGTATTTAGCTGTTGCCTTGTCACAAGGCTGCTTCTAATTGTTAACAGTTTTTGCATGAAAAGCCTTTCCCTCTTGGGATTTTCCAGGGACTTAGATATAGATTATGTTATTTATGACAGTTGTAGGCAGAAGTGTCTTGCTGCAGTTGTATTCAAAACAACATGCACATGCCAGTTGAATTCTTATTTATTATCCACATGGTACTCTTAACTGTTTATAAATCCAGCTCAGACTCTGGAGGCAGCTGCTTGGGATTGCAGGATTATGTCAGATGTCTGTCCTGCATTACTCATATCAATATCATGTCTGATTTAAGAAGCCAGAATTTCCCACAGTGCCTCTGGCATAACGCTATTTTGGAAAATGATGGAAAATTGAGATGTTTCCCAAAGGTGTCTATCATGCTGCTTTAAGTGTTGCTTCTTACCTGGCACCAAGGTAGGATTAGACAGCTGCTGCCGCCATTAATAATGTACAGGAATTAGTGTCTCCAAAAAGTCCAATCTACTTTCTCCACACTTTTATGTTTGTGCTAATCTTTTTTTTTTTTTAATATAGAGAAGTTACTTAATTTACTGCTTTTAAAATCAAGATAACTCCTACAAAAAGGTAGAGATGTGGAAAGGATTCATAATTTTTCCTCCTGGATTCTTCTTTGAGACATTCTTGCATTTTTGCTGAATCATCTTGGCTCAGTTGTTGAATATGGATACTCAAAGAGAGAAAAGTATCTCATATGGCAGCTTTCAGTAGCAGTTGCGATCAGAAGACCGAACTTTTTGAGCAACTTTCAGGTCCTAGTTCAGTTTTGCTTCTGTAAAGGCCCGGTCCCACTGGCCGATGGATGCAAAACGTATGCATAAAGGACACAGAGGACGAGCAAAATTTTAGGGGTGGCTCCATCCATTTTCATCCGATCCAAAAATTGGTGAAAATTTGCATAAACAGAACGGAAAAGAACGGACGTGGGTAGTATGTAGCGGGGATGTTAAACGGATGTTCATCGGAAGCCTAGCAGATGAAAGTGGATGGAAGCAGATGACACCTCCGAAGAGGTTTCGGGGGAGAATTTCGAAGCGGACGCATAGCGGAAGGGGCAGATGCATAGCGGATGAAGTGGATGCATCACATACGCCTATAGGAAACAAAGGGGATGCCGCGCGGATGTATATCGGATGCAAAGTGTTCACTGTGCATGCGGGGGGTATGAATTGCGTCCGCTCCGTGGATATAAAAGGATACAGCACGCACGCAGTCAGCATACAGGGGAAAGATGTGCTGCCGCATATATCTTGCAGGAACACCATGGTTCGTCAGTCAGGCATGAAGAGGAAGTCCGTGCCTATTCGTTCAAGCCCTGGAATGGTGAAGAAGGGCAGAACCAGCATCCCACCCCTTGGCACTGACTCTGAAGCTGCTGCTGTTGCTGCTGTGGTGGACCAGCCCCAAGGCCCTCAAGCCCCTCAAAGCCCTGCTGCTGAAGGCCCTGCTGCTCAAGCCCCTGAAGGCCCTGAACAATCTCAAGAAGGCCCTGAAGCTGAAGGCCCTGCTGAAGCCCCTGCCAGAGGGAGGAAGAGGCAAGGGAAGGAGAAGGGAGAGAGGAAACAGTACACCATTTCTGAGGAGCATGAGGATGAGGTGCTGGAATGGCTGAGGGAGAACGAGTACCTGTGGAGAAAGGGCCACAGACTGTATCGGGACACCAAGAAGAAGCAGACAGCTTGGAGAGACAAGGCAGAGAGCCTGGGGTACACTGTAGAAATACTCCTTGGATGGTGGAAACACATGCACACCTGGTATGGCAAGCTACACCTCAAGAAATCCGGGCAGGCCGCTGTCAAGCTCACTGACCGGGAGAAGTACGTCATGGCCAAGCTCCACCATCAACTGGTCATACAGTCCAAACTCCATTCTTCTCATGATCCATCCTCAGACCCGCACAGCTCTTGGACATCTCCTTCCTCTCCTGTGTAAAACTTGATACAGTCTGAACAGGTTTTGGTTCTGGTGATGAATGAGCACAGGTATCATATGGACTGTTTCATCATCCATGATGGAGAACAATTGATGATGTTGAAGACCAAGATCAAGGGTGATGAAGTCTGTACACCACGGCTGTTGGACTCATACTGAGATCCAGATGATTTTTGCCCCCTTTTTATAGAAAATATTGGTTGTCTGCTAGGTGTCCTTCTACATACTCTAGACATACTCCAGACATCCTAAATATACGAGATACATCCCAGATACAAACGTTTTGTCCATTTTTAATACTTTATATACGAGATGCATATGCTTACATCCTTTCTTTTGCCGTGCTACTAACGCTGTGTAGACATTCTGTGTACCTTTTGTTTCCTCCCTCTTTCCGTTTTCAGCTGCAGCGGATGTGAGTTGAGGGGATGGCCAGAGGATGCCGAGAGGATACAGTGGACGTTTAATGGATGATAACAGACAAAGAACGTTTGTTGCCCATATATGTTGCGAATGTACATCGTATGCGGCGGAAAGTTCATCCGTTCACAAAGTTTTGTGCAGCTCAAAACTTTTTGCGCAGATGAAATCGCAGTAGACAGATGCTCGACGGATAGAGCATATGAAACACATATGCAGTGAGTACACAATGGATGCATAGCATTTTCCAATGGATGGCAAGCTTTTTTTAACGTTTTACAACCTCTTTGCATCCGTAAGTGCAGTGGGACCGGGCCTTAACTCAATAAGTGGCAACCAAATGGCTCAAAAGGATGGCTGAGAATAACTGCTGCATTTCAGAGGCTAGCAGAAGCAACAGTAGGGCTGTTGAAGGATCCTATTATTGGCAAGCAAATGTCAGGAGCATGAGACATGACTGCTGGATTAGCAAAGGAAAATTTCACTGCAAACCCCCTAGAATAATCTTCTGCACTTGATTTTTTGCTCTCTTCAATCTCTGCTGCTTTTGTTTCCTTGAAGAGATCTGCTATAATCACTTCTGTCCTTGAGAAGGAGTGCTTTTTTTTCTGCTTAATCCAGCTAGGGGGTTATGTTATTTGGTATGCAGCAGCATTTGTGATAGACTTGGAAATAACTGACTTACAAACAACTAAAGACCCTGGCTTTTATCTTCATGGGATCCTGAACAGGGGTGGGATTCTACCAGTTCGCGCCTATTTGCTAGAACTGGTTGTTAACATTCTAAGAAGTTTGGAGAACCGGTTGTTAGAAGAAATTACTGGCCTAATCCTGTAAGGAAGGCAGGAATGCTGGTGTTGCTTATAGAAACTGCTTCTCCATTAACCTTTATTACGTTCTTGGCAAGATTAGACTTCCTGTCTCAGGAACGTCTCTGGAGTTTTTTCCCCCTCCTTTGCTGGTACTTTGCTTGTGTGGAGGGACCATTCAAAGTTACAATGACATTGAAAAAAGTGACTTATTATCATTTTTCACACTTACGACTGTTGCAGCATCCCCACAGTCATGAGAGGCCAGGTGAGGAGATGCATGCCTCAATGTGAATGATTTTGAGTTGGCGACACCCAGCCAATAACATGACCACCAAGCCAAGCCCACCACCCAAGCCACATCCACAGAACCAGTTGTTAAAAATTTTGAATCCCACCCCGATCCTGAAATGTGGAATGGTCCTGCCTTTCTTTCAAACTTTAATCACCACTTAATTGCTACTACACCAGTAAATATTTTACCTTGAGGACTGGTCATCAGGTTACTTTTATGGGAATTGAATTTATTGCAAACATTCACCTTGCTTCTCTTCCTTTTCTGTTTCTATTAAACCGAACCAGTTTTGCTTTTTACGATTACAGGTAGTCCTTGACTTACCACAGTTCATTTAGTGACCACTCGAAGTTACAACAGTACTGAAAAAAGTGACTTATGGCCCTTTGTCACACTTATGACCCTTGCAGCACTCCCATGGTCACGTGATTTTCATTTGGATGCTTGACAACTGGTTCATGTTTATGACAGTTGCAATATCTCAGGGTCACATGATTCCCTTTTATGACCTTCTGACAAGCAAAGTCAATGGGGAAGCCAAATTCATTTAACAACCATGTTATTAAATTAACAGTTGAAGTGATTCACTTCACAAATGTGGCAAGAAAAGTCATAACAAATTTCTCACTTAGCCACATAAATTCTGGGCTCAATTGTGGTTGTAGGTTGAGGACTACCTGTATATCGTTGGTTGAAAACTTATACTCAAAGACTTTTAAAAGTGACTGGGTTCTGTGGTGGGATTTTAGCTGTCTCAAGCCTTAAACAGTTCCAATTCAAGTTGAAGGCTGCCTTCCTTAAAGGAAATAGATGAAGCAACTGTTATCATTGCAAAGCCCCATCTTCATTATTGTTTTGCAATCCCCTCAAACTGTTGGGGAAATGTTATGTATAGTTATGATGACAAATAAAAAAATCAATACAAATCAGCATTCAGTGCATTCACTTTCCCAGTGGAAGCAAGGCAGTGCATTGTCGTGTAAAACTGTCTCTGGCAAAATCAAGGATTGTTAAATGTGTGTACTCTTTCCATGTTAAAATAATAATTTAAAATTACAGACCAATGCAGACACATCTCCCAATGAATATAGCAACTCTTCAGAGTTCAAACAGGAATAAGATTTTATTGTGAGAAAAAAGCTCATTTAAAAAAACATATCTAGAAGTTGCATAAATAAGAAATAAGGAAGCTACATGATAGGATGGATCATTTTATTTACATGTTTGTTTGTTTGGACATAAATGTATAGCTTCTCTGCCCCCCTCCCAAATAGGTCAGGTATACATGCGTGACCATGTGTAACTGCTTTGTTGAAGTAACACCTTCCAGACATGAGGAATAGCAACTCCCATCATTCCTAACCAGTGTCTGTCATATTAAATTGAGTAGCCTTATTGCTGGTCCTTATAAATGAGTCAGTAAATGACTCTTTAATTGTGTATTTTAGATTGTGTGTTTTAAATATTTTAAAGTGATCTACTGTGAAAATAATCCAGTTATGTTTTATAATGGAACCTGCTTTCCTTGCAAATGTTTCTGTTTCCTGATTACTTTGGTAGAGAGGAAGAATGTTTAGCAATTTTATTTTGCATTCCTAAATTGATGTTAGCATGAATGTAATAGAGAAAGGCTCTCTCTATCATGGAAAATAAAACTGCAATTTGGAATATTGGCATGATCTAATTTCTGTTCAAAGAAATTGTGCCCTTCATAAAATACTCAGTTTAGAAATATAGGGGAGAATGAATGATTGCTGATTGATTGTGAAAGAAAAGCAGATAAATAAGGTTAAATGTCTATTTTGCAGGATGCTAGCCTGCCAGTTTTCTTCTTAGTCCTTTCCCATATGTAACATTAACTTGCAAATCAATCCAACAGTAGGTCTTCCTTCCAAAGAAGTGGACATGGGATTAGGTTGTACTGAGAGAAACTGAGAGAAACATGAAAAACCCAGCAACTTTCACATGCTCCCTATTTTTAAAAGGTATGTGGAAAATTAAACTAAACCAAACAATATTGTAAAAAAAAAAAAAAACCACATTACTGCCTTAGAGCCCCCCCTCCCATTTTCACCCTTCATCCTGTAACCAGTATTGTTTTGTTTTCAATCAGACATGAAAAATTTTTTTTCTTTCTCAGTTCTGCTCATAATTGCCTAGACTTTGGGTCTCATCCATATCATTCATCTCCTGTGATAAACCCAAGATAATGTTCTTTCTGTTGCTGCTTGTCTTTGGCTGCCTTGCATCTGCTGTTAGAAGGGCTTTCCCTCTTCCACTGAAATCATGATCTCTGCCTGGCGGGACAGAGGTGTAATGCAACCGTTTATTATTCTAGGCAGGTTTGTCTGCAGCACTGCATCAGCCATCATTTTTCATAAGCTGTTTACTCCCCTCCTTCTCTCCCCCTTTCCCCTTTCTCCTTACCCCTCAGTTGTTCTTATTCCCTTCTACCCCCCACCTTTCTAACATCCCCCTCTTATTTCTCACTTGGTTAAACTCTGAAATTGTAAGGAGAAGAGTGGGTGAGTTGAGTGGGTGAACATACTAGTTGGGGAGAGGCTTGGCTGCTAGCCTCACTATGACGATGGGGCTTGGTAAGAAGAAGGAAGAATTAGAGTGAAGAAATGGGGAGGGAAATGGAATGAGCACATAAGGAGAAATGTTAATATTATTGAAATCTGAACCTTACAAAGCCTCTTTGATGCACCTTCTCATTTCATGTAACATCATCCACTTTATTTTTCCTTCACCATTTTTTCTCATTTGAGTTAAGCCCATAACTTTAATTGTTCAGGCTTCTGCAGCTTTGATTTTGAAGCTTGCCCAGCCTTTGTTTGTGCTTGCTGCAGCCTCTTCTCACTTCAGTCCTCCAGTCATTCCTTCATGTTCATGTGCACTTCATACTCGTAGATACATGCCTCCTGTTTACACATTGCAAACCCATTTGAGTACAATGCCTTCATTTTTACACTTTACAAACTGGTGTCCACTGGTCTTCAAATTTCCTGATCTCTCCAAGTAGATCCTTTGAAAACCTGCTTGTCTACTCTGAATGGTGCAAAATATCTGAAGGATATGATTTCAGCTGCACACTCCATTGCTGTAGACTGACAGCTGCAATGATTGGTTAGCAGAAAGAGTGCTTTGGGGGGAAAAGTGTCAAGCATTCTGTAGTTATCTGGTTTTCTAAAAGAAGATTGGTGACTATGGGGAAAGCTGCACATACTGAACCTTGAAATGCCTTGAAATGTGCGCATCTTGCTAAAAACTAACTGACTCTAGTGCTTGAGGATATCAAGCAACACTTTTTCCTTCCAAGGGGCTTCTCCAAGGCTACCAAAATCCTCCTCCGTTTTGAGATGTTGCTTCAAAATGAGAATGCTGAAATATTATGTGCTGTTGTCTGAGATTGTCTGAGGGTGCCTAAGGATTAAGGAAAATTGCCCACTTTGGGGTAAGTTTTGCTAGCTATGGTTTTCCAGAGATTCGGGTGCAGTGACTTTGGGTCACCTGCTGTACCTGATGTTTTCAGATACCAGAGTGCCACAAACTCAACCCGATGCACTGAGAATATAAAGAATATATATTTTACAATGTGGGATGATACTTCTTTGCCTTTAATGACGGCTTCTTCTCAGAGGATCCACAACTGCTAGGTACCTTTAGATCGGGGTGCCAAATCCAGCCCGTGGCCCCGCCCAGTTTAGCGAAGGGGATACATCACGTGAGTTTAGCGAAGGGGGTACAACATGAGTTTGACACCCCTGCTTTAGGGGATTCAAGTTAAAACAGATTTCAGAAGGACTGACTGCATGGTTGAACTTCCTTTACAGAGTCGTTTCTATCTCTTAGGGTTTCCCATTGTACTTAATCTCCTTTCACTAGAATAATTTCTCCTTTATTCCACTTTAGAAAATACCTAATTACATGCCCTGCAAAAATCCCCCTCCAAGTTCAAGGCAGAAGACATATGACAAAAAAAATAATACCAATAAACATATAAAATTGTACCCTTAAGTTAAAATCTCAAGGTCATCATTTCTTTTCTATACATGGATGAGCTGAACTACAGATCCCAGAAGCTAGCCAGCTATTACAGAAGAAATCTTGGTGAATTTCCACTGGAAAGAATTTACTGTTAGACAGATTATAGGGCACTCCTTTCCCTCCTGCTTTTTAAAGACATGGCTGTTTCAAGACAGTGCCTTCCAGCAATTTGAAAAGCACATGGACATACAGAAGAAGTGATCGGCTCCAAATATTTATGCATTTTCTGGTGGTAATATAACTATTTACTTGATGCGATTTGGTTTCTGTGTTGCCTGACTCCACAATTTCCTAAGTTCTACTATTCTGGTATGTTCCTCATTCCACTGTAATGCCTGTTTCCTGTGCTTCAGATATATTCTGCCTGATATGTTGAATGAGTGTGCTAACCTTTTAAACCTAAAAAACCCTGAATTCCATCCCAAGTATTATTTCAACACAATGCAATTGCAAGTTTGTTTTTCTTCTATAGGATTCAAAACTACTCAGTGTGTGATGGCCAGGAATTCATTCTGAAATGCAGTTATATCTCCCTCTATATGGAAGTTTGTGTGTTGTGTATTTCTGCACCATATTCTATGAACTTATTATTCAGGATGTATATTTAGGATTTTTAAAAAGTGATTTCAGAAAAGGAAAAATGTTTTTGGCATGCAAATTATGCAGAAATTGGTAAGTGTTAATAGTAGTGTGTATATATGATACCTGGCAGTGTTTTGGTCACCAAACCATTTTAAGGGATTTCCAGAAAGTCACAAGGATTGGGGCTAACCTCACCTTAATGATGTTCCAAATGACAGGTGTCATATCAGAAAAGATTTTTAATTCCTTCAGATGTCTTAGCAGATGCGACTCACAAGATGCCTTTTCTCTTGAATCTGTTGGGACAGATAGAACAAGCAGTTTCAGCTACCCACCCAACAAGGTCAATAGACAAATCAATAGAACCAGATCAGTTCTTAGGGTTTATCTATTAAAAGAGACCACAGAAACAGAACAAAACATTACTAATTGTCACACCACTAAAAGATATTATTACGCTATGACCCATACTGGACACTGCACTTAGGTATTTAGCACTATACCCATACTTGCATACAGACACCTGAAACAGATTTTCACAAATAAGAAACAGCAGGATGCTAATATGGGAACCAGAGTCTATAACAAACCCCAATGTCTACTGTCCTCATGTTTATACCAACACCACCATCACATATCTCAACTACTACATATGTATGTTTTAAGGTATTCACATGTTACTTCTTTAATATGATGAATGTCATCATGTTCAAGCAATTGCCCTCTGAATTCTGCAAAGGACAAATAGATTAAACTGAACAGAAGAAATTTGAGATCAAGAGGATTTTAAAAAAGGACAAAGCAATATGGTAGTACTTCAACCTCCTAGACCGTGATGGCGAACCTATGGCATGCATGCCACAGGTGGCACTTTCTGCCCATTTGTGGCCATTTTCGCCCTCTTGGAAGCTTGAGGGAAGCCTCTGCAGCCTTGGGAGGCCAAAAAAAGGGTCTTTCGGAAATACCAGAGGTGCCCATTTTCAGCCTCTGGAGGGCCTCTGGAGCCCAGGAGAGACCATTTTCCCTGGGGGCTCAAGGGAAGCCTCTGCAGCCTTTGGAGGCCAAAAAATGGGCTCATTTCAGCACTTCCTGTATTTCCAGAAGACCTGTTTTTTGGCCTTCCGAAGCTGCAGAGGCTTCTCTCAAAAAGGCCTCAAACAGGCCGAAAATCACCTGGCAGGCACGCGCATGTGCAGTGCAGGTGAGTGGGGGGTGCGTGTACATGTGTAGGAGGGTGGGGCGCATTGCATTGTGGGTGCCAGCACACGTGCTATCGCACATGCATGTGCTTCGACCCACAAAAAGGTTTGCCATCACTGTTCTAGGACACTCCATTACAGATCTCAAAGTATCCATTTCAGGGGAAAAGATACTTTAACAACATAATTGTATGAGAAATTGCTGAACTTGCATACACATTACATTAAGAGGTTTCAGACTATTTCAGGATGTCTCAACAAGTATAATTGTCAATTGACAAGATACTTGTAATCTGTCTGACATGAAACCTGCATTTCCGCAACTATTCTGACTTTTCCCCCATTGCATCTCATTTTAAATTCTATAAAAGTTTAGCAATTCTATGGATTCGAGGAACTAGGTGTATTTATAAAAGCTCATGCCTAATAATAATAATTATAATCTTGGCAAATGCACTACCTTTTGATGTTTGTAATAATGTGCTACTGAAAATGTGCTACTTTCTGATGATTGGTTACCCTAGACTAGTATGGCTCTTCTAAAATATCTCTTTTCTCTAAGAACAAGGTTCTCAAGAGCTTAGGCTCTCCCTTAGGGACATAAATATTCTTAGATGAAGGGTTTGTTTGAGGAGCAGTGTTGCTTCTTTACAGCTTTCTGGCTCTGTTTAAAAATACAAGACAAATTCTGTGACCTGATGATAAGGTCATAGAAAAATAAATAATGGAAATCCTCCCATCACAGTCCTCTGGGGAAGCACTGTTCTGCAGTTTTTCTTACTGTCTCTCGGGATTCCTTTCTGACAGTTGATCTTAAACATTGGCATACTAGTTTAGAAGATCATTTCTAAAATCAAACTGAAGTGGATAACATTTTTTTCCCCTAGAGGGATTTTGTTTTTAATCTCCTTTCAACCTGTGGCCAAGAATCCCTGGAGCTCTACTTCGGAAAAGGAAAGGCATCTTGCTGCTTGGAATGGGAAGTTAATGATTGGTATACCCTGCAGGCTCCTCAAGTGGTAATTATGGACTCCACCATCACAATATTAATTAGTAGCTTTTTTTTACCCTTAACCTCTGAAGTCTTTTCAGAAGATGTTATTTACTATTAAAGAAGAAAAAAATAGCAAAAGAAAAATATAATCTCTCACCGCAGTCCCAACAAGCTGTTAAACAACAGGGGCTAGTTTAATTGGATCTGGCTTCTTAGCTTCCAAACTATGGACAGTTTTAATGCCTTTGCACATAGATGAATATTTGCTACCTCTATGACATAGTTCAGGACTACATATTATTAAACAAGTGGACAAATAAATGTGCAACTCTTTACTCCAGCTCCTGTATTAAATAAAATCTACTCCATAGCTTCTTCATCTATTACCTCTTTTGCCTACTCCATACATGTATGTTCTCCATCTCCATACTTGGAACCTGTTCAAGGGCAATTTGGAGCAGGAAACAGAATGTCCTACTTGTAGGGAATGAATCCTTTTTGAAGATGAAAGAGTAATACAGACAGGTCAGAAAAGAGAGATTTGATTAAGACAAATTGAGCACTTCAGTGACATATCTTAAAAATACAGTTGTAAGTATAGAATTCTCAATTGCTATTGCAATTTTTCAATACTCATGCTTTTTTGTTTACTGCTTTCATCATAGGGGGAAATAATGTTCAGGGATTCTTTTATTTGACTGCATTGTACGCTGTTACGATTTCTTGCATGCCTATATCAGTGAAGCAGCAATTTAGCAAATGCCAGCTCTGAGGCTGCAATTCATCTGGTGAAGTTTTCCTCAATTCATTTTCTTGAGTATAGAATTGCATTTGTTGAATTTATCTGTCAAACAACTATTAAAATTTCCTATCAGAGGACAGGACAGGAAAGCTTTTCTGAATGGGCTTCAATGTATTTTGTAGGCAGAGAAGATGGTGCCTGTTGTTTGTTCTCTTCCTTCCTCCAGTTGCAGTATTAGTAGGCTCAAGATCTCTTGACCTCTTATCAGATTCTCAAAACTTAAGTTGCCACCCTTATACCTTGCTATTCTCTGTTATTCTGGCTTTTTCTCTGTTTATTCTAAGTATAACTATACATAAGGTATCCATAACCAACTACTTCACTAGCATTCCATTTGATCAGGCTTGAGCTGAAATTGAAAAGTTATTGCGTATTTAGTGTAGATACATGGGTACAATTAGTAATTGCTCTTCAACTTAATATAATCTGAGAAGAGCCTACTGTCCATTTCTTGAATATGTTTGCATGCCTCTGCCTATATCTCAGCATCCTGCAGCTGAGATAGTTCAGGGGGTAGCTTCAAGTGCTGTACTCTGAAAATTATTTCCCAATTAGGAACCCTAAATTCTGCAGCCATATTTTTAAAGGGTTGATTGACTGACTGACCTATAGAATGCAAAACCTTTAAAGTGATCAGATTGTGCCAGGTTTAACATATGTAATTGAAAGAAATCAATTACACTAAGCAGGGAATTTTCTTCCCTAGTGATTGTTGTTTCCCTGGGAGCTCTGGCTTTTTGTCTCCTCTCTTCATATTATGTTCTTAAGGCAGTTTACAGCTTCCATTCAAATACCCATAGCTAAACTTATCCATTGGCTGCACCTCCACAAATCAGATGACCCTACATAGTAGCCAAGAGATGCATGTATTCCTCGACTTGAAACCACAATCGAGCCCAAAATTTCTGTTGTTAAGTGAGATATTTCTTAAATGAATTTTGCCCCATTTATGACCTTTCTTGCCACAGCTGCTAAGTGAATCACTGCAGTTGTTGACTTAGGAGAACAGTAGTTAAGTGAATTTGGTTCTTCTCCATGGTGGCTCCCTCTCTCTGAAACATCATTTCCCCAGAGATTAGAACGGCCCCTACTCTAATACTCTTCCGGAAGGCACTGAAGACCTGGTCCTGCTAATGGGCCTGGGGAACCTAGAGTGGGATGGAGTCCATTAAATGGCTTGTGTGATCTGCTGTCACCGGGGTGGGAGTTGGGGGTGATTTTATTATATTGTACTTTTTTAATACATTTGATTATTTTTGTTAGTTTTTATTGTTTTTGTTAGTTTTTATTGTTTATTGAATCACCATAGTCGGCAATATAAATTCAATAAACAGGTAAATAAAATAATTTATAATCAGAAGGGGGAAAACCCCAAATCTTATTTTCATATCCATGCTCTAGATTTCTGTTTTGGCGAGCAGATATATGAGGGCAGGGGAGATAGTTAGATAGCAAAGATTAAGTGAGAAGAATTCAGTTTGACTAAAGGATCACTAGCAAGTGATCCAGTCCAATGTGTAAATGAAGAATCAAGATGTATATCTAAAGGGACGAAAAACATGGTTAATGCCCAGGTAGGGATCAATAAATCCAAATAAGCAAAATGAAGTTGAAAGTTCCAGGGCAAAACACATGTCTAGCTCTCAGAAAAATTGTAGTAAATAAATTAACTTACTGTGTATGCTTTTATGTTCCTGTGAGCTAAACTGTCCCGTCTTGGATTCAGTCTGGACTTATTAGTATCCATGCCAGTGCCAACTCTTGGGGATGTTGCTATTCCCAAGGAGCCTTCACTTGCAATACAACACTTCTGTATCATTTTTTGCTTTTTCTCCATCAGTGGTATTGATCTCTAAACTTCAGATTTAGAGATTAGGGTGTATTAGCTGAGGATCATGAAGTACAGAATCCATAGAACTGGAAGAAACACAATTTGGGTGCATTGCTATAACCTGAATCCCAAATAAGAAAGCTTCTGGGTCTTTTTCTATGCTTTTTATTACAACTTTCTTTTCCTGGTCATGACTATTTTCTTATTCTCGTGGTTTCCAAGCTGTGTGCCAGGGTGCCATAGGTCCCACAGTACACATTTTAGAAACTGCAAGTAGTGCCATGAGCCAAGAACATTTGGGAAGCTCCATCTTATTCTAATCTAAAGCAATTGTTCGTGTATGGTTAATGGACTGCATATTTTCAGTAATAAATAGTCTGATGGAAAAAGTACAGCTCAGATCAGAAGCATGGCCCAAGAGAAAGGGTAAGTGGTTTCCATGTATTGGGAAAGGAGATGTTTCTTATTCGACAAAATACAATGAAAGAAAATAAAAATTTCTTTCCCTACTGTGTTCTAATTAAATACACGTATGACCCACAAATACAATTTGCAAATCTCCATATATAAAAGCAAAATACCACTCATGCATCAACACAAAATCTCTAGAACTGTAAAGCCTACAAGCTTGAAATTTGGCACGTTTGTTCCTCTTGGTTCCTAGATGCTCACTAAGAAAGAATTTTTCAAAATGACAATAAAAGCATGAGTATTTCATATATTATTATTATTAACACGCTCTGATGCTAAGGAGTTCTACTCCCCCTCCCTACCTGAAAAGAAATCTGTTCCAAATGCAAAATACAAGCAGAGGAGAGGAGTTTGTTTCAGTTTTAGTTTCACAGTACCAAACAGCTTTAGTACAGAACAGTTGAGCTAAATCACACCCAGGCTCCTTGCTGTCTCTTCCTTGCTCACACAGCAAATACTGTTTCAGTTTTCAAACAGCCCTGAATTCTCTCACACACTGACAGGAAGCCAGCCAGATGAATACTGATGGAGCTGGTAGGCAGAGGCACAATTTTTCCCCTTATTTTCCTCCCCCAAAACTTAGCCCGATCATATAATTTCAGCGAAGCATGGGTATAGAGCTAGTATTTCATAAAACAAAACATTGGGGGGGTTTCCAGAATGGATTCTTATGTGATCGCAATTGTCCTATTTGCTTTTAAACTTTTTAAAATAAACTCTCACACCACAAAGCAGCAAAATGACAGCATCCAGCATTATTTTTATTTTTTAAAATGCATTTAGAATTGCTTTTAAAAATAAGAATATTTTTTTCTTAAGAAAAATGGAGGGCTATTTGCAAACCAATGCTTTGTTTGGAAGCCTGCCTGTCTCCCCTCCCACCTAGCACAAAAATAAATTTGAAGGTAATAAGTCAATTGAATGTTGGAGACAGAACTCATTCCTCAACTCTTTGCCTTCAAGTTAGTCACTGTTGTATTTGGTCAGCTCCATGCTGATTGCCAGGTTCTGAATGGCCAAACTACTCTATTTTGCAAGAATGGTCTCTGTTTATTTTCCTAAGTTCTAATGTTCCCACAAGTCCAAATGGCCAAGGGGACTTTATTTCTATTTATTCATCTCCATTGATACTTCAGGGCCAATCGTTAGCCGTACAGTATGAACAGAATCCTGCAAACAGATAGAGTGTTATAGATAGGTCCTTTTCTGTTGAGGAGTGAATGAGATACATTGACTCACAAGCTTTCCTGTTACATAACTTCCAATAAACTGAGAATTCTGGATGCAGGGACAGGGTTGCTAGCTATTCTTGCCTTGTTATCAAGGCTGGAGGAGGATGCGACTAAGGAGCAAAACAGGGTGTCCTTTGAATACTTCCTTATTATCCTTCCGGATTCCACCAACATCCATCTGTTATACTTTTCCTGTTTCTATCCTATTGCAACTGGCGATTTTCTTAGGCATGTTGTCATTTGCACTATTGGATGCACTGGTACACAGTAGAACCTGGCTATTAGCTTCTACTATGTCTTTGTCTGGTTCAAAATAGCAAATAATAGATTGTATCTAGATGACAGTATATTTTCTTTTAACTCAGAAGGCTGCAGAGGTTGTCATTTTCATTCTCTGTTTTAATGCAAGCTTCCTCCTAAGAATTATAATGATGCTTGGTTTCAAGGAAAGTGCTGATGTGTAGTTTATAGATAGCTTGGGAAATTTGCAGGTTTGAAAGAAGAAAGTCAGATTACCCACACAAATACTGTATACACAAACACACTTCAAAAAGATTAATGTTAGAAGACAGCAGAAAAGACAAGAAACTTACAGGCTTTCTGTTGGGAACTCAACAGCCCTCTGAACTATCCAAAATGGAGCCACCATCTAAAGCCAGCTGCAAGATCCTTGGGGTGGTGCAATTTTCTTGCTATCTTCTAACTAGAAATACTCTAGAACAGGGGTATCAAATTCAAGGCCCAGGGGCTGGATCTGGCCCACGGGGTGCTTAGATCTGGCCCACGGGGTGCTTAGATCTGGCCCACAGTGCTGCCCTGGAAACAGTGAAGGACTGGCCGAGAGTGCCTCTGCCAGCAAAAATTGAGCTCAGGAGAGGACTATGTGTGGCCGGCCCTCCTGAGCTCCGTTTTCACTGGCAGATGGTTGCAGGAGGTCATTGCAGCTGAAAATGGAGCTTGGGAGGCCATTTTCGCTGGCAGAGTGATCGTGCCACCACAGGTGCCCCCTGACACAGTGACATCATGCTGGTCATGCCCGCCCTGGCCACACGCACACATACACCGTTACCCTGCCCCGAGGTCAAACACAACCCTGATGTGGCCCGCAATGAAATCAAGTTTCGACACCCCTGTTCTAGAATAAGTTTAACTTGCTTATTGGAGCCTTCCGGAAATTTTTTCCCAAATTGCCCTAACAGTGTTATTTACTGTTGTGATATTCTACGTGTGAATGTGCTTCTGTGAAAAAGTAAAACTGATTCATGGCTGAAAAAATATTGGCTGTTCTTGGTACATGGGAGACTTAGATGAGCAGACTGTGTAGTAAAAAGTTATTTTTTGCCATTCTTGACCTGGAAATCTACTGTAGTCTGTAGTGAACATTAGGATGATTATGTTACCAAGCCTTCATATCAATGAATCAGATATAAATCTGTTTCTAATGAAGAAAGTGTTTTGTCTGGAACAAAAATTTAGACGGGAAGGAGACATGTGATAGCAAAACAGAAAATCATTATATAATGGATGGAGCAAGTGAGTCAGAGAGCCCAGGCCAATTTAACCATAAATTTGGATTTAAGGATGATTTGTTTATAAAAATTCTAGAGAGAATTGTTTCTTCGTTGGGAGAAAATATTTAACACTAATTAAAAAGCCTGTTTACTCACTTCTGTCCAACCTCTGTATGGCAATAGTGGTGTTGTACAACTTAGGGAAATAAGTTAGTGAGAGCAATACGCAGTTACAATTTAAGGTACAGATTTTTAAAATTCAAATAGCAGCTACTTGTAGAGGAGTTGATAACTGTCAAGAGAATTACAGGTGGGTATGTCAGTGGGGGCGGTTTATCTTTCTCAGTTGTACTATTATCCTCATGGAAACCATTCCCTATTATTTGTATGAGGACACAAACTGAGTCTTTTCAATGCAAATAGCCTCAACTTTTTGGTGAGCGCCATTTAAAAATCACGTGTTAAGGATGCAAATAAATTTAATATCACATTCATCATGGAGACGACATCAATGTATTGACTTAAAATGTGGTTTATCCTTCATTTAATGAATTAAAACGAAATGGTCTTATGCATGCAATATGAAACATTATTTTACATATACTGGCACAGGTTTTTATTGGTATATTTAGTATTTTGGATTGTATTTTAAACTGAAATAAAAGCTGCAGTTGCAATTCTTCATATGGATAAAAGGATAACACTTGACTAAATAGGGATTAACTATTAAGGAATGTCTCCCATGGTAACTTTAATAAAAGCCCTTTAAGTGGTCAATTTAGAAGCCTGCATTTTCCATCAGCTTGTTCTTTAAACATTGCTATCTCCCAGCAATTTTATTCCCCATTCTAATACTTATGCTATTGCTTTTACATCTGCTGCACCCATGTGCACATTAGTTGGCCTCTTGGGCCTTTTATTAACTATATTTTTTGCTTCAAATCCTTGTCTTGCAGTTTTGGTTGAAGACGGTATCCAGGGAACCCAGTTCTCTCTTTGGGAGATGCCTGCTGGTTGTTGCTAAGGTTGCTAAGGTTGCTTCCACAGTAACATGTGCATCTTGTTTACACCTTCATCGTAAGAAGTTGAACTTGGCTAATTCCACTAGTATCACCTAGGAAGCAAGAGAAGGAAGTGCTGGATCTGCAGCCTTACAATCTAGCATTAGACCCTTTTTCCTCCCCGAGGAATTGTGTCTAACCCCCTACCAAACACTGGACTGCATTTCATGTGGAGCTCCAAAAGTTTCATTGCCTGCTCTTGGTAGAGGAAAGAAATCTAGAGGTAAAAAGGAGCACACAACTTTTTCTGGCCTGTTTCCTCACTGAACCCACTCCCTTGTTGTCAAGATGACAAATAACTCTGCAGATCATCATCCTGGGAAATCTGTGGCAGAAGGCAGCTATGAAGGGGACTTTGGCTGCTCCGTTATGGACTTACGGAATCTTATGGAGCTTCGCAGTTCGGAAGCTGTGACCCGAATAAATGATACCTATGGGGGAGTGCATAATATTTGCAAGAGATTGAAGACTTCACCAGTCGAAGGTAAGGAGGCATTACCTTGGTGGGTAAACAAGCATTTCTGTGGATTCTAAAAACTTGGTTGCATCTCTCTCCTCCCTCCCCCTCCCCCATGCAAGAATTTGTCATAAAGTTACCTTTATATTGTTTTCAAATGGTTGATAAACAAAGACTACCTGTGGCTATGAAGAAATGTTGAATGAGCAGGGAGCAACCATAGGCCAGAATAGCTTGGGGGGGGGGGGTTATTTCTATTTTTCTAAAAATGAACAGGAAATTCCAGAACTTTTATACTCCATAGTTAAGATTCCTTTCTTTGGTTGTTGTTATTATTATTATTGGCCAAACACTAAAGCTAGGTGAAAAAAATCCAAAACTATAAAAATTTGTTGGGAAACATTTTTAAGTGTGAGTCATCTTTTGATTCTGGGTTTTAATGTGTCTTTACTGCTTTAAATTATTTATAGTGTTTATGGGAAGAAAAAACAGGAAATAGGATGAATAAATTTTTAAAAAGCTGGGTAGAGTAGTGATTAATTTTTTGATCGCTATCTAATCCAACAGAGATTAGAAGAAGAATACGTATTTCCTTCAGGAATAAATCACCACATATTAAAACACTGAATTACAGGGTATATATAGCCTTCCAAGGCAAACTGTAGGTGCTTCTATATGTAAAACTTCTCAGCTGTCCCTGCTCTACTTTAGAAACAGAACAGGAAGTTTGTAAATAAGAACTTTATTGTACCTAAGTCTTCCTTCAAAGAAACCCATCTGTGGGCATTTCTGGGACATAAAAATGTAATAAATTCTTTTGCCTCTTAAAGATGTTATGGTGGAGATTGATATATTTACTTTAATTATGCTAATTTTTATCTTCTAAAGATTCCTAATGTGAAACTACTTCCATTGATAATATAGAAAATCAAGCTGAAATTATTGATTTGAATAGCAATTCATTTCCTGGAAGAGTAAGCATGCTTCAAAAATGAAAGTAAAGTAGTTCAGACACAGAAATTATAACTTTTTAAAGGAATTTTCTGAATATTTATATTGTGGTTATGTATGTATGTATGTGTGTTTAAGTATATGTGTCTAATTTTCATTAAATTGTAAAGCAACTTGTGAAAAACAATGGCTGCTTCTGATAACAATGTCTTTCTGTACAGCTTTAAAACTAGTTGTAGACCGAAATCAGTAATAAATAGCATGAAGGTCCTGTCAATTCTATAGCCATTTAATTGTGAATTTTTTGTATAATATCTTAACAATAACAATCTAGAGAGATGTCTCTCCTCAGTGACCTAAACTACACATAAATAGAAATAAATTACACATAACCTAGAAGGGGTATGAAACCTTATCATTCCTTTCCTCTTTCCAGATCTGTAATCTTGTTTGTAGTTTTCTTTTCAGCCGAGTAAATGAGGAGAGGCACTTTTAACAAGTATGTGATATACTGAAATCTCATTTTAATGGACTAATTGGGGGATAGTGTGTCTGACTTCATAAAGTCTATTGCAGGCATGTACATAGCACAAATATGATGACACAGATGCAGATTGTATCATTTATGACATTTGCATCAATGTGTCATTTGCATTGAACTGAAGCCGAACAAGTTGTATGTAAAATTCTGTCCAATTTATTGGACAGAAAAGTTTGGTCTGCCTCTGTTTTTATGGATTCTTAACCCATTCAGAAATTTTTAGCATCACTAGGTTAAAATGAAAAAAGTCTAATTGCAATTGACCTTTGTTTTAGGGGGGGGGGGAAATGAAACGAAGGAATGAAAATTTGTCCTTCAATTAGAATGAGGAGTTATTTTTCATAGAGAAGGCATGAGTACTATAAAGAAAATGGGCCAAACCAGTCATATAAGGTAGTGGTCCCCAACCTTTTTTGTACCAGGAACCAGTTTCACATAGAAACACTTTTTCAAGGACTGGCAAAACCAATTCTTCCCCAAAAGTAAAGGGCTTCTTTACTATTTCTTTACTAAACACATATTTTTATATATATTTTAATCACGATTATTCATTCTTTGCGGCCTGGTACAAAATAATCCACGGACCGGTACCGGTCCGGGGCCCGGTGATTGGGGACCCCTGATATAAGGGACAGCCAGTGTGGAATGGCAGCTGCTTTAGGAACGGTAAGACACCAACTTCTGCCCTTTTCTCTGTGTGCACTTTGAAAACTTGCAGGTTATTATTAGCTCTCTTGTTTTGTAGTGTAAGCAGCAGATTAGCATATTTCACAGCTGCAATTGGGAACAGGAAGTGGCAAGGGAAAGACAATCCTAAGGTGTAATTAGAGGAGGGCTGTCCTGGTGGAAATGCCAAATCTGGATCACTGAAGCGTGTGTTTCCTGTGCCAAGTGATGAGCATATACATCTGGGGGTAGACCACTGATTGGGCTATGGTCCAGCCTGGGTGTTTCCTTTCTGGAAATGATTCACCCTCATTTTTGGTCTGTACTGTCCAAAGGAGTTAAGATACATATTTTCAAGTTGGCCTTTTAAAAATTAGTAAATCTGAAATTTTCCCTTAACAGTAATATAATAATTTAATATGGTTTTATTATTTATGTCTTTTAGTGTTTATGGTATACCCACAGGAGTGGTATTTGTCAAAAAGCTGAAAACAAATAGTAAATAAGTAGTAATTTTATACTGCAATTAATAGTGCCTTTATTAAAGTATTAATTATTACATAATTTATATAAAAGTATAGATTTAGCATGTTAGCAGTGTAAATGTGCTACTTCTTGAATGAGAAGATACTGATTTTGGAAAAAATGGATTGATAGTTAAAACAGATCTCTCTCCCCAAAGTTTGTTTTTCCTCTTAAAAGAACAATAAAAGCAAAGTTTCCAATTGATTAAAAGTTGATTCACTGCAGAAATTTATTTTCAATATCTGAATAATGACTGGAAGGAGCCAAAGTTCATCTGTCTTATTTCTGTCCTTATAAATAATGAGTTCTTCTCCATTATTATACCTACATATTTATGGTCACGGCAAAAAAAATTACATTTGCCTGTACGTGCAGCTTTTCAGATTTCTTTGCATCTGGAATGGGCTACAATTAGTTAAAGTACGAAATGGGCCTTAAGTCAGTTGTGAGCAACTTGTAATCACATGGCTATAACAGCTTTTGTTTTCATTTTATATAGTTCTTTGACAATTTCAAAAGTCCTTTAAAAAAGAGTCAGACCTCAGGCAAGTCTTTTCTCTAACAGTCTGCTGTTTGGAAGAAAATAAAAGGGCAGAAAAGGGTAAAAAAAAAAAAAGAGGGGGGAGAAGAAGCACAGGAAAAGGAAAAAAAATGATGCCTCCACTCATTTTTGCTCTCTGCTCAAGTACTGTTTGTTTTCATCTGCCATTGGCATATAATATAGTCTCCAGCAGGTTATTCCTGCAGTATGCAAAAAAAAACTTAAAACCTTTAAGTTGAAAAGCAACTGACCCTTGACTTTTGGAAAAGCCAGAATCCCTAGATAACTTGCTTTTTTTTAATTTATTTTTATTTGATTTTTCTAAGGCAACCTTCCAGGCATTTTAGAAGTAGAGATAAAAGATAATGTGTTCAGTCATCAATCCTTTGTTGTTTTTTCAAAAAGCCATCCAATTCCCAGCTTTCAGTGTTTTGGTTTTTGAAAGAAATCATACCTATAATTTACTTGAGTGTGTGCAGCTTAACTTGTATTATTGTATTCTTAGTAGAAAGTGAATGCTACTGCTGTAGGTTTTAATGTACTGAATGCCCTAAAAAAAGCAGCTAGCACAGGGAAATAATGATCTTTCTAAACTTGGTATCTTATTTAAAAATATTTTAAATGATTCTGCTAATTTGTGCACTTAAAGGCCATCATTAGTATACCATTATCACAGGAAGTGGTGGTGTGGCTAAGAAAGGGTATTATGCCTACATGCACCACACTTTATTATTATCGTATATGCATTTTCCTGGGGAAAGAAGGAAACCATAATAGATTAGAGAATTCTAGATGCTCCTTAACACTCATAATCCCTAATCAAGTATGATTTAGCATTATGAAGGTTATAGTCCAGCAATATTTCAAATCATACTTCAATATTTGCAGTGTGGGCCTGTGTACTCTGGTGTGCTGGGGTTTATAGTTTGTGAAGTTTGGTTGGTGGAACAGCCATTTACCACTTCTCACAGCTGTTCCTCTTCCCTGACATGTACTTCATCTCCAATGCTATGAATAAGCACTAAATCAGCCGTGAGGACATTGCTGTCTGGATAGAGCTCTCGAGATTAGCTATCTTGTGTACCAAATGGGAGACTTGGATGATGCTCAGATGAATTGTATGGGAAGCCCAGAAACCTTCCTGTGAGTAATGAGAAAATTATTGAGTGCATTTTGCTGATTCAAGCTGTCTGCTGAGACTTTCTGTCTTCCACTATTAAAATGTAAGAGTTCTCTGTGGACAATTTACAATGCTGAATCCCAGCCAAGCAGTCTCTATTGCCAGGAATGTGAGTGCCCAATTCTTACCTGTTCCAGTTTTTTTTTTCTTGCCTTCCTCTACTTAACATTAAACCCACTGTAACCTTAAACAGAAGCAAAGCTTTCGGACTCTTAATTTGCCAAATACCTAAGGCTGGCTTTTTTGTGCCTCGCAGTTCTCCAAAGGAAAGGACATAGGGAAGCTGAAATGTTTAGGCAATCATCTCTTGAAGTTTACATACACAGTAAATGATCCAATTAATGCTTTTGCTTGTCCAATGCTGGTTTCAAGAGAGAGGTGGGGGATGAGAGAAGCTGTCAGAAGCTCAGAAATATTCTCCAGTAAATGAATAGAATGAATGGAGCTTCTGAAATACCACATAAGGTAGCCTAGTGAACCAAGTGGCATCTGAGAGTGTGGAATGTCTTGTTTTGTTCAAAGTTTACTTTCCTTTCCATTGGCTTTAGTTTATTGCTGAACATGGGCGCCTCTCTGTATCTTCACATTGTTTTGTTCTGTTTAAAAATAAACATCTCTTGTCTCAAGATAGGTTGATCTTTTTCCATTTTATAAATGATCTTTTTTAAATCATGCATTTAAAATACAAGTTGAATAATTTCAGTGCAACTAAACCAAATAACAAAAATATCTGAATAAAAACCAACAAAATAATCTGAAATGCTGGACTTTCATGTAAGAGAGAGGTTTAAGATTCTTTTACAACAATAACAAATAGTACCTGGTATTGACTTTTATACATAATTAATATGATGTAGAAATATTCCTCTTTGTGAGTCTGGCTGATTTCGAGAAATGGGAGAGAAAAGGGAAAAGGCACATCAAAGGTATCTGCTTCTATGGAGTAAAGATGTGCCATGAGTCATTTGGCATGAAAAACTTTCTCATTTTCCTTGGGTGAAGCTAGTGTCAGCAAATAAAACCATGATTCACCCACTGGCAGTAATAGCTAGTCTTGTTCTACTCCCCCGTTGCTTTATTGACCCCATTTCTATCTACTCCTATAACTCCATGCTGAGGGAAGGTCTGTCTTTCAAATGTCAACTGCCTTTTACCTATTAGCAATACAGGATAAGTTATTATTGCAGAGATCATAATTCTTTTAAAGAGGTTAAGATTCTTTCTTAAGGACTGCCTAACCCTCACTGAATATCCTAGCCCTTAACTAGAGTGCTATTTACTATCAGGCTTGACAAAACTTTGTAAAAATTCAGCCTGGAGATCAGGAGTTACATGAGCTGATTACTCAGTTATGGGAGAGAAAATATTTCATAAATCAGAAACTTTCATGTCAAACAGTATATGTGCAAGAATATGAGCAAATTCAGTCATGTACTGCCTTCATCTGCAGCTGGAAAATATATAAGACAAGAACTGTGATATTCCTGAAGATTGCATTATTTGCACTTTCTGATTTTCATCAGGAATCTAAAGGAAATAGATTATTAAGCCTCTGATACTCAACCCCTCTGGAAACAAGGGAAAATGGTCAAAATTTTAACCCTTGTCAATTCTGGTGGCATATTTCCTGTGTCTCTTAGCCACAAACATGCTATTGCCATTAGTTAAAATACTAAATTTCCTACTGACATCCTGTATTATGGATGCCATCTGTTTTGGTTGACAGCCAAATGCAGATCTTCTCAAATATGTGTAGGAGGGGAAATGTCTTGTCCAGTGTAAAAAAATAATAATAATTCCACAGGTTGATCTCCCATCTCTCCATCTTTTTCATTCTAAAGCCAGACATGTATTTTAACTTACTTATTGAGAAATGATAGTAGCTAAAGAGAGAATGAATCACTGTACAAAATCTTTAAATTGTACAGTATGCTCATATTCAACCTCAGGGGTTCCAAACTCAAGGCCCGTGGACGGGATACAACGAAGGACCAGCCTGCAGTGCCTCTGCCAGTAGAAATGGAGCTCCGTTTTTGCTGTCAGAGGGTTGCAGGAGGCCATTGTAGCCAAAATCAGAGCCCGGGCGGGCCATGTGTGGCCCCGCCAGGTTCTGTTTTTGCTGGCAGAAGGCCATCATCACTGAAAATGAAGCCTCAACAAGTGATGCCAAACTGGCCACACTCGCCCATTCCCGAGGTCAAACACAACTCTGATGCAGCCCACAATGAAATCAAGTTTAACACCCTTGTTCTACCTCTAACTTCTTGGTTATGGGGAATGTTTTTTTATAGAATTCCCAAAGAGTTTCTAGACTAGCTGCAAGAAGGCCATCAAACAAATGCTTTCAATTTTCTTTTTACTCTATGCATCATCAAAAGGCATGATTATTTATATCTTCCAAAAAGAAATTGAACTCTATATAGAATTAAAATGTTGTTATTCAGGGAACTGATAAAATCATTAAAAAACTATAACTCACAAGGGAAAACACTGCAAACCATTTCTCTTTTGAAATGGTCTTGCTTTCCCCAAAACTTACCCTCTTCCCAACTCTTCTACTTATTTCATAAGCATGGACCTCTCCCTTAAACCATTATTATTCCACTCTTTTGGAAACGTCAAGTGAATCATAGTTTTTATATATGATAACCACAGCAAGATTAATTTATGCAGAATGATGGAAAGATCTGGCAGTATTCAGTGGAGATATGGTTTGTAAAAATGAAGGGACCTATTAAGGGGATCAAATCAACCTGTTTAGTTAGAGAAATGGCATTTTATTTGTTGCTGATTGGAAACCCCATATGGACTTTTGGGATAAAAGGAAAAAATGAATTTATGGTTTATGGTTTTGATGATTAGATAGGATGATCAGCGTTTCCCAACCTTTCTGGTTTCTGAAGTCATTCTTAGAAAAAAATGATAAGAACTTCAGTCCAGTGATTTGGCTGGATCTTTGTCCCCCTGTTCAGATAAAAGACAGAAGGAAACTGAAGTGGTAGAAAGTATCCCAAAGAATTAAAAAGGATGAAGTGAAACAGACTTACTAGTCTTTTTAATTTTTAGTTTATCAGTGTTTGATAATGTCATTCCGTATACTGGATAATGTCTATGGAGATTCTCAGTCATTCAGGTCATGGTTGTTACAAAAGTGCTTTTTGAAGAAGAAACTGGACTTTCTTGTTTTTCTTCGAAGACGTTTGGCTTGTTATTCAAAAGAATGCACCATTCAGTCAGAGCTGAAGAAGCTTCTTGGATCTTCAAAGAAAAAAAAGTCCAGTTGCCTCTTCAAAAAGCACCCTTGGGACTTATATTGGCATATGGAACAGCCAGCAATGTGGATCTGAGGTAAGTAGGTGTATGTGTGTGTGTATGTGAGGGAGGGAGGGAGAGAGGGAGGGAGGAAGGGAGGGGGAGAGAGAGAGCGCTTTAGCATACATTTATATTAAATACTTTTAGGACCCAGGGGGATAATTATTGCAGAAGTTTTCTGTATTCCTGTTTTTATTTCAATAGATAAACATTCACCAAGTTATCTTTGTGAAGAAACTTTTATTAGATACAAGTATTGGATGTGGCAGCAAAAGGTTGTGAGCAGAAAGTGGTAAAACCTGTTTCTGTATCTTAGCAGCAAAATGCATATAGCTTACGTTCAGTGGGAATCCTCCCCCCCTCCCCATTCTTACGTAAGAAGCTATTTTATTGAGCTAAATAATCATTTTACAATCTTGGTATTGTGTAGATAGTGGAGTTCAACTCCCAGATTTATCAGCAGTGACACACTAGCTAGGGAATTCTGGGAGTTGAAATCTATACATCCCGAGGGCTCACAGATTGAGAAAAGCTATGCTGAGTATCTTAATCAGGAATACACAAGTTTGTATCCTCCCAGTGATGTGGATCCTAAACTGCACGTTCAATACCATGAAACTGAGAGTGCTTTAAAATAAAAAACAGACAATCTTCCTGCTATCCCAAGGTTATTTGAATACAAAAATATTTGATTATTCTTGCTGAGAAGAGAATTAAAGTAAGAAGAGAAAAGATTGACCCTATAAAATCTAGTGGAATATGTATCTCTATTAGTGACCTACTGATTCCTTTCATTTTTCTGGAAGGCCTATTGTCTTTTTGCAATATGAGTCTGTATATCCTTTAAAGTAAATGGAGGAAAAGAGAGCTTTGAGAGACTGTATTATTTCAGTGAACATGTTTCAACCTATTAGAAAAAGAAGGGAGTGACAAGGTAAGACTGTGCTTGTCTTGCATATGTTTATATAAATATAGCCCCAGAAAAGTTTACAACCAAGTCTTTCATTCCAGATAGTACAGAGTTTCATCTCTTTCCTCATCTTCTTCCAATCATCCTTGTTTTTCCGATGCTGCTAGATTTATTATTTTCCAATAAGAAAAAAAAGTAAAAATAATAAATAACCCCTGAAGTGATTCTTATTAATAACATATAAACCTAGGGACATGGAGAGTGGAAGCAAAGAAACGATTCCTCTGTCAGAAAATGCCTTCAAGAGAACAGAAGAGCATTGCTGTCAAGTCCAGCATTTTTAGTCAAGTCCAGCATTCTGTTTCCATGGTAGCGAACCAGATGTCCATAAGGAGCTGACAGGAAGACAGGAGTGCAATAAGCACTTTCCCACATATGCTTCCATAATTACTATTGCCTCTAGTGCTGAGACAATACATAGGCGTCATAATAGCCATAAGTATAGTTGTGTAATCTCTTTTTGGCAGAGTTAGAAGGTATTCCTAAACCACGTGGTAGACAATTCTGTAGTTTCATGCTTTAGGAGAGGGTTTACCTTCCTTGAAGATTGGTACTCTGCCTCAGGGCCCTGGCCGTGTCTTTGGATGATCTAGCAGCATAGTAACCCTTTTTTGTGTGTGTGTAAATTCAGCATCTCTGTGCCCACTTCACCCTTAGATTCCTGAAACACTGGGTAACATTCAATCTTTTCTTAAAAGAGCTGCACTATTTCGGAACAGCTTGCTTGGGATTAAAAATAAAAATGTATTTCTTTCTTTCTTTCTTTCTTTCTCCCTCTCTCCCCTTCTCCCTCCCTCCCTTCCTCCCTCTATCTGTGTGTGTTGAGGCCAGCAGTTTTAGTTACTCAAACTTCCTTCTTCCTTCTTATGCCCCTTCATGTATTGTGAGGGGGCGGGAATGTGGATCTCTGAGGAAAGTTTGACAATTCTCCTGAATTTGTGTGGCTGCTGGGAATCCAGAGGCGGCATTCCATCTATCACAGAAACTGACATGCAGGTGGTTACTATGCAGAACCATTATTCTGACATTTTCTATCTGGGCAAGGCATTATGAGAGCTGTCAGGAATCCAGCTCTTGAATGTTTTAAGGGTCAGTTCGAAGTTTTCATTACTCTAACAGCAGAAAGTTGCAGTGATGATCTTGAGAGATTGAAACTTATACAGCTTTAAGCTGCTGGGGGCTTGGTAGATAGAGCTGTGGATAAATAGAGCATGTTCTCGCTTTCTTTTTCTTTCAAAGTTTTTGTTTTCTTATCCCTGCACAAATCCATCTCTTCTCTTGAGAAATATCAGTTCTTCCTAGAGGTATTTGACTATTCATTAAAAGTTAGTTTGCTTGGTCTTCATAAATAAAAGCCACAGTGGTATATAACAATTAGTTTGTTCAGCAAGGATCATGGAAATTGATCATACAAAGTTGTTGGACAGATGAATGACTGTGCTCATCATCCTGAAGACTAAAACCTTTTTGATTTTAGATTTTTGGAGTAGCAGTGTACCAATGGAGATTTGTAAATATTTTTCTATAGTAAAATACGGAAGAAAGAAATATGGAATGTTATTTCTGAAGAAAACTCACAACAAACCACTTCATTGAAACTGCCATCAATTACAATGAAATCCTGATATCTAATTTCATTCCTCCCACCCCACCTCCACTTTGTGTTTGTGCATCATGTAAGAAATGGTTTGATTTTGGAACATTCTATTAGGAAAACCAAAGAGAAAAACTTTCTGTGTGAAGTGCTTTCAGCAATAAGTCAAAGGATAGTATGAAAGCCAGAGGCTATTACTTTTAGTAATGTTTCCTTCTAAAATGTTTCAGAGATTAGAAGAGTAGTGAATAGTTTGGAAGAAATATTTTTAGACTTCTTAAAGTTCCCGGTGATAACTCTTTTAGATCTCTGAGGTGTTTGTTCCCTGCCATTTTTTCCAATCCAATCTGACAGTAAAACAGGCATATTGTATGTACTAACCTACATGATTTGAATTTAGCAAAATAAAGCACTAAAAACAGATGTTTTCTTTGTAATATTTAGGTTTTACCTAACAGCCTCTATAGCACTGTGATTCTTAGTTATCCCTATAGAAGAGGAAGCACCACAGCTCTGCTAGCTGCTTTCAGTCTACTGCTGCAATCATCTCTCCCAAAAGCAATCCATTCTCAATCTGATCATATAAATGTACCAAAATAAATTAAATAATTGCAAGTTTTGAATGTATGTTAACTTACTATATAGCACATAAATGCAGGTTGTTCAGTTTCAAAAAATTATAGGTTGGTGGTAAGTGATTCATGATATTGCTTGACCAAATAAGGTGATAAAATTTGAAGAGAAGAGGGACAGGAGTTGTTTCACTCTTTGGCTGGTTGGTTCCCATTCTTCTGTTGTGTGCTGAAGAATTTGTCATGTTTATTTGGTGACCATGAAATTGGCTGACCTAACATGCAGTTCTGTCAACTTTTCTCTGTACCTTGCTGATAAACTAGAGTGAACTTCCAACTTTATACATGAACAAAGCCAGTCATTGTTTACATTCCAACTTGACAATTTATTGTCCCCACTTCACCTCATCCCCATATTCCATACTAGGCCGTAATATATTTGCCTATGGCTCAGTATGGGAATCAGCTAAGTTTTGTGATGGCATTGCTCTTCTGAGGAAATGGCTTAGGGACCATAAAAGAAAGAAAAATGTAGACCTTTTCTGACACAGGTAAATAATGTTGGAAAAGTCAGAGGTGCCTTTTGGGGATCTCATAATCGTTACATAGACAACTCTCAACATTATATATAAATGCTTTCATCTAAATATATCGTTTTTTGTATAATTTGCTTTTTTTGAGTTACAAAACCATAAATAAATGAGCATATCCCATTATAGCTTATCATGTTGTGAGAATTTTCAGTATGGTGATCTCATCCACCTGTGTTATTGTTTTGATCATAATTTGAGAGAAATCAGCCATTTATTTAAATCAAATTTATGTGGGTTGCCCATCACAACAAGTGACTTTGGGCAGCAAATAGAATTAAATTAGATTGCATTGGCATTTTTAAGAGCTGCTCTGATAACACTGTGAGATAATATGATTCAGTAAAAATATAGATTAAGCCCCATTATAGGCAGCTGTTTCTATCCCTCAAGCAGTCAAAATATTAGTCTCATGGTGAAAACCCTTAATGTAAGAAATTAATATTTAAATACAGGAATAAATTATTTCATTTATTCCTAAGGCATTTGTTAGAGAACATACATAGGAATTTAATTTTTAAAGTGCAGGTGTACCTATTTAATATTTCAAAATACCCAATCCAATAAATAAAATCACTTATTCAAATAAAGGAATTTGAATTTCTCTGCATTGCTTTTATTGGTGTCTTAATTAATTCTGTGTCAAGTTTTCCAGAATTTTCCACACAAGTGGGAAAAAGACAAGTTGAAAATACTTTAAACAGCTGTGTGAAAATCAGCATAAAAACCAAAAGACAGCTGCAGAGATCACTATCTATCTGTTCAGCTGTCATTTAGGGCAGTTGACTTTGGCCCAGAGATATTCTGAAAAGTTAAAATAAATTGAGAAGGATATATGAAAAGAGGTTCTCCAGAATGCAGAAACTTTTTTCTATAATAGTGGCTTTAATTAGCTACAATTTTAATTTGGTTGTGTAGCAATAGGTTGTGAGTGGAAAGTGGTAGTAACTACTCCTAAAGCTTAGCATTAAATTTACAGGGGAAATTAACATCCCGCTCTGTACCGTGTTTCTCACAAAATAAGGCCAGGCCTTATTTTTTTTTGACCCCTGAAAAAACGGCAAGGCCGTCTTTTCGGGGGTGACTTAATTTCTTCCCCCAACTAGAGCAGCCCATACGCATGTACCTCACCACAAGGCCGCTTCTGTCAGCCGACGAAAGCTCCCCAAAGACAGAGTCCTCAGCTGCTTCAGGGCATGGCGTAGCTGCCCATGTCTCCTCGCCTTTAGGTCTCTTTGGGGCGATGGAAGCTCCCCAAATGCAGTCACCAGCCACTTCGATTGGCTGGTAGAAGCGGCCTCAAGTGCACGCGCACACACACACACACTTCCCTCGCCACAAGGCCGCTTCTTTCAGCAGACAAAAGCTCCCTTGAAGGCAGAGTCCCCAGCTGCTTCGGAGCGAGGCGTGGCTGCCCATGTCCCCTCGTCTTTAGGCAGTCTCTTTCAGGCAATGGAAGCTCCCCAAATGCAGTCACCAGCCACTTCGATCGGCCAGTAGAAGCGGCCTCGCAGTGAGGGAAGTGTGTGTGTGTGCTCTCCCCGAGGCCGCTTCTACTGGCTGATTGAAGTGGCTACTAACTGCATTTGGGGAGCTTCCATTGCCCGAAAGAGACTGCCTAAAGATGAGGGGACATGGACAGCCACGCCTCGCCCCGAAGCAGCTGGGGACTCTGCCTTCAAGGGAGCTTTTGTCTGCCGAAAGAAGCAGCCTTGCAGCAAGGAGAGTGTGTGTGTGTGTGTGTGTGTGCATGCTCGCCCTGAGGCCGCTTCTACCTGTTGATCAAAGTGGCTGGTGACTGCATTTGGGGAGCTTCCATCGTCTGAAAAAGACTGCCTAAAGGCCAGGGGACACGGGCAGCCCCGCCTCACCCCGAAGTGGCTGGGGACTCTGCCTTCAAGGCAGCTTTCGTCTGCCGAAAGAAGCGGCTTCGTGGCGAGGGGAGTGTGTGTGTGTGTGTGCTCGCCCTGAGGCTGCTTCTACCGGCCGATTAAAGTGGCTGGTGACTGCACTTGGGGAGTTTCCATCACCTGAAAGAGACTGCCCTAAAGGCGAGGGGACATGGGTAGCCACGCCACGCCCTGAAGCGGCTGGGGACTCTGCCTTCGGGGAGCTTCTATCAGCTATCGGGGTATTCTATCATAGGCTACCTGCAGGGCACTCCTAAAGACAAGTTTTCTCCCCTGCCCTCCCCCCCCCCCATTTCTCTTCACCTCGTGTAGTTCTAACGAACGATGTGAGAAATGGCAGGGAAACGCATGATTTAAATAGGTCTAAATTTTGGGGGCGGGGCTTAATTTCACCTCATGCCTAGAAATCATGCTGGGCCTTCCTATTGGTGGAGGCCGTATTGTTGGAGAAACACAGTTGTATATGTGGAGTTCAGTTCTGGGACTTATAATATTCTATTAGAATATTCTATTCTATTCTAAGGTCTCCTTGCTTGAACAGGAGGTTGGACTAGAAGACCTCCAAGGTCTCTTCCAATTCTTGCATTTTGTATTCTGATTTTCTCAGCAATGGCCATGTAAGTTAAGGAATTCTGAATGTTGAAATCCCAAGAAGGATACCTAGACTAAGGAAAATTGGGCCAAGCTTGGGTTCTCCAACACTGAAATGTAGACTGAAATATCTGGTGGGCATATGTAGGCTTCCTGCTTGTAGTTTTAATAATGCTATTTAGTCAGTCTTGCTGAAAGGGAATTTAAAATGAGAAAATGAAACAGATTGGCCTTAGTGAAGTGTAGTGAAACTTGATTTTATTGATTCCTATGGGATTACTTGTTGTCTTTTTGTCGAATGCTCATTTTTCTTAGCTGATATTTGATTCTCTATCTTTATAATCATAAAACTAGTGCAGCATGGGGATGATGGTCCACAGCATATCACAATAGTAATGTTCTCCATGACAGAGCTAAATATTGGAAATAGAAATATTCAATTTTGGAATCACTTAGGTTCTTCAGAGTTATGGTGCATGTTTTTACCTCTTTTTGTTTCAATTTTCATTTCATTCCCCAGGTTTTCAACTTATTTTAGAGAGCATTCTTCCATGAGATTTATTTGCAGGCAGAATTTAGTATCAAAGAGCGCTATGTTTTCACTTGCAGGAAATTATTAAGTTTTAGAAATAATGGATAACATGGAAGATGCTTTAGAAAAAGAGATCAAAGAGATTTCATGTTCTTGATGTAATGTTTAATTTCCTTTTTCCTTGCTTGCAGGCTTGTCTGGGAACCCAGCAGATCTAGAAAAAAGAAGACAAGCATTTGGCCAGAATTTCATCCCACCTAAAAAGGCCAAAACCTTCCTGCAGTTAGTTTGGGAAGCATTGCAGGATGTCACATTAATCATCTTGGAAATTGCAGCCATAATTTCTCTGGGTCTCTCTTTCTATCATCCTCCTGATGGTGACAATGAAAGTAAGTGAACTGTATTTTCTTAATAAACATTAGCAAACTGTTGGGCAGATAGAGGTATTGTACAGCTGTTGTCCATCCCTGCATCAGTTGAAGAAGCATAAATATGCTCAGCTAGTTCACTATTTCTGTCAAATTATGAGAGCAGGTTGCTTAATAACTTTAGTGCTTGAAATTTCAGACAACATGAGAAAAGATTGGGAGGCAGAGAAGGGTAAGGAATGCTATAGGGATCTCCTATAACTTAAAAATGAGGCCCAGACCAGCTGAAATATGACTCTCCTTTATCCTGAGGGCTTGCTGTTTCTGAATGGACGATTCACCTTGCGACAATAAAGTCAATCACTTTTCATATAAACAGTATTTTTGAGTATGAAAGACTACTGGCTGTTTCCTCATCCCTCTTTGAGAATATTATCTGTGCTGAGTTTATGTTAGCTGAATGGTTTAATATTCTTTAATTCTTTGCTCTTTCACTTTGATGACCATAAAATATAGAATTTTGTCTCCTCCCCACTTCCCGCTCCTCAGTTGAATTTGTTCCTGGCAGCATCAAAGATTTTTTTGTCTGCTTTAGTTTGTTGTACAATGATGAATTCAGGGCGAGGATAACATAACGCCTGATCCAAAAACATACTCATTTGGCTATTTGTCTCAAAGCCAGGAAATTGGATGCTAATAGGCATGTCCCATGATTAGAAGTATTAGAATACTTTACATACAATAATAGCAATAGCACTTAGACTTATATACCGCTTTACACTGCTTTCCAGCCCTCTCCAAGTGGTGTATCAGCATATTGCCCCCAAAAATCTGGGTCCTCATTTTACCCACCTTGGAAGGATGGAAGGCTGAGAGCCTGGTGTGATTTGAATTGCCAAATTGTAGGTAGCTGGCTGCAGAAGTAGCTTGCAATACTGTACTGTAACCACCGCGCCACAGAGGCTCCTATGATAGTACCTTTTAAATATACATAGTCTTAATCTTTCAACTTCTAACATTTGTGTATACATAGTAATTATAATATGTTCTATTATATTTCAGTATACATAATATTATTTTCAAAAAAAGCAAGAAATTCTATGCCATCCTGTCCCTACTTGATTCTATAAAGGAAATTCATATTTTCTATGATTTGGCTTCCCTCTCTTATCTTTGATGGCTTAACTAATATGGGTAAGCCTTAACTCAAGTCTTAAATTAACAAGTGTTTTTGAGGAAGAGGAAGATTATCAATATTCACCTGAAAAAATCATGTTCTTGCAGAGAACATAACTTTTATGGCGTTTATAAAAATATCACTAATAACATTCATCATTACCAATGAAGGAATTGTTTTCCTTCTTAACTTTTATGACAATAGTAATGATTTTTTTCATGGTGAATGCTTCCACAGGTTTGTTTGAAATTTGTGTTTCTTATATAAACTAGATAGTCCAGTAACTATTTGTATATTACAGTGAATTGAAATAACAGATGAAAAGTATTTCGAATTGAAATAAGCAAAATTCAAATGGGGGGAATCAAGGTTTTGAAATATCTAGAAGCTTCTTTATGCTACATTATAATAAAAAGGAAAGATCCTGGATTGTTTATTTAAACTTTCTTCTCTAAGTTTGTAATGAAAGGTTTAAACTGCAAATGGAGACTGCAATTATATTCTGATAACCCATTAAAGGAAAATTTAAATAATCTAGTTCTACTGTAGGCTGTTTCCGATTCATTTGCTAATATACATCCTGGTTCTGGAATACAGCATAGAGGTCTTTGCCAGTAACTTTTGAATTGCTAACTCAGAATTTTATAAAAGAAATGAAGAATTGCCTTCCTTCACAAATCTGAATAAAATACATTTGTTGGCATATTAACTTTGTTACTAACATTTGATTGAAATAGATCATATACTTGTCCAAAAATGGCTTTAAAAGTTGAATCACCCAAACAGTGTTTGTGTCAGTTTGAAATAAGCTTAAAATTGTAGAGTGCATAAAATCATAAATGCCAAGTTTATAATAATTTCATTTCCATAAGGAATAGAAAAGTAAGGCATGGTTTTATGGTTTTTGGAAACTACATTAACTAAAGTTATGTTGATGCACCCATTAAAAAGCGTAAAACAAGCCAAGTCCCAGGAAATAAATAATGCCATTCTGTTAATTAAAAAGTAAGACAATATTATTTGCAATGATTTAGGGTTTATTTTTGAGTTTATAATGTGCAGTGTTTCAAACTAATAAAATATCAGACTATATTTCAGTGCCAATCTACTGAAAGAATATTTCAGTATTATGTGAGTGTCATGGACTTTTGGCTGGTGACTATTGATTATACAATTGAAAATGGTCACATTTAAAATAATCGCCTAAGAATCAGTGGTAAGATATGACACTCTAATAGGCATAAGAGGTTACAAGACAACTCTCTAAACCATGTAATTTTCAAACTTGGCAACTTTAGGATGTCTGGACTTGAATTCCCAGAATTGTGGCTAGGGAATTCTGGGAATTGAAATCAACACATTTTAACATTGCCAAACACTGAAAAACACTGCTCTAAGTCATTCAGCAAAGAAAGGGGAATATTTGCTCCTTTATTGATTGTGTCAGTATTGCTATTACGAATTGATGGTTGAAGCTAAAGTGTATTTCTGACACCATGAAAACTAAAGGAGGACAACTGAAGGAAATGCTTTGCCCAGTCTAATCATTTTTAAGATACCCAGAAGCATCTTGCTTTGAGATGATCAGATCCCTTACTACTTTGTCAACTTTTAACTAGGGAATTTTTTAAAGTGAAACTGGCTAATGCTATTTGGAGAAGACATTTGTGTGGCAAATTTTGACATAGTGAGAAACCCAGTAAAGTTTTTTGCTGTCACTGAAATTTGTTTCAGTTTCCTATGGAAAATTTATATTGGAAGTTCTAGTTTCACTGCTGTAACACAATTCCGCCCCCCCAACTCATCTTTTATAAAAGGAGATGATGGATGTAAATCCTTGGAGCTGTAAATTGAGCATTAGCCTAAAGAGGAAAGTAAGGAGCTCTGTCTAAAGGCTGTTCTAAGGCACATATCTTGCCAAATTTTGGAAGGCTGTTCTAAGGCACATATCCTGAAAACTATTTCTGCACAAGAAAACAGACACTTGAAATGAAACTAATTAACTTTTTATTTACATAGATTCATTCAATTATTAAATTAATTAATGTTCTTCTTACTGTAGCCATGTTATTACAAATGCACAGAATACAAGAGCTTGTATTTGAGATGATGTAATACATCATTACCAAAGGCAGGACAGAATGTTTTGTACGTACAAAGTTAGATAGGCAGACATTTGGTCACTAGGTTTTTAATATAAATACATCAGCTATGTTTTTCAATATTTCAGAAGTGTAATTTATTTTAAAATATTCCATTTTCTATTCTAAGTTTGCGATGCTTATTCTGATAATATGGACGAGGCACCTTAATTTAACGTTATTGAGGGGCCATTTTCTTAGTGATCACTTAAGACAAAAGTCTTCACACTTGGCAAGTTTAAGACTTGTGGACTTCAACTCCCAGAATTCTTGAGCTAACATGACTGGAGGAGGAATTCTGGGAGTTGACATCCACAAGTCTTAAAGCTGCCAAGTTTAAAGACCCCTGACTGAAGATGAGATAAATTGTGTAAATTCACTTGATTAATTTAGCCTAACATCTTGTGATTAGAAATGATTGGGCTGAACGTTTGATATAGTAGAAAAGTCAAGATTTAAAACAAGAGCAATTTGTCATTTTCTGTCTCTCTCTGACATAGAACTGTCACAGTAGTAGTTAATAGTCTCACTCCAAAATGGTAGTCCTGTGTCCTTTTTTTTTAACTACTCTATGCTAGTAGTCCCAAAGATGCAACTGGACTTTCTGGTTTCTGAAGAAGCTTCTTGGATGAGAAACGAAACGTCTTCAAAGGAAAACCAGAACGTCCAGTTGCCTCTTGAAACAGTACTTTTGGGACAACCATGACCTGGATAACTGAGAATCTCCATAGACGTCAATGCTGGTAGCTTTTACAGCTATGCTACAGTCTTTACAGTTCTGTGGAATAGTTATATTTTATATAAAATTGGCTTTTTATGAAGTCGCCTGATAATTCATTTCATGGATCTGTCCCCTGTATTATCAGAATCTTTGGGAGAATTTGGCTAGCCTCATTTATGTTTCATGAGACTTGAATAAATTCAACTTTGCAATTATCTCTCCCCCCCCCCCCCCCCATTGGAAAGAAAGGGTTGTGGTATTCTTCCACCAGCAGACTGCTAGGATTTCCTTGCAATTGTCCTTGTCTGTAGTTTTATTTGGTTTTATTCTCTTTTCTCAGGAGCCATTCTTTTCTCTCTTCTCTTCATGGAGTTGAATAATATGCACAACAGTGACTTTGATTAGTTGCTTTTCTTTTGTTTGCTCCCACTTCTGATTTTTCTGCTTGCTTTTTTCCGTTGTGGTACACTGGTTACTTCAACAACGTGCAGTGACTCCAAAATCTGTTTCCAGAGCTCAGTATTCTATACTTACGTTAAATAGCTCTTTGCATTGTGCATTATTTTGCTCTCATTGCATTAAATTTCATTTGACATTTTGCTGCTGCCATTTAGTTTTTTTTTAAAGATCAAAACCTGTTCAAACTGTCAGACTGTTATGCTAGATGTTTCCAAATTTTTGATTGTAACTTGAGAATTGCATTTCTTTTGCCAAATTAATTTCATAAATTGTGGAATGCCCTTCTGAATACATTTTTTAATTGGAATAGCAAGTCATTTTATCTATAAAACAATTTGAATGGAAAAACAGGTGACAAATTAGGCACTTAGCTTTTTGCTTTACAGTTGACTGCTGTAACTCTCACGGAGAGTCAATTTGTATCTATTCATCTTAAAATGCTATAAGTCTGACTTGTTTACATATTCAGATTTATTTGCATGTTTATAAGTATTATCAGTATATGAAATGGTTTTAGGATACCCTTATGTCACAGACAAATACCTATATTCCCTAGGCTATCCTATCTTATCACAAATAGAATATTTTTTGCTGGATGTGCCAACTTGTAATAACTTGCCTAGCTGTTGTCATTTTCGATTGGTTCCTTTAATTGACTGCTTATGCGCCATCAGACTGATGACAATTCTTAGTGATCACATAGATAAGACCTTCAGAATGATCCATCGTCAATTGAGACCTTCAGATCTTCCAGTGGTACACCATTGAATCCTTACAGCTGGCCTTCTTCTCTTTCCTTCCTTTGATTTGTAATTCTCCCATTTGATTTGTACTTCTTTCACAGAAGGATTTGGATGCATTTCTTTGTCTTGGAATTATTTATTTCAGATAACTTGACTCTCTCAAAAAAGATAATTTGACTCTTGATCTTCAATGTGATTTTATAAAACATTTTTATGGTTTATTAAACTCATTCTATAAATAGAGTCTGTTAATTCTCTCTAAATCACTTCCAGTTTTCACTATTTTTTTTAAATTGGAATAACTCATTGTCTTCCTGTTGCACAAATATTTATACAATCTTAAACACATAAATGGAGACAGAAATTAAATATTCTAGATTATTTTAGCTGATTTATTTTACACAAGCAACAGTCCATAACTACAGTTCAGATGGCCAAATTCTGTGCAGCAGCACTGGGGATTTGTCACAAACAATGTCTTCTCCACTATAGTTACATTAACAAATGTGACAGAACCTTTGAATTGCTTAGTCTTTTCCCTTTTAGCATTGAACCTACAACAGGCTACATAGTTTATGGATTGTAATTTTAGTATAGTTAGGCCAAGTATAATAGACAAGCCTGGATTTTATTATAGATTTTAATTGTTATTTATTATTTTATACTAGAATTTTTAATTGTATATCTACTGAGCATTTTTATTCTGGTCTCTGGTATAAGACTGTAATAGACTGATTGATTGATTCCATAAGTAATTCATTTTATGATTTAATTTTTAAGACACTTTTAAGATATTAATATATTTTTCTTTTGACATACCACTGTTTAACTTATAGCTTTGTTTTTAAATATTGCTTTTTGAAATGTTGATTTTGATAGAATTAAAACATTTTTATTTGAATATAATCACTATTGAGCCATATATATAATAGTAATCTCACAGCCCAAGGAACTTAAATTCTTCCAAAATCAAGCAGGTATGCTTAAAATTTAAACATGCCTTAAATTAATTTTGAAGGACAACTATATTAGGCAGCAGGAATTAAAAAAAAACAGAAAGAAAACAAATTCCTTGGCATGAGGGAAAGGAAATTCTTATCTGTAATAGCTCTGTTATAAGATTTAAGAAACAAATAAATTTCAATAATTCCAGATTGATTCTAGCCATCATTCCTATACTTAAATTCTCATGTGGAAAAAGATTCTGTGCTTCATTTTCTCTGCGCCTTAAAATATTTGGTATAACTATTTTATTGCTAGAGAAGCAATAGTTTTTCTAAGAATAATTCTTCAGCACTTTCCTGCTGTAAAAGCTAGTATTATGAGTATTTTATTTTATTTAAGTGTTTGTGTATACCCATGGTCGTTAGATTGGAGCAGGCACACTACAAAGAAAAGGGCTATATAATCTCAAGAAGCTAACAATCAGCATCAGGAATAAACTAATAAAGTAATTGAACAAAAGAAGATGCTACAAGTACAGGAGACCCTCACAGTGGCAGAATCAGATGGTAGTTTTTTAGATGCCTGGGAAAACAAAATGTTGTCTGTCTTTGGCATTTAAAAGACAGATGATTGGCTGTTGAGAGAACCTCCTTTTCCAAACATTGAATACCTCAAGCAAGAAGGGTTTCCTGAGGGTCCTCTAGAAAATTCAGGAAGCAAAGGGCTGAGGAAAGGTTTCCTGAAAAGGACTCTACATGTTGGTAAGGTTTGTGGGAGAGCAAGTAGTTCTTTAATGCCAAACATTGGCCCTATTTTGTTGTCCACTAAAACAGGAAGCAGCAAGATGAGTTTTAGAGAGAAGGGGAACTTACCAAATTTACAGATGATGGGAGGAATAGCTAACGCCCTAGAAGACAGGCTCAAGACCCAGATGTATCATGACAGACCTGAACACTGGGTTCTATCTAACAAAATGAAATTCAACGTAGAGAAAAGTAAAGTCCTACACTTATGCAAAAAAAATCAAAATTATACATATAGACTAGGTGAAACCAGGATTACCAGCAGTAATTCTGAGAGGGATCTTTGAGTCTTAGTGGACAACCAGCTAAATATGAGCCAGCAATGTGCAGCAGCTGCCAAAAAAGCCTATGTAATCCTAAATTGCATTAACAGAGGGATACAATCAAGATCAAGTGAGGTATTAATATCACTCTGTAAGGCCGAAGTAAGACTATACCTAGAGTACTATATCCAGTTTTGGTCACCACACTATAAAAAAAAGTGCTGAGGCTCTAGAAAAAATGCAGAGAAGAGCAACCAGGATGATTTAGAGGACTGGAGAATAAAACATATGAAGAACAGTTACAAGAACTGGGCTTGGCTAGTCTAGTGAAGAGAAAGACCAGGGGAGATATGATAGCAGTGTTCCAATATTTGAGGATCTGCCACAGAGAGGAAGAAGGCAATCTATTTTCTAAAGCACCTGTAGACCAGACAAGGAATAATGGATGGAAACTGAACAAGGAAAGATTTAACCTGGAAATAAGGAGAAATTTTCTGATAGAACAATCAACCAGTGGAACAGCTTGCCTTTGGAAGTTGTGGGAGCTTCATCACTTGAGACCTTCAAGAAGAGATTGGACTGCCATTTGTCAGAAATGGTATAGGGCCTCCTGCTTGGGCAGGGGGTTGGACTAGGTGATCTACAAAGTCCCTTCCAACACTGTTACTCTGTTTTGTAAAGCTTAAAATAGTCATAACATATTCCAGATGGTGGCAAAACAGACCAGCTTATGTAACCTAACTTTAGAGCTTAGAGGCTTTCTCCTTCTTTCCATGTAATTTTTAAAAACCTTCTTAACTTGCTCACTGTAACAGTAGTTTCTTCCAATTGTGCCTTTTTTGATCAAAGGATTTATGACAATGTTGTGACTACGGGGATCATTCAGTTTTGCTTATTTCAGAACACCTTAAATTGAACTCAGAAGCCCACTGCTAACAAAGACATCTTATATAGTAGGGATGTTGCATGAGAATACAGAGGTCTTCAACTGATCCGGACCAGAGCCACTTACTTCCGTGCAAGACCATTTTACTGGCCTACCTAGCCTTTGTTTTTTGAGAAAATATCCTTCCTTATCATGCTACATAGAATCATTCGTGATTGAGATGCCTACTGTATGAAATGATCTTTTTTATTGAGATCAAAGGGGTTCACAATGTGGACAAGAATTAAAAGCCTTTTTTGTTCAGTTGTATACATTTCATTATTAACTAACTACTCTATGTTTATACAATACTTCATGGTTTTGAATTGTAGTTATATTTATTGCATTGTATTGCTGGAATTTTTTTTGAATGATTTCATTTGAAAATTGCTTTGGAAGTAATTCTAAAAAAACCAACCATTTCCGAGCCAGTCTACCTCTGGAATGGAACAGTTTGACATTTTTATGTGTCTTGGATATCCCTTAAAGCATTATTAACATACTTTGATACCTTTGATTCTTCATCAGTTCTTATTATTTCAATGAATTAATTCTACTTTAAACATGAAGCTGATATAGATTGATGGGTTATTTTTCTGCAATCATTGTTGCAGTAAAGCTAAGAATATATTTTTACAATTACCTTCAGTAGTTGAAGCTTATTATACCCTGTGAAGTTTGTTCACAGATAAATATCTCTGGAATCTTTACAAAAGAATGTCTATATTTTTTTTCATTTCGGATTTTTGATGCAAAGTGCTAGTAAACAAAAATGTTGCTGCCTTTTAACAATTATTATGGAATATAACAAGTTTGAGTCTATCTAAAATACTGATTCTGTGATTCTCCAAGTATTATTTCAATATAGTATTATTTTAAACCATTCTTTTCTCTTGGAAGTATGTGGAGAAGCAAAGGGCAGTGCAGAAGATGAAGGTGAAGCTCAGGCTGGCTGGATTGAGGGAGCAGCCATCCTCTTCTCGGTTATTATTGTGGTGTTGGTCACAGCTTTCAATGACTGGAGCAAAGAGAAACAATTCCGGGGTCTGCAGAGTCGCATCGAGCAGGAGCAGAAATTTACTGTCATCCGTAAGGGACAGGTGATCCAAATTCCTGTAGCTGAGATTGTGGTTGGGGACATTGCTCAAATCAAATATGGTGAGTAACTATAAATTTTCCAGAATATTTTTCTCATGTATTGAAATTATCACTGTGCTTATGGTTATCACTGTACAATTAAAACCAAAGGGACATATACACATTAAGACATAGATGCTGCGTCTAGGTTTGTCAGTTATCATTCACAAGCCATGTGAACAATCTTTGCCATCCATGGAAATATCTCATGCGCATCCAACTCCTTGCTTCCTGCTGGGAGAAGTATCATGATGAGAGGGATGATGCTGTATAACCTATGTGAGTCAAGATACCATGTGTGTTGTCTACATTAAAAAATTGCTGTGCTCCTATTTTCTTTCTTTCTGCACTCATATGCACAGAAAACCAGCTCCAGTCCTTATTTCCTCAATTTTCTGCTGCTGTTCAACACTTAACTAAAATGGGATGAGAAGATCAGCAATGTAGTTCATCTGCAGCTTAATAAAGACACCATTATTCCAAGATGCACCATGCTGACTTTCCAGCATCATTCTCCTATAGGAAATATAAGATGTCTAGGAGATGCAGTGCTTAACTGTCTGGAAGAAGTACATGGGTTCAGCATCAGGATGTACCATGAAGCCCCTTGGGAAAAAGGCTATGAGGTGCAGAAAAAGGTTATATACTATATATATATGGTTCCCATGAGTGAAATTCAACCAGTTATATAATTCTCTTGGGCCTAATGAATGTGTGGTCTCTTGTGTAAAAGAGATTGATTAGAAGTGATATTGAAAAATTAGGCATATAGGAAAGAGTATAAATAGGAAAGTAGATAAGAAAATTTGCACTTTGGATGACTTTATGGTACTTGTTCAAATGAAATTTGTATGAAAAAAATTTAACATTGAATATTATTTTATTAATTACATGAATGTGTCCTGATGACTACCCTCTTTCAAAGCCTTCAAAATATCCTTGCTTATCTGAATTTCCCTTATTTGTTTGTGGAATTGCAGTTATGTCTCATGGCTGAAGGATGGATGGATTTTCCTCAATTCCAAATGGAATTCTTATATGCAAAGGGAATAATGCTTAGCAGGAACACAGCCTGTGGAAACTCAATTTATCTCTCTCTCTCTCAGTACAATTGGAATTAAACTTTATTTTTTTCCAAAGCAAATTAGTTGAGTACAGGCAGGAATTTTTTTTCCTATTATTGCTGAATTCAGAAAAATTGATGCTGCCTAACATGTTGCATTTCCAGTAATGACTACATGCTCCTCTCTGTCATCAGTTAAGCTTAAAAAAAATACAAAAGTTAATTTGGTTCTGGCTTGATGGATTTTCTAAAGCTTTGATTTGGTGTAGAAAACTTTGGCGATCTGTTGCTTTTCTGACTTTTTTAGGGGACCTGTTGCCAGCAGATGGCATTTTGATTCAAGGAAATGATTTGAAAATTGATGAGAGCTCTCTGACTGGGGAATCTGACCAAGTGAAGAAATCTTTGGATAAAGACCCTATGCTGCTTTCTGGTAAGCCTGTCAGGTTGCAGTAAATTGGAACTTCATTTATAGTTCAGATCTCTTGAGCCTTTTGGCACCTACATGCAAATATATCCCGTACGCCGCTGATAATTGCCCTTATGAAAATGCTGGTAGTTGTATAGTAAAGAAGCTGTTTTATTATTCTCTAGGGTAAGCTAGGCAAGATTTTTGACATGTTTAATCTGGGAAACATTCAACATTTATTTTGCTTTTCATAGTACATGTCATGTACAAGCTTCACTTATCTGGTCCATTCTTTTTGACTATGAAGCCAACAGGGAGTGGGGGTGTGGCTCCAGAGGTAGTGGAGGAGGCTGGGGAAGGGCAGAGGCCAGCTGAGATGGATCAGAGGAAGATCCAGGCCCATCCCCTATCCATCCTAGGTCACGCAGGGAGGAGAGGATCAGGGAAAAGAGAGGTCTACTCAGGAGGAGATTACCATGATCCTCCTCGTGGCTTGCAGCTGGGAGCTATGTATATAAGTTTGTAACTGCGTAGTCAGAATTGCTGGAGTCAAAGTTTCGTGTTTTCTTTGAAAGAGGTTTATCTTTGCTGGCGTTCTTCCCATGGACTCTCCTCGGTTATCTTCCTGGAATGTATGATTAGTTATCTTGGCTTGCTTCGGAACTCTTATTAATGTGGTTTGTTTTGGTTTCCTTTTTGCCTCATTATTTACTTTTGTGACTTTAAACTATGCCTAATTAAAACAGTGAAGTTAAGTTAAAGGCCTTATGGACTTTAATGTATGTTTTGGGGTTTGGGTCATTTTGAGAGACTACGGGTCATCACATTCTCTATAGCATCCCTCAACTTCTACTTCTTCCTGGAGAAGTAGCATAACAACATTCAAGAATGCTTTAGTAAAAGAATTAGTCTTATCCAACTCTTGTTGGCCAAATGGTATTGAGACTTTCATGCTTCTTTAAAAAATAATATATATATGTTTTTTTAGGCTTTCGCGGGTACTTACATGTGTGCTGTTCAGCTTCCTTCGGGTATTATCCCA
>BLBF01000083.1:865808-938781 GCA_015471245.1 Laticauda colubrina | reverse complement strand
CACACACACACACACACACACACACACACACACACACACACACACACACATATATATATATTTCCTTGCATGTATTATATGCACTATGAATATTGAAGCTTGCACAGGAAATTCATGCATGCATGTACATCAGTATGAACAAGTGATCTAGAGATTAAATTTCATCTTCCAGATATGATGTGAACATCTTTTAGGATATATTTTGGAATTGATTCTATTGTTTTATCCATTGCCTTTTTTTTTCTTCCTTTCCCATGTTTCACCTGTTGTTCTTCTTAGGCACTCATGTAATGGAGGGTTCTGGTCGAATGGTGGTGACTGCTGTGGGTATCAACTCACAGACTGGAATAATTTTTACTCTTTTGGGCGCCAGTGAAGGGGATGAGGAGAAAAAAGCCAAGAAAGGTAAGAGCCATAAGCCATTCTTGATGTTGGTAGCGTGAAGTTCTTTAGTGACATTGGAAGCTTTTGAGTTTTATAATGGGGTAAAACCTGAAGGTTCAAGCATCTTATTATAAACGCAAGATGTAATCGGCACCGTACATGCCAGAGATTAGAGGGTCAAGGATCATGCTCACAGATCACTAGTTGTTCAATAATGCCAAGAAATAGAGACAATAGAAGATTGTCATCTAAAAGTTGGTTTTGGAAACAACATGGAGATTTTTGTCTATTGAGTCATCATCTGCATCAAGCACAAGTGAATTTTGAAAAAGACAAGGGGATCTGAAATAAGCAGTTGTGGTGCCAAGTACTTGTGTATAGGGTGTTGGACAACATGTACTTTTACAAAATATCCTATTATATTGCCTCCTTCCCCCACCCAAATCCTTTCTTTTTAATACCTGGCCTGCTTTCTATGACAACTGAGCATATCCAGTTGACATAAGACTGTTTACTTCTCTACTACCATTTTGAGGGCACCTTTTTTTGTTTGTACTGGTTTTGTGGTACTGCTACAAATCTTAGAAGAAAAATCCTGCTGATACATCTTTTACTTTGATACATTTTTGCCTGCCTACCAATTGGCACTTGACAGAAACAGGTTTGCTCTTAACAGATAGCAAGGATGAGCATCCATGGCCCTTCAATTGTAACTTGTTTACTATGGACACACCACTATGGACACACTAAGGAACCATAGGTTTCTCATCCCAGAATAAAATTATTAAGATCATAACTAAGGTCAATTGAATATGTAACCATGATCATATTGTAGCTATGCACATCAAGTTACTTGGGGTCAAATAGTGGTATAGAGAATTCTTGCTTTTGTCTCCTGCTTGGATGAACTTCCCTGAAGTTTCTGGTAACATGTTTTTGATGGTGTATATGTATATCTTTTGTGGAACTTTTCTATATATACTTTCATTCTTAAAAAATAAAGTTGATGTATCAGGAGCATGATAAAATTCCTTGTCCAAAAGATTGTACACTCAAAATATAAGTACACATTTCTCTAGGTTATTGTTTAAACCAGATCTCTTTGAAACATTTACTTAAGAAGATGTATTTTTTAAGGACATTCTATTATTTTTTCCTTCAACCTAGCATTGATTTTGGCTAGTGTAGAGTGGTTTCCACAGTCCATGTGACTAAATTTTTATTAAAGAGGAATCATTACTGCACCCACTATTTAATGCAAACTTATTCATACTTGGAGCAATCCCCTTAAATGTGTCATTCATATTTCCATATTGTGAAATAAGCTCATGCTGAGCAACGATCACTGGAGAATGGTAAATGTGATCAGTGTATGTGTTTATTACAAAATAGTTAATCTGAACCCAAACAATTTTAACAACCTCTACTGGACTACTCGGCCTCTATTAAATCACAAAGCATTGTGCATGGTAGCTTATCCAAATAAGATTTTGAAGCTTTTTTCACTTTCAACTAAAGACAAAGAAAACAGAACTTTGGTATGTGGTTTATGAAAACAAAAACCTGCTTGCTGGTCTGATTTGCTCATAACATAAGAGGCATCTGAGTTTTAATTCCATCTTGGCCAGTCAAGGGATATGCAAAAATGATCTGTTGATAGTTTCTCCAACATCACCCCACTGAAACAGTGTTAAAAGGACAGGACTTAATGAGGCTAAGACTGAGAAAAGATGGTGGTGCAGTTTTGGTAGTAGCCAGATGAGGTCATTCTATCTACCCCTGTAAGCAGAATTTGCTTGTTTTTCCTATTTTTTATTTGAATACACAAATGAGTGAAATGGAAAACATTTGGGCTGTAGCTGCTCCTTTATCTTTTCCTTTCGGGGTGGGGGTGGGTGGGGATTCACAGCTACCATTCAAGATGACTCTTACCCAGATGTCAGCAGAAATAGGGGTGATATCTTCTCCTTGAGGCCAAAGAATAAATCTGCAGGTAGAACATTCTAGGCATTAATAATAAATGAGTATTTTCTTGAAGTCCCCTGTCTTTCCTTTTGATATGGATTGAAATAGAGAATTCATCATGACAGCAACAGGGAGCATGATGCTCAAGAGAGTAGAGCCCGATCTTTCTATTCCCCTATTCCACATAACTCCACAAAGTGGAGTGTACCTCACTCCTATCAGATTCTGTGAACTATGAGTTGTATTATAGATGTTGTAGTGTTAAGCTCAGAGTGATAGGAAAAAAACATGTAGTCCCCACACTGTTGAAAAAAATTAATTTAGTGGAGTTCAGTGTAAGAACTGATCCTTAATATTTAGTGCTGATAGCTCAGTCATAATACAGTTTGTCACTTTGAACAGCAAATTATTCCACTGATTTAAATTGTTGTTCCTATACTTGCTTGTTTTCAGTAGAGTGAGCACAAGAATTGAAAAGAGGGAATTCATAATGGCAATTAGCTGGAGAAACATTGAACTTCTCTGGGCCTTTTGCATTTGTCAGTCCAGATGGCAGTTCTACCAAGTATAGCTTACCTCTCGATATCTGCAACCTCCGCATAAGAGCACTGAGTTCCCACATAAAGGTGCCCTCACCATCAGGGACATCAGAGTCAAGAATCATGCGCTCAGTGCTCCACCCTTTCTCTCTTTGTCTAAACAGGTAAAAAAACCGGAGCCCCTGAAAATCGCAACAAAGGTAACCAGCCTCTCCATCCTTTGAACCAGCACCACACTAACTACTGAGCATTCCTCCTTCCTTCTTCCCATGAGTCTGTGCTCTTTGTCGCTACGGCGGGAATCTCGCCTTGTTGTTCTAGAAGAGAGTGTCATGATTACCACAGTGCTTATCACCCACCACTCTTTTTTCTATCCATTGTATAGCCATCCTTACTTGGGAGAATTCCATATCTAATACTACACAATCTTCATCTAGTTGAGCGCTGAATTTTTGAGCCGATGCTATGAGGTGTATGCCTTGGTATTTGCATGCATACCTCACGCGCTATAAGAACTAGGCCACTGTACCATGGTTTTAAAACAAAACACAAAAGATGTTAAACTTTTATGGAAATCTCTTAGTTAAATATCCATGAAGGACTATTTGATGTGAAGTGAGTGCCTATACAATTGGGATAATTACTTACTTCCCAAGATGATGTTGGTTGGCTTTCTATCTCCTGTTCCAAATCTGATCTTTTTTAAAACAAAAAATAAAAATCAGACCCTTGTGTGGTGGGTCCAGCATACATATTCATTGCACTCTGTTCTTCTCATGGGCTTTTGAATCAAAGTGAGTGTTTATTTTCTGATATGTATCACCCCCTGTTCTTTCCAGGCTATGGTGAAGAAGCCCATTTCTGTACCTGTCCTCCTTCTTGCACTTTGCCTTTCTCTTTTTCTTCCTTTTCTCCACAGTTTTGAGTTTTCCCTCCTTCTGACCTTGAAATCTTGGATTATTTTGGCATTGATTATCCTCTTCCTTGCCCCTTCCCATCATGTCCATAAATCCTAACTGTGCAAATCAGTTATTGGGTAGTACTGCCCACATTTTTCTGAACCCACGTGATTTTGGGAATTGATGGCATTTTGCCTTTGTTTATTGATGAGAAATTTATATTTCAGTCTGCATAAAATAATTCTCAGTACATACAAATACCCAAATGAGCAATAAATAATTAAGTGCATAATATAAAAGCCTACATCATTTGATTTTAATTTTTTTAAGCTCTTATTAATTCTGGGGATTTGGGGATTGAATCTCTGATTTTGGTAGGTAAATAAATTGCTGCAGTTATGCTGATATGCACTAGTTGAGGATCTGCCAACTATATTTTTAGAAGTTCCAAAAATATTAGGAATGGAGTCACAGAGCTTAGAAGGGATGGGTGAAGGGGAGATTGAACAGATTAACTGATTCATTTCTCATTGACTGACCCAGTCCTAACCTCTTTATAATTAACCTTCCTCTCCTCTTACTCCTCCTCCCCACCCTCAAGATATGATACCTACATAAGTGTGAAGACAGTAGTTTTAAAAGATATGGCCTAATCAGAAAATAATCTTAATAGCTTTTGGAATTCATTTCTAGAATATACCTTTGAAATCACAATTTAAAGAAAGAATTTATCATACTTATTTATTTTAGTTATTTTTAATAAAGACCTTCCCCTCTATTAAGAGTGGAGAAATTTGAGTAGCTTATATGCTTCTTTTGCATTAATTTCTCAAACCATAAACCATCCATAAAGACTGGACAGGTGCTGTTTTTCACTTTCTCATCTTTGTAGGCTAAATTTAGCTTGGTTGGTTATGGTTGTCTCTCAAGTTGACAACAGTGGCTTTGTTCAATAACAAAATTCTAGGTTTAATTTCAAACTTTGTAGCTGCTCACAGATTAGATTTTTCATTTTTACTACCTCAGTGAAATGAATACTGACGAACACATGTTATAGAAATGCTAATAGAGGGGATGCCTTGCCTAGACATTTGAGGCACTCAGGAAGCCAGCCCCCAAAACCTTCTTATCAAGGCTGTCCTTCCTTCCTGGTATAGGCAAGTTAACTGTTGAAACATATTTTAGGGGGGGGGGGATTTTCACAATCTGCTTTAGTCACCAGTTCCACAGGAATGTGGAGCAGAACTGCCTGATTTTCTAGGTTTCCAAATTACCAAGTTTCCGTGAGTGCTGTTGGGGTTCCCATGCGCTGGGATTCTTTCTCTCTTATTCTGCCATTTTTCTTGTTCTTTCTGTTGCATCTGAAATGTTTTTATGACTGTTCTTCTCATTCACTGCATGTTTTTTTCATCCTGGATTCAGCCAAAACTCAGGATGGAGTGGCCCTGGAGATCCAACCACTGAAAAGCCAAGAAGGGGTGGAAAATGAGGAGAAAGAGAAGAAAAAGGTGAAGGTCCCAAAGAAGGAGAAATCAGTGTTGCAGGGAAAGCTTACCCGCCTGGCAGTTCAGATTGGAAAAGCAGGTGAGTACATCAAAGTGATTGTCTATAAGACTAGACTCAGATGATATGATTGGTTTGGTGTGGTATGATGTATGGTACAATATGGTGTAGTGTGGTATGATATGGTATATGTTGAGGTATTCCTTGTAAGGAGAATGGCTGCACTCAGGGAAACATAGTGAGAGTGGTAATGAATAACACAACCAGCACACAGATACACTGAATAGTAAAATGTAAGTTTTACTTCCTGTAAACAGGTAAATAAAGTCCAACAAACAGTCCAAATCATATGCAGTTAAAGCAGTTAGTATTCAAAATAATCAGTCCAGGGATAATCTAAAAACGAAGTCCTTTTCTTTACCAGTATCATGAACAAAGTTCAGTAAACGGAGTTTGCGAATAGTTGCAAGACTCACAGCAATTCAAGCAGAATGACGATCAGGCAAAAGGAAAGCGAAGGAAATGGAAAAAAGAACAAACCAGGTTTCTGGCTCCATCTTATGGCCCCAGCCAATCACAATTACAACATTCTTTCAAAGATACAACAGTATTAAATGACTATCCTGGTTTATATATTGTCAGCCCAACTGTTAGGTGACTATCATTCCTAACAGTATGAATGGTACAATACCATACAGTATGCTATGGTAAGATTCTAAAAAGCCAGAAATTAATGAATCAGCAGAATTTGCAATCTGAGTTCAAATATTACAGGACATGGGTTCTACACAGTTTTTCAGTATTGTTCCAACCCAATATTTCTCTAGTTTAGTGTATTTTTACCACATATGAATCAGACTCAACTTTAGCTCATGTGGCATAACTCGCCCCTGATAGAAATGTTTTCCAGTTTTGTTGCCTGCCAACTTTCTCAGGTAACATATTAAGCTTAGAATGTCTTTATGACTGATGTGAACCCTGGTTAAGTATGGACACAAAAATGATATTTCCAACGATATCTGGAAGAATGCACATTTCCTGTTTTAATAAAATAGCCTTAGCCCAGTTCTGCTGCCTTACTTCCAGTTATATCCATAATGCAGTCAATACTGTAATCTGCTGGAAATAGCCTTTTGTGACAATTCTTTTCTCTTCCTCCTCCTCAGGATTGATTATGTCAGCAATCACAGTTATTATTTTGGTGCTATATTTTGTGATCGACACTTTTGGGATTCAAGGAAGATCCTGGCTGGCTGAATGTACTCCCATTTATATCCAGTACTTTGTCAAGTTCTTCATTATTGGTGTCACTGTGCTAGTAGTAGCTGTTCCTGAAGGCCTGCCCCTGGCTGTCACTATTTCTTTGGCCTACTCTGTGAAGGTGAGAATAGTAACTCTGCAAGAAATTTTAAGGCTTTTGGATCTAGACATGACAGGAAGTTGGATGGGCTGGGATGCATTATTAAATTACTGTACTTGGTTCTCACTGTGAAAAGGCTATCCCCCTGGGTGTGGGATAAGGGACATAAGATACAATGAAATACATTTGTATTCATTTGTAAATTTATTCTGCCTTGTTTCTTCATTAAGATGCATTTTTTTAAAAAGTAGACGTGTATCTTACTGAACAGATGGCAACACCTGTGTGTGATATTTTGTTTGAAAATTAAGCAGGTTGGGCTTGTCTAGAATAAGAACCTGGCTGATGTCTTAATCATTAAAAGGGTATACAAATAACCATACAAGAGAGTGACATGGAAAATATTCTTAGATTTACAAAAGAGGCTTGTTAAAGCTTGGATGAGTTTTGTGAGGAGAAGAAAAAAGAAAAAGTAATCGAGTTTTACAGTATTATTTGAAGAGACTAAAGGTCCAGATTATTAAAAGTAAAAGGAATGAATTGTTGCTTTGATGAGTTGATTTATTTGATCAAGTTTGAGATTGATGATTGGTTGTTATCTCTGGTAACTCTTAATGTATTTTTGCTGATCATGACTTAAATGATAAGGTTTTAAGGATTTTTTACAGGTAGGATATGGGAAGAAGAGATTGTTGTATTTTAAGAGAAAGTGATAAGTTACTAAAATTGTTATACTTGAGATAACGGGGAAACACATTTCTTTATATATTTTCTTTCTCTTTACTGTTTTCTTATTTTTCTTCCTTTTCTATTTTGTCTATTTTCTTGCTTTTTTCTGCATCTTTTTTCATTTTTTTAGTTTCAAGTTTTTACTTTTATAGTTATTTTTAATGAAATTACTATTAAAAATTTTAAAACAGAATCTGAATGGGAGAATTCCAGGTCTATAGATAAGACTCAGAAGTTGAAAAGTTGAAAAACATTTCTGTAGTGTTATTGAGAACATGTGGTTACATCATCAATAGATAAACACAACTTGATAGTGGATTTATAGTTTTCCTTATATTTTTGGACATCACAATATGACGCATCATAAATGTAATTTTATGAAGTGGATTTTAAATATATATTTTGATGTTTGAAAGAAGGTTATTTTGAAAAAATTAAAAAAGCAAAAATATGCAAGGGAATTCTAGGCAGACATGTCTGTAGTTCTGTAACTAGATTAATTTTGAAAAACAGTTTTATAGTATTAACATTAACAGCAGCTATACTAATCCTAGTATTTAATTCAAATGTTACATCTGCTTCCTTCACTCATTGGATCACCTGCCTTTTCTAGATACAAAAAGAGATTTGTATTCATATAGCCTTCTGTTTGTTAATTTTACTATGTTACACAATAGGGGGATGGAAAATTTCTAGATGCATTGTTGAAAGTTGTGGTTTATTGCAGGGATGTCAAACTCATGTCACAGTGGCATCACATGACATATCAGGAGTTTTTTTTTTCCACTTGCTAAACCGGGTGTGGGCATGGCCAGCATGTGATGCATACGGACTGGAGTTTGACAGCCCTGGTTTATTGTTTTGTTTTTTAAAAAAATCTTTTATTTTATTCATTCCTTTTCTGATATGTGTATCTTCATGTTAATTTAATTACCAATCTTCTCTGTGCCACTGAGTAGTTTGAATCTGTTTCAGTATTTTTTTTAATGTTTCGCGAACACAGAAAATGATGAAAGATAACAATCTGGTTCGGCATCTGGATGCTTGTGAGACAATGGGAAATGCCACCGCTATTTGCTCAGATAAGACTGGGACCCTTACCATGAATCGAATGACTGTGGTGCAAGCTTATGTGGGAGACACCCACTACCGACAGATTCCTGACCCAGAAGCTATTCTGCCCAAGGTCCTGGACCTTATTGTCAATGGTGTTTCAATAAATTCAGCCTATACCTCTAAAATCTTGGTAAGTTAATACTTAATATCTTTTATCAAGTCTAGGGTACACAATCAGGATTATGTTTCATTTAGTTGCACATGCCCACTAATAACTTTGAATGCTAGCCTTGGAGCCTTTGAAAAAGCCTTTTTTTTAACATGACAGAAGAGGAAAATTAGCAATAGCAATAGCACTTAGACTTATATACCGCTTTACAGTGCTTTACAGCCCTCTCTAAGCGGTTTACAGAGTCAGCATATTGCTCCCAACAACTTGGGTCCTCATTTTACCCACTTTGGAAGGTTGGTAGGCTGAGTCAACCTTGAACCTGGCGAAATTTAACCTGTCAAATTGCAGGCAGCTGGCAGTCAGCAGAAGTAGCCTGCAGTACTGCACTCTAACCACTGTGCCACTGTGGCTCATATATTAATCATTAAATTATATGCTTAGGAAATATTGAGAGCCAGTTTCGTGTAGTGGTCAAGTTACTAGCCTAGAAGCCAGAGAGTGTGAGTTCTATACCTCCTTTACTCATGAAAACCAGCTGGGTGACTTTGGGCTAGTCACTCTCTTTTTAAGACAACAACAACTATTTCTTTTAAGAGATTGTTGTTGTGAGGAAAATAGGAGACCAGATTATTAGATATATTCACTGCCTTGAGTTGAGTGTGAGGGTGTATAAATGATAAAAATCCTTCTCTTCTTCCTCATTTCACATTCACAATAATCAGCATGTATTAACAAAATATACTTCCCTCCTGAACATTGGGAAGTGATTTCTGTGAGAGAGAAAAATGAGTGAATGAACTTTTCTCAAAAAATCCAATGGACAAATCAATCAGATAAGAACATTCTAATATTCTCTTTTTCACAGATAGAAAATGAAACTTAAGTCTTCAATTTCTGAAAGGTAAAAAATAACTAGAAATATCAGAGGCATCTGCAAGATTTCATTAAAAAGATAAAAACAGTGTTGTGGCACAAGCTCTACCCCTTTAATCTATGTATATAGCTTACAGTTGTTTTTCCTACAAGGATGCCTCTGAGTACTGTCAGCTTTCTGGATTTAGGGAGAAAAGTGGTTCAGAATGTGCAGGGGCGCGCATTTGCTGCTCATGCATGATCTCTAGAAAAGACTTATTAAATAAAGTGCAAGTAAATGTAATGTTCTTACCCATGTGGCTCATGCCCCATAGATATATAAGTATACAGCCCTAAAATCAGCAGCCATCTTGTTAACTGCTGATGGTTTTTAAAATGTAATTTAGCATTTTTTTTCTCTTTGAAATTTTATTTCTTAGTGTTCAATATCTGCCACAAATTCTATTGCATTTTTGTTATTTTCTAATAAAACTGTTTGGAATTGGATGTAAACAATTTGAGGTGTTAAATGCCTGTTTTGTTTTAAAATGAATTCAGGGAAGTTTCTGTTTTATTAGGATTATGATGAGAGTAAGTGGAGAATTTAGCTTCTCCCTTGCTTTAAAATTGATAAGAAGTGATCTTCGGAATCAGATTTTTACACTAGAATTGATGTTAAGGGCAATATAACACAACTATGTAGTTCATTTGACTTTGGAAAGGTGAATAAACGGATTAAAGTGACTGAGAGCATTAAATGGGAACATTTTAATTATCGGTAATGATTTATAAAAATATAAGTGAGAAATATGGGGAAAAAAAGAATTAACTATGGAAAGTTTATAAATGTTCCCAAGGAAGTATGATATTTAATTGAAAAGAAATGTTAAAGATGTTAAGATTTTAATGAATATTAATGATAGAATTGAATTGGAATGGAATGTGTGTTTTATTTACATATATATATAATTTTTTCTTTTTAAGAATATAGTGTGTATTTTAAGAATGTACCAAGCAGAATTTGATTGGAAGTTATCTTTTATATTGAATTCTATAATCTTAAAGGTATACATTGAAGCTTAAATAAGAGTATGAATGGATAAAATTAAAAGATATAAAGGTGTCATATAATTGGTAACTACAGGGAAAAAATTTTAATAAGAAAAGATAATATGAAATTGAAACAGGACAGACAAAAGTATAAATATAATGATTTGAATTGAGATGAGATAATTAAAATAAAATTGAGAAAATTAAAAGAGGGGAAAAACTATGTAGAAAATATAAAAAAATATAAGATATAGAATAGAATATAAAAATGAGCATGTTTTATTTGTATTTTGTTTTTTGTGAAAACCCAAATAAAATTTTCAAAAAAAAAAAGGATGGATGGATAGATTGCTAATGGAAGAAGCCCATTGCATTCATGCCCTTTTGTATGCTCCAGTTGGAATCTGGTTGCCTGCTTAATAGAGTTACTAAACCAATAAGCTTCCTTACCTTAATTATATTAATCAGATACTTTTGTCTAAGTTCTATCTCATCACAACTGCCCACTGAAGTTTTAGTCTTTCTGTGAGAGATTAAATAATTGTGACTATGGTCCAAGAAATTACTATATTTCTCTTATTATATTTGATTTGGGATTTTAGCCACCAGAGAAAGAAGGAGGACTCCCACGTCAAGTCGGAAATAAGACAGAGTGTGGACTTTTGGGCTTTGTTCTGGACTTGAAGCAGGATTATCAAGCTGTCCGTAGTGAAGTGCCTGAAGAAAAGCTCTATAAGGTCTACACCTTCAATTCTGTCCGTAAATCTATGAGTACGGTGCTAAAAAACCAGGATGGGAGTTTTCGCATGTACAGCAAAGGAGCCTCTGAGATCATCCTACGCAAGTAATGTTCCTCTCAATGCTGGTATTATTCATGCTTATTGGGACATTATTTTTAATAAGATGCATTCATGAGATAGATACAGCAAACCTGGTAGTGAAGAAGTGCTTTTTCTAAATGGGGACAATTCAAAAAAAATTATGAATATTTAGTATGAAATATCTGAAAGAACCTATGGTAGTATGAACAGAAAGGAAAACCTATTAAATTCTCTATTTTATTTCCAGTTAAAATTCTATTAGCATATCTTCTCTTGTGTGTTTCTAGTTCTCTAGGAAAGGCTTTAATGGGCTTAATTCAGACTCTTCACCTGATTCCTTCAGATGTTTCACTCAGGAAAACTTTCAACTAAGTAAACTGAGAAATAGTTGAAATAAAAGTAATTGATGAAACATCATTAATTGGCTTTATTATTGTGCTAATCTTTTGTAGTTATAGACTAGTTTGAAAAGAGGTTGCAATTCTCTTCCATTCCTGAATCTTAAAAATATTTTTAAAAATATTCAGTCATTATGAGTAGAATATAAGCTGCAGCTATATATTTGACCTCCATTTGTGATATCTTGGAATCAACTTTTCTCATCTGCCAGGATTGTCTTTCCAAACTTCTCAAGTGAATGAAGACAGTAGCTTGAATTAACATTAAAAGAGTTGTTTTTAAAGCTTTTCCAATTTAGCCAGCATGAACTCTGGGATATTCCATTGCTTTTCCCCAACTCATTGACGAGGAATAATCGAAGTCTTTCCTTCCAGTATAAATTAGCAGCTGTAAGAAGTTTTATTTAAGTTACAGATTTGTAGGTATGTGGGTTCAGTTAGCAGTTCAAGGCTTAAATACCTTGTATTTCCATATGCACACATTTCCACATATTCTGTTTGTAGAAATTTATTTTGATCACACTTCTTGAGCCTCCATTTTTAAAGAATTCACACAATTAATAATTTACCTGTCTAATATATTCCTTAAGAAAACATGTGAGATGCACATCCTGTTGATAGGTTATATACAAATAGCTTAAGGTTTGTTTGTAAAGTATGAACATAATTTTTGAAATATGTGCTTAATCCTTTTGTTTTAACACAGGTGCACAAAAATTTTGGACAAAAATGGGGAAACTCGATTATTTAAAGTGAAAGACCGGGATGAGATGGTGAAAAAAGTGATTGAACCAATGGCTTGTCAGGGGCTGCGCACTATTTGTCTAGCTTACCGGGATTTCCCTGCTGGTGTTGAACCTGACTGGGATGCTGAAAATGAGATTTTGTCTGACCTTACTTGCATCACTGTTGTTGGCATTGAGGATCCTGTTCGTCCAGAGGTACCAGGATAACTTTCTTTCCTGTGTGCACATACATTGAATATTAAATTAGCTTTCCCAACCTGGCATCCTCCGGTTGGCTAGATATTATAGGAATTGAAGTCCAGCAAACACAGACAGGATAAAATGGTGATTCTTTTCTAATTATAATCTTATTCTATGCATGTTCGTTTTTTTTTCTTTCTGCTGTTTTCAATTTTGCTGTTCACCCCTGTTTTGTCCCCTTCATCATTTTAATATTGTACCTGTTATCTTATTTTTTCCAGTCCCTTCTCTTTGACTTGCTCTGCTTTTTTACTGTCTTTCACCTTTTATTTTCCTGCAATTTATTCTTTTATCCTTTATTTTGTTTTTTCATTGCTTTGTTTTAGATCTACTTCTTTATGCAATTCTGATTTTTTTTCTTGAGCTACCTGAACTTTTTTTTTTTTTTTCTGTTCATGTATCAATGAATGCCTTTGGAACAGGGGTCGGCAACATGTGGCTCCAGAGCCACATGTGGCTCTTTGGGCCCTCTCCTGCAGTTCCCTGTTGGATGATCCCACCACTGGCTGGCCCCTTCCCTCTCCCTCCTCTCGCAGTTACTCTTCGCCTGCTCTGAAAAGAGAAGAGCAACGGCAGTGGATGGAGACTCGCTCCATATTCCAGACTGGAGAGCAAAGTGCCCCTCTACTGGTCTCTTCTTCTGGCCTTTCTTGGTGCTGTGTGCACTGGGGAGATGCATGACTTTCTCTCTGCCCCGAAACATGGGCTGGGCTGGCTGCAGCTGATGCTCCATGTTGTAATGGGCTCCAGGAAGAGGAGAGAGTTGCTGTCTTCCCCCATTATGAAGCATGCTAAATTTAAGTATGCTGCACTAGGTGCTGCAAGAGCAGGCCATGGAGGCAGTGAGAGCAGCAGCATCAGTGTCTCAGGGCAGAGAGAAAGATTGCATCTCGCCATATTCCTCTCAACGCCTCTATGGCCTGCTTGCTTCTCTTGCAGCATCTTGCGCAGCCCATTCAAACTTAGTGTGCTTCACAGTGGGGGAGACAGCATTCTCTCCTCCTCCTGGAGGCCATTATGATGTGGACATCGACTACAGCCAGCCCAGCCAGTGCCTCGGAGCAGAGAGAAAGTTGTGCATCTCCCTGGTGTGCACAGCACCAAGAAGGGCCAGAAGAAGGTGGAAGTAGAGGGGCACTTCACTCCCGCTCTGGAATACGGAGCAAGTATCTATCCACCACCGTCACCCTTTGCTTCTTAGACAAAGAGTGAGTGGGAGAGGAGGGCGAAGGGTGGGGCCAGCCAGTGGTGTGTTCAGCTGTCAGGGAGCTACAGCAGGGGGATGAAAGATTGTCATTTATCTGGGAATCTGAAATGATTCTTGATTTAAATCATACCATAAAAAGTACTCAAAGAAGAAGAAAGAACAAGATCAGCCAAAAACAACAACAACCCAACCCTTGCCTGTTTTTGGAAATTGTTCAAGAGGGAACACACACACACACATGAGAGAGGGGGGAGAAAGAGAACTGAAATTGAGAGACAGAGAGAGAGATGAAAGCGAGAAAGGGAGAGATGAGAGAGGAAGAAAGATGAGTGGAAGAGAGACAGCGAGAGAGGGTGGGAGAGAGAGAGATGAGAGAAAAAGAGATGAGAGAGAGATGAGGGAGAGGGAGAGAGAGGGGAGAAAGAGAGAGACAGAGAGAGAAAGAGATACCTGTTTCCCAGAGAAAAGAAAACACCAGGAGCCACAATACCTGGATAGGCATGGCTGGGAATGTTTTGTGACTGGGTGGGCATGAGTAACATTGTGTTGGCCACTCCCACCCAGGTTTTGTGGCTCCCGGTATTTTCTGTGGGAAACTGGTCCAAATGGTTCTTTGAAAATGACCCCCGCTTTAGAGGATGTTCCACACCCTGCTCATTTTCCACCAGCAGTTAAAGATTGTGCCACTCTCAGTTTCATCCTTCCCAGGCTCTGTTTTCTCTCACAATTTGCTATAAGGGTGACAAGCAGATAACTGATGTAAAATAAATCATCCTATGACTACTACTTGATTACATTTCAGAACTGGCCCCTGTACACTGTTCCTGTAATTATCTGGGATTGCAAATGGCTTCACAGATGCCTTGCATGCAACTAGTCTGGAGGTGGTGATTCAATTTGTGGATTTATTAATGATGTTTCTTCTCAGTCAGTCCTCAGCACTACTATCACTCTATGTATGGTTTGATCTGTAATGAGTTAACATAAACAGTGATGATCTGGTGCAGTCAAGAGGTAGAAATTAATCTGTTTCTATATACCATCCCATAACATGAGAGGGATAAAATTGACCCCTAACAGCATTGTATATTTGAAGATAAGCAAGAAGTTTATATATCTTATAGGCTAGAAATCATTTAGCACAGATATTTTGCCTGGCTATTTATGTTGAGAATCCACAATCCAGCATGCATATTGTATTGCATTGAAATATATGTGTGTTGCCCAGGTTCACGAAATTATTAGTTATGGCAGGGCAGAGTAGTAGGAAGAAGAACAAGTTTCACAGGCCCATTAGGAAAAATGTAAAGCAATTTAATGCTTGAGCATTTTCTATTATTACATCTGTATATTACCAATTCAAAATAATCTGCAGCTAGCAGATTATAATGTTCGTAATTCCTACTGTAATTCTTCTCACTTCTTAATGGAAATATTTGACCTTCCATTACAAGTTGCACGGTCCCTGCAAAACACAAAATAGGTTACATTGACTTTAAGCAATTATAGACTTGGTTTCTTCTCACTAATTGCTATGAGATTTACATTAGGACTTTGAGTAAATATAGAATATTTTCCTTTTTAAAAGCAGGATATTTCTGGGCATTATGTCATATTTGCATTATCATATTAACTATTTTAAGAATCCAATGGAGCTCATTTAAAATTAGTAAGAGGTAGTGGCTGCCCCCAAAGAATTCCATGAGGGGCAACTGCAACGGGGATCTCCTGGTTCTTGTTCAACGCTTGACTAGCCAATATATGCCATTGACTTGTGGTTTCATGATGTAATTGTTCAAGTAAGTGGAATTGATAATCAAGTGTTGTAGAGTAGGGTGCTCTTACTTGGTATGTCAGCCACTGAACTCTCCTTTCTCAACCTCTGGTTTTCAATTTCTCCTCACCTGACCTTAGTGCTCTTTGAATTTTCTCCAAATGTTTTGTGTTTCTGCAAACCCAGATTGTCCTTTTTTAACCATGTTGGTTGTCCGTTCTTGGAAACAGATTATGATGCCATGGCGCAATCCATGCCTGAAGAATAAATGTATCATTACAATATAAGTTATTAGAGCCATGGTGGCGCAGTGGTTAAAGTGCAGTACTGCAGGCTACTTCTGCTCACTGTCGGCTACCAGCAGTTTAGCAGTTCAAATCTCACCAGGCTCAAGGTTGACTCAGCCTTCCATCCTTCCGAGGTCGGTAAAATGAGGACCCAGATTGTTGGGGGCAATATGCTGATAAACCGCTTAGAGAGGGCTGGAAAGCAGTGTAAAGCAATATATAAGTCTAAGTGCTATTGGTATTACAATTTCCTCCCCTTATTTCTTATTTCAGTCCTCATGTTTTTTTGCTACTTTATGGTCCCTTGCTTATATGTTCTGTTTTTCATGGCTTGCCAATAGGTACCTGAGGCCATTCAGAAATGCCAGCGTGCTGGTATTACTGTCAGGATGGTTACAGGTGATAATATCAACACAGCACGTGCCATTGCAACTAAGTGTGGGATCTTGCTGCCCGGAGAAGACTTCCTATGCTTGGAAGGGAAGGAATTCAATCGGCTCATTCGCAATGAGAAAGGAGAGGTAATATGAGGAAGGGATTGAAGCCGATCAAGTTTCTTCAAAGCTGAGATCTCCAAAGCATGTTACCAAGTGGGGCAGGAGGGAAAAATATTTAAAATATGGAGAATAATAGCATTAGCTCTATTTTATTTCATTTCATTGCATTTAAATATAAATGAGAACAAATCAATATTTTGTTTACTCTGACCCCTCTTTTTTCATGTGATTTCTGACTTTGCTTTAAATGGTGTATTCATTCTAATGTGAAGGCAAAGTGCATCCCTAAAACATGGAAATTTGTCATCTTAGGAAGAGTTTTAGTGCATGGCAAAGAAGATAATTTTATGTTTTTTTAAAAAAAAAAATCTCCAGATTTTACAGATCCAGGATATGAGTCTATTAACATTTTTGGAGAGTGTTCAAGTGTTCAAAAAATGAAAAGATCAAGCACTGTTACTGTATTTCGAGATTTAAAAATAAACTTAAAGACTGAATTCATTTTTATATTGCTGTTTATAATTATTAAGCAGTTCTTTTTTCTTCTTTTTTCCTTGCCAATTAAATAGTTTTCTTTTTCGTCATGTCCAGTTTATTTTAATCAGCATAGTATATCCAGATTTTATTTCTTTACTACCTTTTTTCAGTTATTTTTTTAAATTTCATTTAATTTTATTTTTAATTAAATGGAAAAAATGATAGAGTCATTCATTCATGTGGTCTCAGTGGAACCATGAATCTTTGGAATTCAAAGCACATTAGCTATCAGAGAAAGGGATTAATAGATAGTATTGTTAGGTATACAGAAGGCTTCTTTGCCCATTTCTCTTAAGTTGCAAGTATCTGCTATGGCTGAGGAATTCTGGGAGTTGAAGTCCACAAGTCTTAAAGTTGCCATGTTTGGAGACCCCTGTGCTATGGCCTGCTATAGTGGGGTAGCTGTTGTCATATATTGCTGATTTCTTATCCTGCAGTTCTCTGATGATATGTCAGATCCATGTTAATGTTAACCAAATTGTTTTTCCATACCACCTGCAATTATTATGCCATTCTTCATTGGGCATTAGATGAAATTCTTCTGAGAAAATGGATGATGTTTTCAGAAGAGGGGGAGACTGGTTCGAAAGCCCCTTTCAGAGCTAACCTAGCTTGTCCTATTGGGGTTTTGCTCTGCAGGTGGAGCAAGAACAACTGGATAAAATCTGGCCTAAACTTCGAGTCTTGGCACGTTCTTCACCAACTGATAAACACACCCTTGTGAAAGGTATGGTCAACCAAAGAGGTAACATTTGTTTTCTAAGATGATGTCAGAAGATAAGTGGAGGAAGAGAGGTTTGAATGCACTATGTGAAAACTTAAGTGAACAGATACATTGCATTTACAGAGCCAGATTTGCTGACATGTATTCATGTTTTGGCATCCAGCTCCAAAATGAAATACCTGAAGCAACCTACACAGTGGAAACTCCTTAACAATGAAAAATAAAACTAGATATGAAATATTGAATAGATTTTTTTTTTAAAGCAGCAAATCAGAAACAAAAAAAAACCCCCAAATATTTGTTAAACACCAATCTGAGCAATACAGTTCCATCCACATTTGGCAGCAGAATGTTGGCAAGGGAATATGCAATATTAACTTCTTAGAAGAAGGGAATTCCACTGTCTGGGCATGATAACAAAAATAAAGCCCTTTGTACATTCCTCACATTTAAAAAAGATGTCTCATCAATTTGTCTTAGTGGACAAGATATTAATCTCTTGGAAAACTATACAGTCCATATATCATAGCCTTAGAATGGTCAGGGCTTTACCTGATAATCATGTAAATTGTTTCTAGAATTTCACCATCAAACCTAGGGATCTGCTTATCTTCTACTGACCTTAAGCTCATTTTCAGGAATTATTGACAGTACTGTTGGGGAACAGAGGCAGGTGGTAGCTGTAACTGGAGATGGCACCAATGATGGCCCAGCCTTGAAGAAAGCAGATGTTGGATTTGCTATGGTATGAGCTAATATTCTAGGGACTACATTGCAAATAAAAAAGGAGATAATTATTTGTGTGTATTTTTGCATGATGGAACTAATAACTGATAATGCTGGCTGGCTGGCTAAAAGAAACCTACAACATTGCATATATGTTAAAGTTTTTTTCATTGTGTTATATTTTCTGTTTAGCTTGTTCAGTTGCAGAAATCAGAAATCTTGCAGCCCAAGACAAAATTTCACCATCCCTGGGCTCAGTAGGACACAGCAGGCAAGCATTAGGGAAAATTGGTAGCTACAGGGAACCTACTTAATGGGTTTGAGATTTGCTGGCCTATTCTAATAGGCAAAGATTTTCTAGTCACTGACTGCCACCACATGTTTGTAACTGAGTTGTGCAATAAGCCTAACAGCCTCCTTAATCAGCTGCTTTGGTTCTTTACCAACAAGTCCCAAGCAAACAGGCAATGGCCAGCTTTTCCTCACAGTTTTTGATCTGAAAGGGAAAAAGTTAAGCTGATTATTATACAGACTAGGTATCTTAATTGTCAAAGAGTCTTGTGTTGTTCATTTGGATCTTTTGGAAAAATGAGAAGTTTCCATATAATGTACACTGCAGTGTCACATCTGAAATGAACTGACATTTAACATTTTGTGGGTGCAAGTCTTAAAATTGAACATAAACAAATATAATGCTTCATTTCTGACTAATTGTCTTTCCTCTGTCTGGTCTGTATTTTCTCAGGGCATTGCTGGCACAGATGTGGCTAAGGAGGCTTCAGACATCATCCTGACAGATGATAATTTTACAAGCATTGTTAAGGCAGTAATGTGGGGCCGCAATGTATATGACAGCATTTCCAAATTCCTGCAGTTCCAGCTGACAGTCAATGTAGTGGCTGTGATTGTGGCTTTCACGGGTGCTTGCATCACACAGGTAACCATAGCTAAAAGAGTTGGGCTTTTATTAATGAATTAGAGCTGATCTAGGTCCCCTTGGAGGTTTTCAAATACAACAATCAAAACTTTGTCTTCATGCACATAAAGATAAAAAGTTCAAAGATAAGAGAATTAGATTAAAAAGAACTTTACTTTCCAGAAGGAAACGAAAACTCTATTAATTTAGCTTTTCTAACAGTAGCCAGTTAGATACCCCAGGAAGGTCACAAATAGAGGTGATAGAGACAATAATTCAGTGTATAATGGATTATTACTATGACTAATGGTGATAAACAATTTATTTATATTTTCATCAGAAGATTGCAGTAGTTCTTTTTCCATCACATTTATGCAAAGATTTCTACAGTACTAGAATTAGAGATCTGGCATTCCCCTTTATTCAGTTGAAATTAGGAATGTGAACAACTTGAAGAAGAGTATTCAAGCTGCACAAAGAGGTGCTTGTTGTCTCTGACATACTGTAACACTAAACTAACAAAGTATTTAATCATTGTATTAACAGTAATAATATTGGACTGGAAATGCTAGTATTCTTGGATTATCATAGTAAGCCAGATGTATGAATTCAGCACTAGTCAATTCCCAAGTTAAAGAACTAAGGGAAGGGGAAGAATAGCCATGAACTATGTTTGCAGTATATTACAATAGTTTTTGAAAGGATTTTTTCTTTCTTTCTTTGCAGGATTCACCTCTGAAGGCTGTCCAAATGTTGTGGGTGAACTTGATCATGGACACTTTTGCCTCATTAGCTCTTGCCACAGAACCCCCTTCGGAGTCTTTGCTCCTGCGAAGGCCATATGGTCGCAACAAGCCACTAATTTCCCGAACCATGATGAAGAACATTCTAGGACATGCCGTGTACCAGCTCACCATTATTTTCACATTACTTTTTGCAGGTGAGTAGAGGGTAGGTAATCTGGAATCATTTTTTCTGTTGTTGGATTAAATAAGGCTAAAATGTCTGGGCTCCAAAAATCCAGTTGACCATTAAGCTGTAAAAAAAAGAAAAAAAACCTTTGCTATCACCCAGTGTTCTGGGTGATAGCAAACAGTTTTCTTTCTCTTTTTACAGCTTAATCCATTGTTCCGGATTCTGCAATCCAAATCTGTGGCCCTAATTATATTCTATCTCTTTGCTCTTCCATGATAGTGAGAAAAAAAAACTTATTTAAAAGATCTCCATGATAGTTCTCAGCTGATTAATTCAATTTATGGGACATGTTTTATCTCCTGGTGCTTTTGAGAAAATGAAAAAAAGGTCATGTAGTTGTTTTTCATATTTGATTAAGTGTCCTCTGTGAAAATCTATGCCAAGAAATAGGTAAATATACTTCAATATTCAGGGGATACACCTGATTGACTTCTGTCCTCTTTCGTTAGAAATATTTCAATCTCTCAGTAATGCTAAATACAGATGTCATGTTCTTTAAGGGCAACTATTAGTTATTGATAAATAGTATAATACCACATAATTTTATATCTTAAATTGTCATGAGTGCAAGCCGAAGAAAATTGGTTTTTGATTACTAGTTCTGCTTACTTCATGATGAAGTTTATTGCCTATTCCTTTATTGTACTTGATCAAAACAGAATTTTTATGAATATTCAGCATCAGCTGTAGAAACTTATAGCTGTTTAAAGTATTAGCCAAAACAGTAGGTATCAATTTAATTAGTATGAATGAAATTATATTGTAGCATGCTTATGACAGGAATAGTCAAAAAATGGAAAGAAAACCTGCAAAATTAAATTCTGAAGGATCACGTTTTATGTTGCACTTAGTGACAATGAGAAGGCTGAAGAGGTTTCTCCTGAGAAATTTGACTCCACACAAACTGAATGTTCCTCATCGTATTGTGTGTTTTTTAGAACTTGGTACAGCTTCAGTTGTGATAGAATACTTGATTGGCCAAGTGTGATTGGATATACAAGGAATTTCTCTTGGTGTAAATTCTCTCAGTTTACATAAAGAAAAGATACATTTGTTAAGAATCAAGAATCATAACATACAACACTTAATGATAGTCATAAGGTACAATCAACAATCAAATCATACTAGGAAACAGTCAATATAAATCGTAGGGATACAAGCAACAAAGTTACAATCCTACAATCACAAGTGGGAGGGGATGGGTGATAAGGAGTGATGAGAAGATTAACAGTAATAGTAGTGCAGACTTTGTAATAGTTGAACAGTGTTGAGGGAATTATTTGTTTAGCAGAGTGATGGTTTTCGGGGAAAAACTGTTCTTGTGTCTAGTTGTTCTGGTGTGCAGTGCTGTATAGCGTTGTTTTGAGGGAAGGAGTTGAAACAGTTTATGTCTGGGATGTGAGGGGTCTGTAAATATTTTCACAGCCCTCTTTTTGACTCGTGTAGTAAACAGGTCCTCAATTGAAGGCAGGTGGGTAGTAATTGTTTTTTCTGTAGTCCTAATTATCCTCTGAAATCTGTGTCCTGTTGGGTTGCAGAACCAAACCAGATAATTGTAGAGGTGCAGATGATAGACTCAATAATTCCTCTGTAGAACTGGATCAGCAGCTCATTGGACAGTTTGAGCTTTCTGAGTTGGCGCAGAAAGAACATTCTTTGTTGTCCTTTTTAGATTATGTTTTGATGTTAGGTGTCCATTTTAGGTAATGTGATATAGTAAAACCGAGAAATTTGAAAGTCTCTACTGTTGATATTGTGTTGTCTAGTATTGTAACAGGTGGTAGTATGGGAGGATTGCTTCTAAAGTCTACCACTTCTCCCGCCATTTCTATGGTTTTGAGTGTGTTCAGTTCCAGATTGTTCTGGTTACACCACAAGGCAAGTTGTATAACCTCCTGTCTGTATGCAGATTCATTGTTGTCTCAAATGAGACCAATCACTGTTGTGTCATCAGCAAACTTCAGTATTTTAACAGATGGATCATTTGAGATGCAGTGATTAGTATATAGGGAGAATAGAAGTGGAGATAGCACACAGCTTCCAAGTGAAAAAATATTTGATTCTAACTGGAAGCATTATGTTTGCACTGTTGAACTGAATTATTCCATTCATCAGTAAACTTGATACATACAGAGGAAAAGTTCTGGATTATTCTGTTTGCTTTTTTCTTGTTAGAGGCTCTGTGCGTTTTCACCTACTGCAGAACCAGCAGAAATTCAGAAGGGAGGGTGGAACAGCAGCAGCAAAAAACAACTGCTGTTGAAGTCTAAGAATCTCACTATAACTCTAAGGCAGAGTCTGTATGTATATTTATTTGGTTTTGTGGCTGAGAAACACAGATATTTATAGCTCATCATTTGCATTTTAGAAGCTGTTTTGTTTTTAGTAATGAAGGTTTTCAAATAATTATCTACCAACTTTAATTGAAGCGTAAAGAAAGGCAATTTCATTAAGGGAACAGTCTATTTTTCCAGCAGCCTCTTAGGTAATTCTAACATTGCTTAAATGAAGAGCCATTTGTACTCAGAGAGTGAATTAATATAAACTGTATTCTTTTTTTCACTGGTTTAATTTGAATATATTAATTAGAGATGTTGGAGACTTTTTGGAATGCAAAATTTGGCAAGACTAGGCTGGCAGAAGACAAGAGAAAGAAGTTGGCAGGAAGGCTAAGAGTAAGACAGGATCAAAACAAAAGACTTGTTCAAAAGAGGAGCAAGAAATTGAGCAGAGAAAAAAAAAGCACACTTTCTAGTTATACTAAATTGCTGCCTAGTTATGCTGTATATTACATTAAATTATAAACAATTGTCTACAATTATTTTATTTTTTAATTTTACTTTAATAACTGGAAAAATAAAAAGGATTTTCTTTTCTTAATGATGTTTCTCATAATAATGTTGTCCAACTGATAAATTATCAGATATTATTCAATTAAAGTAGACCATACTGTACATTTTCTATAAGAAAACTTAAAATTTCCATGGTGGTTTGTAAATATTTGGCTACTTTTCATTATTTTGATTCTATTAAATATTTCAGAATAACTGTCAAGGAAACATTCTTCATTAAAAGTACCACTAATTTTTTTTAATCTTTAAGGAAACAATGTTTAAAAATGAATAATACATCAATGTTCAAACTACAAAAATATCAGAATCAATGTAGTATGTTATTTTGCATTATTGTAAGCTATTTTATTGTATTTAATTATTGCTGTTACTATTTTACTACATTATTATATTTTCTGTTGTTGAATCTCAGTCTATTATGATTGATGTGACATGTAATTCCAGCAAATGAATAAATGAATGGCACTTAAATGGTATAATAATTAACTGTGACAAAGACAGATTACTTGCAGGATCTCTGGAAGAATCTACTTTTCTTTAATTTCCAGAAGGACATCACAGAAGACCAATTTAGCTTCATGGGACGCTGTTCCAGAGAACTGATACCATGATATAAAAGCGGCACTTTCTAGTCATTACCTCACAATATGGGGCACTTCTAGCAGCTTTTTAAACATAATTCCTGAGACAAGTCAACTCTGGTTGGATTGAGCAATCTTGGTGCCAATCCACATAAAACTTTCTATGTCGACAGCTAGTACTTTCAGTAATACAGGAACAGTATGATCATCGAACCAAGCATAACCACAGCAGCCAGGCTGTTGTAATTTTGGGAGCTTTTCAAAGGCAACTACATGTAGAGTGCATTGCAGAAGACCAGTTCAGGCATAAGAGGCAAGAGTTACTGTAGCCAAATCTTTCCTATTCCAGGCAATATGAGTAGCTGAGCAAAGACAGCCCTCCTTGTCCACCCAGCAGTACTCATGCACATAAGAAAATTCTTTCTCAGCATCAACACCATCTCTTGAAGAAACAATACAGAGCCAACAGGGAACAGTCAGAAACAGCCACTCCATATTGCATTCCATGTAAGCCAAGTAACCCTGACCACTGCCAGGAGTTCAATCCTGGCTCAAGGTTGACTCAGCCTTCAATCCTTCCAAGGTCAGTAAAATGAAGATTCAAATTGATGGAGGCAATGTTGACACTTGTAAGCCACTGAGAAAGTGCTATAAAACACTATAGAGTGGTATATAAGTCTAAGTGCTATTGCTGTTGCTTAGTTCAACTTCAGCTTGTTTCATCTCATCCAGCCCCCAACTGGGTCCCAGGTGGCAAAACAAAGCTGAATATTATCAGCATGTTAATGATTTCACATCCCAAACTGCCAACTGATCTCTCCTGTTGGTTTCAGGTGCATATTAAATGAGAGAGGGAGATGACTGATCCCTGCAGTACCACACAAAGAAGTAGTCACCTGTCATCACTATACTTCCAGACCAATTTCTCCTGTCTACCCTTGAGGAGGAGTGGAAACACTGTAAAGCAGTGCCTTCAGCAGTCCCCAATTCCTTCAAGCAATGCAAGAGTATACTGTGGTATCCAGAGTCACTTGGAAATCTTAATAGATTTGAGCTATTAATAATAATTAATAATTATTATTATAATTAATAATTAACCCAGTTTCTGTCCCATCCAAAATTGCTCAAGTCTCTAGTAGACTCAGTAACTGAAACCTGCTAATACTCATCAGTCAAAAGGAGTGGAACCTAGTCAATAGTTATCAAACATTGCTGGATCCAAGGAAGCGTCTCATGCCTTGTTCATGATGGCTGGCATCCTCTCCTCCCAAACAGAAGAGTCCAGCTGATCATTTCCCCCCTCTCTCTTGTATATGGCTGGGGAGATCCAGGTTCAAGTACATTTGCAGCCATAGAAATTTCATGCATGGTCTGTCTCTCTCTCTCTCCTGACCAAAAGTGGCTGATGTTGTGGGAATAAAAATAGAGGGTGATAAAGGATGAAAAATACAGGAAGATGCTGCAAGCTCCTACTGAAAAAGATGGAATATAAAAGTAACAAAATTAGTAACAGTTCTTGATGAAAGGACTTTGGGGAAAGCTATGCCATCCTGAAGACAGCTTCCCTTTTGCAGCACTGACAACCATGGCAAAACAATGAGCCAGCAAACAGATTGGCACCTTGAAATTCCACATCGGATAAAGGGGAGAACCTGGGATCATTCATAAGTGCTTCAAACAGATGCTCCCAATGAGGAGACTGTAAGACAGCAGTCTCCTTTCAATGGGTTCTTAATTGCTCTAGGAGCTGAGGGAAAGTCAGTTTTGCCCAAGACATGAATTCAGTGCTCAAGTGAACACTGAATTTGCCCACTTCCTTTCTTAATCACTTCAGGAACTGCTTATTAAATGCTTTTTAGAGATTAGAAGCCTTTACAACAAACAGATTTTATCATACTGGGTGATATTTCTGCCCTTGAGAAAAGAAGATTCATGTATGTTCAAGAACATTTTTCACTCTGTAATAAGCAGCAAAGGGGTGAGTGAAACAATTTGAAAAGTTTTAAATGGACGAAGGGGCCAGATGGATTGGAAATAAGATTTAGAAACTAATTATAAGAATCCTTCCTGTGGGTTGTTTAAAATTCTATTAAAAATGTATGAAGATTTTGAACCTAAGTGTAAGAAATCCTCCTGTGAGAAAATGTTGTGAATTAAAAAAAACATGGGGAATCTTTGAAGTCTGGAGAGTAGAGGTAGTCAGAAGCTGGTAAAGATTATAATTAAAGGAGAAGAGACAGTACAGAATGGAGAAAAGTAGTTTGACTTGAAGAATTCAAGGATATTTAGCATCAACGCGCTCAAAAAAATTCTCCAAAAATTATCTGCTATTATAACAATGAGTTTAAAAGAGGAGTTAGAAGACAAATAACAACTGAGAACCAGGCTGCTTTGGATATAGATTTAAAAATGACAAATACAAGAATGATATGGAAAAAGATGTTATACAAGACTTACAAATGAAACTGGCCGATTTCTTAGTAATTAAATGGGATTCACCAATAATTCATCAGAAGAGTGACTTGGACAAGTTTCATATCTTGGACTTACAAAAGAGGTGTGCTGTATGAAGTAAAGAGTTGCTGAAAAAGACAGAAAATGGAAAGAAATAAGTTTTTGGGTCACTATTTAAAGGGAGTAAGAATCAAGAACTTTCAAAGTTAAAAAAAAGGGAATATAAAATTGCCTTAGATATAGTCCTTGACTTAGGATCATTTAATAATTGTTTGAAGTTATGATGGCACTTGAAAAAAAAATCCCCAGTCCTCACATTTATGACTATTGCAGCATTCCTGCAGTCAAATGATCAAAATTCAGGCTCTTGACAACCAAGATGTATTTATGACAGTTGCAATATCCTGGAATCACTTGATCACCATTTATGACTTTCCCAGCTGGCTTCCAATAAGCCAAGTCCATGGAGGAAAATAGCTTCATTTAACAGCTGTCTGATTCACTTAATCACCATGGTGATTTGCTTAACAACCATGCAAAAAGAATGTAAAATCATTTTTGAATCTTTGTATTTTTAAGCTTTAATTTAACAATATTTAAAAAGAATACTTAATGATGAAAATTATACCTTTCAGGGTTATGGAATGCAAGACACTTGTCACTAGTTCTGTTCCAGTGTGTATATGTGCCATATTTTAGTCTGTAATTGTATCATAAAGAATATATGTATATGATTGCATGGGGGAAGAATTTTGGATATGGAATTGATTTAGAGCAATGGCAAAAATTGTGGTCTCAAAATTATAAAATGACAATGTCAATAGCATATAAAGAAAACTTGTATAAGATGTTTTACAGGTGGCACCTTCCCCCGACAAGAATAGCAAGAATGTTCAAGAATAAATCTGAAAAATGTTGGAAATGTCATCAGATATCTGGCTCATATTATCATATGTGGTGGACTTGTGAGAATGCTAGAAAATATTGGACTAAAATTCACATGTGGTTGGAAAAAATGACAAAGAAACACATAGACTTGAAGCCAGAGATCTTTTTATTGGGAATTTTACCTGATATATATAATAAAGACTTGAAATATTTGATTGTAAATGTATTAACGGCGGCTAGGATTGTATTTGCTAAAAACTGGAAGAATGAGAAAATACCATTGCAGGAAGAAATTATTAAGAAAATATTGGAATGTGCTGAGATGAGTAGATTGACATTTGAAATTAGAGAACAAGAAGATAAACAATTTTATGCAATTTGGGGTTTTTTTTATCAATGGTTAGATGATAAAATACAATAATAGAGCATTAATATTATATATATGAAGAGTTTTTAGGATTGATTTGTTATGATTATACGATAAATTATAGAATAAACTGTTTGAAGTATTGTTATCTCGCAAAGCATGAATGATTAAAAGTATAGTCAGAAAAAGATTTTTTTATTTTTATTTTTTTTTAGTAATATTAGAATATGGATTGACAATATGAGTGGTTATGCAATATAATTGTAATTGACACTATAAAATGAATGCACAAAACTGATGAACCAACCGATACACCGGAAGTATATATGAGAGTAGATGTTTTTAATGTTTTGTATGTTTGTTTGTTTGTAGAAAATTAATAAAAACTTTATTAAAAAAAAAAAAAAGAATATATGTAGATGGAAAGAATATGTTAATGTGCTGTTCAAACTCTTTTCCTACAGGTGATTTTTTTTTTGATATTGACAGTGGCCGGAATGTTCCCCTCCACTCTCCACCCACTGAACATTACACAATTGTCTTCAACACTTTTGTCATGATGCAACTGTTCAATGAAATCAATGCTCGCAAAATTCATGGGGAAAGAAACGTATTTGAGGCCATCTTCCGGAATCCAATCTTCTGTACAGTGGTGCTAGGAACCTTTGTTGCTCAGGTAAATGAAATGGGGCTTGGGTGAAATTGCAGGAAAGGAGAGATTGTGAAATGAAAAAGTCCATCATTCTTCCACCAAACATATTCTAAATTGTAATGTTTACTGAAAGTTGTGGCAACTTTATGCAAGGCTGGTTGGAGAATTCTGGGAGTTGAAGTCTACACATTTTAAAGTTGCCAAGATTGAGAAACACTGACTTACAAGTGTATGGTCTTAGGAAAAGCCACATTTTGGTAACTTTCTGAAAAATAATCAGGATGGAGCCCAGTCCAACATGTTCTAAACAAGTGGCAGCAAGACTGAGAAGACTCATCCCTTTGGACATTAGGAAGGCTAATTAATCCCTCATGAAAAGAACTTTCTCTTCTGCATCTTATTTGATGGACCAAAACTGTTTGCTACCCCATTTATGTGAAAGAAGAATATGCAACTGTCTTGGTTGTGTTTGAAAGTTTCCTCTTGAAATGCTGGGTCAAATTACTGGGCTGATGTGAGGGAAAAAACTATTTAAAGCAGAAAAGGAAAACATTTTTTTTTTTAAATCTTAAGATCAGGACAAAGGGAAAAAAAATTCTTATCCAGAACCCAATATTGATTTTTTTTCCTTGACTATGGTAAGAGATAATCACAGTAGACTTAGATCAGAAATAGAATTCATTTGGTTTATCAGGCCTGGGCTAATTCATTCTCTATTGGAGGTCATTACAATAAATTCCCTGACTGGATCTGCCATTTCCACTTTCATGGTTGAGTCTGGATGTGAAAGACACTAATCCTCCTGTTGATCACACATCGATCAATTATTATCGTGTCATCTTATGTTTGCTTCTTAGGATGCATCCTTTGATACATAGCAATGTAGCCAAATGTTATTTCTAGAAAATATTCCTATAAGATGAACTTCCAATTTATAACTTTGGTATATCTAAATTTTCTAACAGTTTTTGTTTCTTTGTGTATTTGTTGTTACTTAACCTGTTAAGTGTATTGCATTTTTTTCTTACACCACAAAGGATTTTATTTCTCTGTGAGATGAGAAAACCTCCATCCCAATTGGTAGTAGCATTTATTAGAAGAGTCTGTCTGTCAACAAATAGAGTCCAAAAATTATCTCATGTCTAAGAATGTAAATTTTTGTTCCCTTTCCTCTTCCTCATTTGAAGTTGTGGATTGCAGCCATTTTTTCATTCCTTTAGGTCAGGGGTGTCAAACTGGATTTCCTCGAGGGCCACATCAGCATTGTACTTGTCCTCCGGGGGGTAAGGGGAAGAGCAAAGGGACGGACAGCAGACAGAACGGACACCTCCTGCAGCACTCTGCTGGCCAAAACAGGGCATGGGGGGCCATGCGTGGCCTGCTGCGCCCCGTTTTCGCAAGCAGAGGCACTGCAGGCCAGTCCTTTGCTATTTCCAGGCCAGCCCTGCGAGCCAGATCTAAGCAACCTGTGGGTCCAATGCAGCTCATAGGCCTTGAGGTTGACGCCCCTGCTTTAGGTTAACAATATTGACTGAAGGTTTGCAATATTTAGAGTCAGCAGGTTTATCATGTGGATGTTTTCTTTCATTTTAATTCCTTCATCCACTAGAATTCCCAGGCTTGATTTCACTATATGCATTTTAGCTTATTGCTTTGGATGGTGGTTTGCCGAAGCCAGTCTTAGGACCTGGTTTTGCTGGATATATTGCAATTTTCCATTTCTAAAGTCAATTGGCTGGGAATATAGGGAGTTTCCATTCTAACAGATCTGAAGGACAACAGATTATGAAAGGCTAGGCTACTACTGTTCTTAAATTGCATAAAGAATACACTGTTTATAATTGATTGGTTTGACTGTTCTTTACTGATATTTTTCCCATTGTTCTCTTTTTCTCCTGATATTTCAGATTATTATTGTGGAATTTGGTGGTAAACCATTTAGTTGCTCTGGGCTTACCTTGAGTCAGTGGTTTTGGTGTATTTTCATTGGTGTAGGAGAGCTGCTTTGGGGACAGGTAAGAAAGTGAATATTCCACATTTATTTAAACAATTAGTTTTGTTCCTGCATGTTGTTCAGTTATGTGTTAATTGTTGCCAATCTCATTTCTCTGCAAAAATCCTAAAAGGATTTTTACTTTTGTGTTTGTTCCGTTAACTGCTTAAATAACAATATTATCAGTTAAGCTGCCAACAAAACCAAATTTAATGTGTGATTGTAACAGTACCATTTTCATTTTACTCATAACTTTCTATCCTATTTTACATTAAAATCAAATTTTAATGCTTTGTGGCATATTTTTTAAAGTTGAGAAGTATATCATAGAATTAGGGGATACATAAAAATGGAAGGATAGCGGTCCCAAGCTATCTGTTACTGACAAGATAAAATTGGGGTCATTTTGTGTAAATATGTGAATTGATATTTGTATCCTCAAATATTCCAATTAAATCAGTATGGGGAGTTTTTCAGGTGAGAATAAATTCACCAGTAATTCTGGAAAGTCATATGCTATTAGATTCTCAATCCCTATAATTTCATTATTTCTCTTGAGAAAAAAATGTTGTTTCCCTTCTAAACCTGAACATTTGTTTTTCTTTTGAAGTTGAAATCCTTTGCAGAAACAAATACACATGGAACAGCCTTATAACCAGTTTCAAAGATGTTATAAATGTGTTTGCTATTTCATGGATCATTTTGAGACCCTGAAGGTGTCCAAAAGGCAGACTTGAAATGAATTAGAAAGTAAATGTTTTAAAAATGTAATGCCAATCAAACTGAGGATGGCACGTTACAAATGTACAGAACTGTTGGGAATCATCATCTGACTAGATATTCAGGTTTAATGAACAATAAAGTCAAAACAGCTACCGAATAATTAATTCTGAACATTCCATTTCTATAGTTGATCAGCACTATTCCAACAAATCAACTGAAGTTCCTGAAAGAGGCTGGTCATGGGATTACCAAAGAAGATATTCCAGAAGAAGAGTTGCCTGAAGGTCTAGATGAAATTGACCATGCTGAAATGGAGCTTCGACGTGGACAAATCCTGTGGTTCCGTGGTCTAAACAGAATACAGACTCAGGTATGGCACCTATTTTTTTCTCCCTTATGCAGTGCAGCTTGCAGTAGTGCTGTTGCTTTGCTTTAAGCCAGGAGTGTCAAACTCACATTGTCACAGCAGCGTCGTATTGACAGATTGGAAGTTTTTTCCCTTTTGCTAAGTCGGGCTTGGGCATGGCTAGTGTGTGATGCATCTGGCCCATGAGCCGGGAGTTTGACAGCCCTGCTTTAAGCAAGACCAGTCTAAGGACATACATTGGAAGAATATGACATCCCTGTTGCTGAAGTAATTGAGATCAATTAGCCATATGTTTAAACTAGAAACATTTGTGCAACTGGAGTTAAATGGATGTATTCATCTGAGGAGTACTTCTAGGACTCCATCCTTGCATTGGGGAAAGTTCTCCCTAAACCTGCCTCACAACAGATCTATTCCAAGAGATAAGCAAGTGTGAGAACGGTATGTAGTCATGCTAATTTTTATGAAATGCTAATGCAAGGTTGACAATAAAGACAATATGCTGCTTAGATTTTATTTTTTTTGCTCAGCCATTATCCAGCCTTCAAATTTTAGAAAGGAAGGTGGTGTTCCTGTTTCTGCCTGCCAAATGATCTTGTAGGACTACTTAGTTCCACTATCTAGAGAGATTATTGGTACAGTAAACAAGAAGGAGCATGGGAAAGAGAGCAATTTGAAGATTGAGAAGCACTGAGCTTTATGGCTAGAAATCCCAAAAGCCAAATTAATGTTGGTATTCTCTTCTCCTTGATAAAATTATAATTTGTTGCACAGCCATTATTATTATTAGAATTTGTGAAAGCTGCCCCACTCCAAAAGATTCTGAAGAGAATATTACATTCATTACTATAGGACACATGTTTCTCAGCCATGACAACTTTAAGATGCAAGATACTTCAACTCCCAGAATTCTCCATGGCTGGCTAGGGAGTTGAAGTCCATGCATCTTAAAATTACCATGGTTGAGGTACATTGCTGTAGGAGTTTATCGCCAGAGTAGAAAATGTGGTTCTAAAAGAAGGAACATTGTTTTGAAGGTACTTATGCCTGGGAATTTTAATGTATGTCATCTTGAAAATGGATCTTTGTACAATGCATTGATTAAAATAAAATGAAATGTATGATTATGGGTACAAATTAAAAACAAAAGATGTAGATGAGGGCAATGAATCCACTGAAAATATCCTAGACTGCATGTGTTTACTGAACTCTGGTACTGTCTTTTATTAGCAAGACAAAATCACATTTGCATGTCACTCTCTGCCTGAGATATGCCACAGAGGTAGTTGTGAGACATGAAGTGCACAAAATGCTTTCAAGAGCAGAACTACAGAATGCTTGAATACATAGCTTGGTTTAGTACATTAAGCTGATTTGCTCAAAATCTTTGGAAGGAGAACCATTCAGAAGTATATACCTCCTCTTTCTATTCCAGACTCACCTGTGGATGGTAGGTACAAATAGATATAAATTGGAATTTATAAAATTGAGTTAGTTTCTTATAATGGTGGTATAACAAAATCGGGGAAGGGAGAAACCCTATCAAGCTAATAAGGAGGAAGAAGGGGTGACCATGTCCAGTTTGTGAAAGAATCAGTCCATTGATGGAACTTTCCATGCCCACTAATTTAAAAATACTGCCAGCTATGACAAACACGAAAAGTCGCACATCTCAGAGGGGTGGTTGTGGTTGTGGTGGTTGTTATTAATAATATGGCATGCAAACCAGCCTTGAGTCTGAAAAACAAAGCTTACAGAATTGCAGTTTTCCCAAAATAGCTTACATTTATCTCTCTTTCTCTCTCATCCTCCCCAAGAAATATAGCTGGGATTCTTTTTTATGGCTTACATGATTGAACTACAAAATACACCATGTTTTCCCTTCTTACTTTCTAAATCGAGACCAAACCATTTGCTAGTAATCTAGAACACCGGGGTTTGTATCAGGACCGCAGCATTTCGATGCCTGCATTTGCAAAATCTGGAATAATAAGGTGGAAAAAAAAAATCTTCTACTGTGAAACCCCTGCATGCTAATATGTGTTTGCTGCTTTTGGGATGACTTGGTCAGCTGTGATTAATTCTGCTTGATTACTATATTACTCATTTCCTAACATTGGCTAAAAAGAAATGTCCCACTGTGATCTCAGAGTTTGTACGTTAGAGATAAACTTAGCACACACTTTTATATTGCCTGTTTTGGGCTGACATTGATATCTTTTAAGAACATTTGTATTTGAGAAAACATTTGAAAATGTGTTATCCCACTGATGTTTCCAGATGTGCATGCTGCACTTTTGCATCATACAGCGTTCTGTTTACATGCACATTTTCTCCACGTCCCACTGTACTTGCAGAGTATCTTTATTTCAAGTTCTTTTGCCCTGCTGCTTCACTCTGCATAATAATTCTGTAGGCACATGTATGCAGTTACATTCTCCTAAAAGTCTAAATGTATTCCTAGGATTTCTTACAGAAATAAGATGAGCAACTGCAGAAACATTTTCTCCTCCCCCCAAAAAAATTATGTTCACATATGCTAGACTCTAGTAGACAGCAGGTTGAACTGAGGAACAGAAGAAAAAAAAAAAGACTGGAATCTCTTTGCTTAACTACTTTCCCTTTGGATTAACTACTGAAACTGTGTGGGGTGTACTGGGTTTCTCCATTTTCCCCTTCCGCTTTTGTTCCTTATGGTATGTATCTGTGTCCTTTGTCTGTCAGCTTCCCCTTCCACTGTCCTAGTTCCTTTTCCTCTTTTGATTGTGGGACAAAGCTATCTTACTCTCTGATTCTTTGCAGATGGACGTAGTTTACACATTCCAGACCGGCGCCTCCTCTTTACAGGGAGCCCTCAGGAGACAGCCTTCCATCGTGAGCCAACACCACGATGTAAAAAATGTTTCTAGCCCAACCCATGTAGCTCTTTCCTCCGTCAATTCCACTCCCACCACTTCTGCTGCTGCTGCTGCTGCTGCTGCTGCATCTCCTCCTGCGGGCAGTGAGTGATAGTCTATTCAATGCATGACTTCCTAATAAGCACCAAAGGCACTCGCACAAAGCTAACCAAACCTGTTCTTTTTCCCTTTTCTTTTAACCTATAATTGGATTCATGGTTTCTTATCTTGAGAATTGGGAGGAAGTACGGGGAAAAAAACAATTTTCTCTCTATTTCTCTGTGTGTATAACTTTTTTTTAAAAAAAAAATCTTGCATCCTTAACGTTGTTTTAAAATTCCTTCTGGTTCTTTCTCTGCCTTTTGTCCTTCCCTATTGCAGCTCTTTTCCTTCCTGCAGGACTGAATTAGAATTCCCATATTCCCATAAAAAGTCTGAAGTCTTTCTTAGAGGTAAAGATGGAACATATAATAAAAGGAATAACCACCATAGATTTGAAAAGATGAAAATAAAGGCATGCAATAGAGGCTTAGCTTTTTGGTATTCATATTATTCCATAATGGGAAGCAAGTTTGCCACTGAACAAGCAGTCTTCTGCATGTTTTACTAACTTAACATTTACCCTTTCTGAATCTGTGGAAATTATTTCTGAATAAACATGCAACATAACATTTTCTGAAAGCTTTATCCTAGACCCTTAAAAGTCATTGGACATTCCTTGCACCCTAAACCCCCTTTCCACGCAAGCATTTCAATCATAACTAGGTAGAGGAAAAAAGTATTATGTCACGAAGCAGATAAACTTAGGTATACTTTTTATTTATAATTTTTTAACAAATTGATTTAGCAAAAATACTGAATTTGTCACATGATTTATGAAATGCCATTTTCAATTTTTTTTAGCTTTCTCATTTGGAGTGAATTGATTATTTATAAAACTTTCTGTACACCAATCAAGGTCACCATTTTATGTTCAGTTTCTTGACACAGCCATATGATGAATTCCTAAATTTTGTGTTGTACTTCTACACAATTAAGCAGTTTAATGGTTCAGAAATTAAATTTTCAATATATTAAAGCAGTAATTATTTCTCCAAGAAAAGATGAGAGGGCTACAGCATGTCTTGCAAAATAATACTTGTAAAAGATATCTTACAAATTTTTCCCATTTTAATTAAGTGCTGCTTTATATGTCTTCATGGAGCTGGCAATCAGCTGTATTTTGCTATTCAACAAATACCATCTTTTTCTTCTCCAGAAAAATTAGCTTAAAACAAGTATTGCATCTATGGTCATACGTTATCTACTGTTTTGGGTTTTTTTAAAAATTTTTGTTCAGTATGTGTTTTTATGCAACATTCATTCCTTTGTTTACTCACTTTTCTTAAGAATCCAAGGAAAAAAATGAAAATGATTTATATCATGCACTTAACTAATATTGCTATTCATATCTGTAGGAGCATATCCCTGGCATTTGTTTCTCTGATTGTGCCTCCAAAGAAAGAAGTGATTTATTACAAATTATATATTTGGACTTTTTTTTAATTTTGTGCACCTCATTTAAGGAACCACACATTTTTATGACTCACAGAAACATTAATTTGTGTATCAAGAAGAAATCTTATTTAAATGGGAATATCATTTCCCACTATATAATAATTATATCAAATACTATGTTTTTGTCTTTATGCACTATGCAGTTGTCTCAATCTTTTTTGCTGCCTTTACAAACCTACTTGTCCATGTCTCTCCTTCATCTGTCTGCCCTTCCTTCCTTCCTTCCTCCCTTCCTCCCTTCCTTCCTTCCTTCCTTCCTTCCATCCATCCATAACCTCTTTGAAAGTTCTACAGTCCTTAAAACAATTGCAGTGTGCTTGAAGGGTGACTTAGAAAAACAGCAAATTGCAATAGGGAGTATGTCTTGCTCATGGTAGTTTATAATTATGGACTGTTTTCTGATAAGATTCTGAAGGAATTAATGTTCTTAGATTTTCAAAGGAAAAAATAGCCGATAGCCTATTCCACTGAAAAGAAAATGGAAAATGCATGTGTTTTTATGTTCTGTATACTAATACTAATACTAATGAAACAGATACAAGCAGATAGCTGTGGAACTAATGTATACTTTTTTCCTTTTGATGAGGGATCAGATATATTGAGAAGTACAAGTCTCTTTTCCAGAAAGGTTATTATATGGAAGATTATTTTGAGGAAATGAATAATTGAAGGCATGCTTTATTTCTTCTTTAACTGCAGTATGTTTGGCCTGGACACAAATGATGTAGATTTCTAAAAACTCTGTTCTAGTTCAGTGTCCTAAAATAGCATTAATAACCTGAAGAAAGCTAGGTGGCCTGATCATGCCCCACTCTTTCAAATTTAATCCCAAAGGAAAAAGAAGAGGGGAAAGATACTTGGCATGACTGATGATGTAAGGGGAAATCTCTGTGGGAGACAGATGTAGGTTGTATGACCCTTTCCTCCTGCCATCAGTTACCTCAGATGGGGAAGTCTCAGTGCCTAAGTTATCTCATAACTTAGTAGGCCCTTCTGAGTAGATTCCACGGAGATCAGAAAAGCTCTAGTGAAGCCCTTGAATATTATTTTTCAAATTCTTTATCTTCATGGGACCCTTTTCATATAGTCTGCCCCAAAATAACCAGTAAACATTGCACTTGCCATGGAATCCCACAAGTGGTTTAAGTATACATTTATTAAATCAATCAATCATTTTTTATAGTCACTTATTTCAATCAATGACTCTGAGCATCTTACAATATGCTGTCATTTCGGGAAGTGTCTTTAGTATTTCAGAAAGTTTAAATTTTATTGAAAGCTTTCTTCATCATTCTTTTTGTTCCTTTTGTAACTTCTCAGCCTTTTTGAAAGGATCCCCCAACTCTTCGGGATAAATTTTAGAAATTTAAGTTATTGTAGAGTTATGGTAGCAGGCAGTATATTCAGATTCAAATAGGATACAGTAGTCTCATGGTATTTATCTTCTAAAACAGTGGTCCCCAACCTTTTTTGTACCAGGGACCAGTTTCATGCAGAAACACTTTTTCAAGGACTGGCAAAATCAATTCTTCCCCAATAGTAAAGGGCTTCTTAGCTTTAGCTAATATAAAATATATATTTTAATCATGATTATTCATTCTTTGCGGCCCGATACAAAATGATCCACGGACCGATACCAGTCCGGGGCCCGGTGGTTGGGGACCCCTGTTCTAAAAGAGCCATGCTTTTTTCTAATCTCTTGCAGTATTTGCATAAAGTCAGAAAAATACACAAAGAAGGCAATCCTGCGCCTTCTCCAAAGGCATTTGATCAAAACAATGTTTTCATGGGTATCAGAATAAATCTGACATTTCCCAATAATCTTTATTCACTGGAAACAATCTCATGAGATAGGTTGGGCAGAGAGAGTGTTCCGCAAATCACCCAGTGGTGCTCAAATCCAAATTCAGTAATTTAACTATTCTACCTTATTGTTTTCAAGACCCTTGTGTGTGTATGGGGAGAAAAATGTTTGTATGATTTCCCCCCCTCCCATCGCCTGTAATCCTAATTCAGATTGGAGAGAGCTGAACATTCAAATTATGCTAAAAAAAAAAAATTCCATTGAAGAAAAAACATGGAAGCTCTTTTCCCAACGCAAATTACAAATGGAGAAATTACCATATGGATCAGGATCACAATAAGGATAAAGCTCCTGAACTTTCCATACTAGGATGGCAATCTAAATCAGTACCTCTCATTTACCTTTAAGTAGAAAAAAAAAGCAAAACCTGATGCCCATTTTATGTTAAAACAGTATGATTTTGAGTTCTACATTGTAGGACAGAATTGGGAACCTATGATGTGATATATTTTGAAATTGGGTCCATGAGAAAACCCAGTATTCATTAAGTATATATTCATTCAATAAAATGAAAGCAAGTCAGAAATTTCAGAAAAGCATAACTTGCTAAGTAAAAGTTGACAGTAAACTTAAAGGATTAGCAAGAGATCATGAGGAGAAACTGGAGGCTTAGCAAGTAGTAAACATTAAGGCAATTGAGAGCTTATGTACTTATTCTGCATATGAATATACTTGCTTAGTCATTTGTAATATTACAGTTTCCAAATTTGACATATAAATAAACAAATCAGTGAAATTGGTGAATTATGATTGTTACAAGAAATAGCCAATTTCAATACACTCATAGAGGATAAATATTTTAGTGGGTTTTGGCCATGAATGAATGAATCCTGTATGTTTAAAATAACCTTTAACTTTAGTTATCAGATTCTGAGGGCAAAAGAAAGGAAATATTATTATAAGAGGTTGCACACAAAGCTTTGGGCATCCCTAGTCAAATTGTATATTTCAATGAATCCCTAACAGAAATTGACACAAATGATACAAAGTAAACATTACATCCTTTTACAAATTTGAATGCATAGGATTTCAGTTGCTTCAATCTTTATTTTTTTTTTAAATGAAGTTGTTAATGAGTCCCCAAAGATGGTTGACTTATTTGATCTTTAGTTGGGTAGAAGAAAAGTTATTGAACAAATACTCTCACAACAAACAGTCTCACTCTGAGATTGTAATACTTGTTCTTTCTACTTTCAATCATGGGCCCCTCCATGCCAATATTAAATATGGATTGCCTCTATTATGTGAAAATCAATGGCATGGGAAATATTGGGTAAGCAGAAGGAAGAATGGATTCAATTAAAATTCAGTGTATCCTACACACTAATGTCTCATAGACAGAGAAGAAATTGAAATCCAAGGTGGTTATGAATGAAAGAAATAAAAAATACCTCTAGCTGATTAATAGAAATTTTTGGAATCATGTTACCTGTGGAATCTATATTAGTTGCTGTTTTAAGAATTCATTGAAATATGCCCAGGTGTGCCTAAACATTTGACTATTGTTGATCATTACTTAGCATAGAAAGAACCAGGGGAGGAAAAGACATGGTAAAATAATTGAGTTATAATTTTTTTAATTGGCTTTATTTTACATCAGTTTTAGGCAGCATACATACTTAATGCTTCTACCTCTTATTTTCCCCACAACAACCCTGTGAACTGGGCTGAGTTGAGACATGACTGTGAAAGTCATCCAGCTGGCTTTTGTTTCTAGTGTGGCACCACAGATAGCTTCATGAACATAACAGGTTCATACATTATACTTAAATGATGTTTTGCTTAACCAGACTTATTAAAGGATACAATTGCAGGTGGTCTCATGCAACACACCAAGACATAGAGACTAAAATAAAGCCAAATATATCTTAGCACATTGTATTAATCAATATGAACAAAATTGAGACAACATTTTATGTTATGAGACTAAAATAAATGTAGTTAGAAATTAAGTATTTTTGGCTCTGATAGTGTTTAGTATTAGATTCAGGGTTTAATTCAGTCAGTTGAAATTATATCAGATTTGGAGATGTCTTCATACCCATTAATATTAAATATGTTGGAAACTTCTAGCATGCTTTAGCCATCTTAATAGTTTGTTCTATTTAAATCACAACTTTGCCACTTTGAATAATGAAACCCTATTTCTGGCTTCTTTGCAAAGTATAATCCTTAAGGCTTGAGCATTTGAAAGACTACCTGTTTCAGTACAAACCTTTCTATCATAAAGATGTCCAGAGAGGTTCTTTCTAAATGTGCCTCTGCTTGCAAAGGTCTATTCATCTAGCATGCTCTTAGACAGTACAAGGCATTCTTGGAAGTTGTGTTTGTTCTCTTTCTTTATAAGAGTATTCAAAATGCCTATTTTTATCCACTTTTTTTTTACTTATTTTAATTTGCATTTTATTAGTAGCTGTTTCAAATGCTGAAAATGAGCAGTAGGAGCTGGAGAATGAAGAATTAAATAACAGAAACACCCTTCTCATCCCCTCTCCCCCTTTATTTTTTTTCTGCACTACAATCACATTGCCTCCAAGATTTTTGTTATAATCACAGTGGCTTTAAATCTGGCTACTAGGCAAGAGAGCTGCAGAAAGAAAGCAGTGGATGGAACAGGCATTAAGCATTGTCCTATAACCAGCAGCATCACCCCACCGTGTGTTACTGGAAGTTACTTTCTGGTACCATTTTTCAGAGAAGCATTAACAGCTAATATATGGATACATAAGGCATCCAAGTAAATTGTAAATGTAGCACAAGAAAAAAAATCACATTGTGTTCCTTTAAAATGCCATTTTCAAAATACTGTGGAGTGCGTTAAATAAGTTAATATAATTAGTATGTTACAATGCTCGATTGCCATAAGAGATTGAAAATATTGAGCACATTTATTTCCACCCACCTACCTATTTCCGAGAATTGAAGAAAATTTTGGAGAAGGCTTTTAAGTGTTGCTACCATGTATTTGTTGTTATGAATAATTGGATATAAAACATATTTTTCCTATAAATATGCCTGAACAGTTATCTGAATTTGAAATTCATTTTACACCATTTTGTTTTGTTTTAGCTCATCAGTGCATAAAATGTGGATTGCATTAAGATGCACTATTTTAATTTGCTTTGGGGATATGTTTTGCATTCAAGTCTCAGTAGAATGCTGATAGTATTGCCTATAATGTATGTTTATGGTTAATATGAACAATAGCAAGCTTTGATCATCATGTTTGATATGTTGATTTGTTTGAGCATGATTTTCGCAGCAACATGATTCATCATGCAGAGGGAAGATGTCTGAATCCCCATATCAATAATGTTTTTTTGGTATGCATATATGATTTATATTATTTCTATGACCGAAGAAACTGTGATCAGAAGGAATGGAAAGACAGAAATGTCTTAAATCTGAGTCAGACATTATCAAAATAACCAAAGAATTATTAAGAGCATGAGATTTTGTGACCTCATTCATTTCCATCTTCCCTAAATCTCAGCTGTTGGAAAATGTAGGGAACTTGTATCCTTTAGGCATTAGTTGCCTTACTCTTACCTTTAAATATTACTGTCACAAACTAAGAGAAGCAATGGGCTTTTTCCCAGAGCAGCAATGAGTGCTGGACATGCTCATTGAATAAGCTATCTATTAACTGCTTTTGGAAATGAGTGGCCAATTTCCAAACACAAGAGCTCCTAGTCTGGGTTCCAGTTTAATAGCCTCTTTACTACTGCATGCTCACTGGTCTGTTCATCATTCTGCTTGAATTTGCTACAGTACATGGTCTTGACCATTTTTGTGTGCGACACATTTCAGCCAATTAAATCTTTATAGGTTTGGGAATTTAAAAACAGCACCATCTTTTGCCACCCCAATTTTGCCTTGAAGCAAGTCTGCACTTTGAGAATGTGTATGTTTTAATTGCTTTTGAGCTGCTCCATATGGATAGTTTTGTTGAAGAATAACTGTGCTTTGAATGTCCATGCATTTCAGAATTACTGTTAGAAATGTGACATGTCTTTTCTTGCAGCTCCTGAAGCCACCTCATAAGTGATTGCCCCATCACATGTACAGTGCCTGACTTTTGGCCATTGTGGTCATCCTGGTTCTCCATAGATGCTCTCTCATATTGATATTTTTTTTGTTCAAAACTATTGTTGCGGCTTCTGTTGTTTTTGTTATATTTATTGCATTCTTCCTCCCCTGAAATCCTTCAAGATTGCCTCTTGCTATCACTCACTTTTTTGTTTGCTTGTTTTTATTTTCGTCCCTCATCTCCTGTGGTATAGATCAAGGTGGTGAATGCGTTCCGTAGCTCCCTGTATGAAGGCCTCGAGAAACCCGAATCCAGAAGCTCCATTCATAACTTCATGACTCATCCAGAGTTCATCCACGAGGAAGACGAGCCTCAGACCCCATTCCTCGATGGCACTGATGAAGACTTGGAAGCTGAAGAACTTAATAAGCAAAGTGAAGAGAGCCCAGGGGAGTCCTCACCTCTCAACACAAATAACAATGCAATGGACAGCAATATAGCTGAGGACACCATGCCAGAGCCAGAAAGCCCTTTACACAGCTTGGAAACATCAGTTTGATCTCTGAACTTTGACCTTCCTGCTTCCCCTTTCTTTAGGCAACATAGGCACCAATATCTGACCATACACTGCAGCTACTTTGGCCAATTTCCTCTGCATCCTCTTTATGATTTCTTGGCTGCAGAAATCATGGTATCACCTAGGTAGAGTTGTATTTTCAACCAATTGCTTGGCAGAGGTGCCTCCCTCATGAAAGAAATCACCAGTGTGATCATCATCTTCTCAAGTTTGGTACCACATGTCTGTAGTAGTAATTTTTCTCCTTGCTCAAGTTATATGCTTAAATAGAGAAGCTCTAGATACCCTTTTAAAGTTTGATGTATAGCATCTATGGCACAGTTGCAAGATATGTCCTTAATTTTGTTTATGGAATCAAAATCCTAGATGCTTTTATATGTCCTTGGGAAGATGACAATGAGTGTCATAAAAATGTTATTAAAGGGGAGGGGGGTGATCTGAGTAAGGAGTTAGATGTGAACCCAGTCTTGCACAGAACAAGCTGGCGAAGAACTGGTATCAATCCTTATGCTATTTTATTTCTATTATCTCTTTGTTTCCAGGGTAGTGCCAGTCACAAAAGATGAGGAGGAATATATAGACACTCTTAAAATATATTTTTTAAAAAGGAATAAAGCTAATCATAAGAAGATACAGCAGTGCCATATATCCTGAGAGAATGAAATGTTAAGGGGTTTGGTTTTTAATTGAAATTTACTTTTTTATGATTTCGGATCAAAATATTTTGGAATTATATATTAGCTGAGATACATTTATGTATTACATATTACTTGTTTAATTGGAACTTCATCATTGTGAACATCATTCTGAATATGTCATCAGTAACATCTCAACCCCTCTGATTCCAAACAAGGTGGAACAAGTATGGGTTTGTTACTTCTGCCCAATTTTTATTTGGATAATTAGAAGGAGCCAGTTCTTTGGAGAGTGCAAGCTATAAAGGCCAGCTCTAATAAGAGTCTGTCGGTTCTTACAGGTTTTTTTTTTTACTACTTTTTGAATGCTGAAGAGTGAAAAAATAACAGGAAAATGTCTTGGCCATACATACCTACACAGAATGTTTTTGGGCATACAGAAAATGTAAATGAATCAGTTCTGTACATTTGGGACATACTGTGTAGTATTGTGGCACAAAGCACTTTCCTTAGTTGATAAGAATAAGTTTCTCCCTGTTTCTTGTTATAGATTTTCCCTTCCCCCCCACCACCACCACCTTGTACTGAAAGGATGCTTGCTGGTCTCATCTTGATACAGTTGCAATATTGAGATGCTGGTCTGGTGGGAGGTCACTGTTTTACCCTTACTGACCATAGCCATCCCGGGAGAGAATAGGATGTTTTGCTGAAATTGCTTGTCTAGAATTTCTGCAAGAGTTTTGGGGCATCTAACCAAACGTGCACTAATCTAGCCCCTTATGTTAGTTCGCAGTGCTTTTCTTGGGAGATATTACCTGGAAGCAAAGAGAACCTAATTGTTCCTACTTCTTTCGAAAGTTTTATTGTCTGGCCATCTTCCCAGCATTCAAGTGGGTGCAAATTTTTGCTGGAAATTAGTTTTTTTTTAAATTGCTTTTCCTTTCGAAGAACGCACAGCAGAAAATCCTGTGCCTTGTCTAAGCACTGCCCAAAGCACTGCCTGTCATATTTGTATGACTCCAGTACTTTGCCAAGAGATAAGTGTTCCTTAAGCAAAAACAAAACGAACCAGGGAAGTAAATTGTCTCTTGATTCGACCCTTTAAGCCCAAATCCTTCTACCTGATTGATCGGTCATTGAATTTCATCCTGAGTTCAAAGTAGACTGATGAAGATTCCTTTTCCATAGCTGTTCTTTTCCAGGGTTGCTGTAAAGAGGACTTGTATGCTGGGCTCAGCAAACTGCCATTATCTGCAAAAAAAAAAAAAAAAAAGCCCACCCATGTTCCATCCTCTGAATTGCAAATAAGGCCCTGAGTCATTCTCACCCTCCTTCCTCCTTCCAGATACATCACTTCATTCCTTTCATCTGAACTATATAAATTGGGAAGATTTAGGGAGTGGAGCTCCATTTCTTGTTGTGCAACCTATCAGATAAGGGGAAGGGCATCCCTTTTCATTTCATTCTGTTCAAAACATTGCAATGCTTCGAGGTCATTTTTCTAGTTTAACTACTTGCAAAAACAAAACGGGGGGTAGGCGTCTGCGTGAACATTTGTGAATTATTTGGGGGAGGGAATACTGATTTTATTTTTATGTTTGGGTGGTTTTTTTAATTGAAACAATTTTTGGAAGAAGAAGAAACTCACTCCAACTATCTGTAATTGACAGATTGCAGTGAGTTATCTGACCTACATTTTTATCCATTGTTTTCCGTTTTTCTGTCTAGTTTCCTCAGGGGACAGGGGATAATTATATAAATATTATGCAAAAAATATATAGTTTTCTTTAGATCAGAAACGTATATTTTTAAGTCAGCCATATGTATTTTGTTTAAAAGAAACAAAGCTGTGAGTTACGTAACTGCAGTGGAATGTAGTCACATGGCTGGCAGTGGAAAATGAATGTTTGGTCAGACTCTTGTCAGCTTCCTTTCTTGAAACAGCCATCTTTGTAATAAAGTCAGTTGTGTTATACAAAACTGTTTTTTATATAAATTATGTTAATATGGCAAGTTGCTTAAAGTATAAGTGTTTTACAGTGCATACATTTTTAAATGTAAAATAGTTGAGTTTTTCCTAATTTAGTTTTTGGTTATAAAATTAGCTGAAGTTGACTGGCTGAAGTTATTAAAAACCTGTAGCTTATGCTGCCACGAGAGAGGATTTAAGATGAAAGCAAGGAGTCCACTTTGCAGATTTATGGATGCGCACCCTCGCCCATCGGCCACCTTGCTGGTTCCGTTAATACTTTTGATCCTCTGTCTAGAGAAAAAGGATTTCTCCTTCCTTATGTCAAAATAATTGAACAGTTCTGTCCAAAGTTCACTACATCAACCATCTGAGAAAAGGCAAGTAAACCCAATACAGCAAAGATCAGCTCTTCAGTACAAAGTGCACACTTTATTTTATGTTATGTTATGTTATTTTATTTTTACCCTATGCAGCATTCTTCTGGATGTAGCTAGCATCCAAATAAAGTGGTTCCTGCACACAACTCCACTTATAAGTGTAGTCTATCCTTACTGGGTGGGAGTGGTGTTAGATTATAATTTCTTACAACAGTAAGTATGCTGTTAGAAACAAGACTATATTTGCAGGAAGCAAATGATAATGTGAGGGAGAAATAATTCAAGATTGTGCCATGCCAGATGGAAGATGAGGTAGTATCCTCTTGTGTACATTATTATGCTTGGGATTATTTATTTAAAAAAGGAAATGGGCTCTAGAGCAGTTTTACATCTGTTTCTTAATAATAGGAATATATTCTTTTTGTTAAACAAATTGGCACATTGGTACCAAAGACATTACATTGTTTCACGTGCAGTGAAAAAATATCCATTTTCAGGAGCTAAAACTGTGCAGTTGGTTTTTTTTATTCTATAGCACAGGGATCTAGTTGAATTTTTTTAAAGTTTTGTGCAATACGTTTTAGGAAAATATTATTTTAAAAGGCATTTCGAAGAGGAAAACAAATCTAATTGTAATTTTAGCCATGGGCAATCTAAATGAAGATTTATATCATAACCATGTTTTGGGGTAATATTTGAGCAGTGGTATAAAACTCTTTGAGTATTCATTTAGACTTTTGATCTAAGGACCAACACAAACACCCATTATAACGGGGCTGCAAGCAAGTCCACTAAAGATCTCCAATAATTCCAAATCAATGACCGCATTTTTTAAAAAGTGTTTTTTAATGGATCAGTATTTGCTGAGCACTCCTCGTTCAGCATTTTTTATCTGACCTACAATTGATAAGATTACAGCAATTATTAGGATTGTTATAACCCTAAGAACAGGCACAGCTTTAAAAAGTACAGGAAAGCAATTACAGTTTCTAGATGTGTCATGGAAGTCTTTTATGAATGAGCTTCACCAGACTCTACAGTCTTTACGAGGGTCTTCTTGATGGAGGATTTACCACTCTACCACGAAAGGAAATAAATAAAACTCTCACTTCAGCCCATGATGCTTTTAGAATTGCTTCAATGTGACAACCAATATAGCTGCAAACTAATACTCTATTCTACTTAACTTTTTGTTGTGCTTTGTAGCTGGTAATATTCCTATTAACCAAAAACAAAAGGAGTCCAGTCTACAGATTGATGTGCCCTTTAAACCCATGGCTAAGACTACTTGTTCAGGTTTTTTTTCTGCCCATAAATAAATACATATGCAGTATTAACATAAATTCTGTATATATGTTTATTTAAATCTCTTGAAAAGCATGCATATAAGAATTTTAAGTTTCCCCTTTTTCAATAACTAGTATAATAAGCAATGGTATTTTTGTATTAAAAAAAGAAAAAGACAAAACAAAAGACTGAATATTATATGGTATGCATGACAAAATGGTTTTTTTTAAAAAAGTGTGGTTTCAAAGCAATATGTACCCTAGTGTGTTTGCCATATTCTAGAGTCCAGCTTAAAGTGCACCTGATCTGTAATAGCATTTTGATATTATTTAATCTCTATGTAAAATGTTTTGCATGTATTTATATGGTTCTTGGGATTTTTTTTTTCTTTTTAGTTGTTCAGTAAAGAATAAAGAGAGGGATGGGGTTGACAAAGCTTTTTCTGTAACATTTGAAATTTTAAATATAGATAATGCCCTGGTTGGAAACACTGCAAGGAAATTAAGCTAATATGTAAGGTGCAACAGAAAGGGAAAGGATTTTGAACTAATAAAGCTTGTTTTGCTGTTAAGCAGAATCAGTGCACAAGTGCATTGAAAGAATAAACTGTGCCCACATGTAATTGTGATGTCTTCAATATGTGTCCCAGCAGTTTATAAAGTCACTGATCATCTACTGAAGCTGCAATAGTATGAATTATTAAAAAAATATTAGTGAGGACCAAATTCAAATTATACACTTTTTAAAAGGTGACATGATTTTTTTAAAAAATAAGATGGTTAATTGCACAAAATATTGTGTGTCAGTTTTGCCATCTCTGAGTAAGGTCCAAAAAAAGCTACCAAATTCTAGCCAAGACTAAGGATCTATGCCAATTACTCATGCAGAAATTGAAATGAATATTTTAAAGTGGAAAAGTCAGAATGCTTTGCAATTCTAATTTTAAATTAAAAAATAATGCCAGTTCATATGTTCCACTTTTATCATGAACTCTTTCAATAGCTGAATTTGTTCTTGTTTCTGGCAATATATTATGTGACTATATAATATCATATCCAGAGTAGATATAGATTATTAAACAGAATTACTTAGTGAACATTGTCATGGCTTTTACTGTCCTGTTGCACAATGTGATTATACTGAGGCAAACCTTCAATGTGATATTTTCTAAAAGTCTAATGTTTATATGAGCTCTTCATATTTTGGATAGATAGGTCTTTAGAAAAAGCCTCATTCAATGAAAAAATCCCTTCATCAAGCATCCTTAATGGGAAGGACTTGAAGCTGTGTTGTAGGAAAACTGGAGATAAGGTTTGATTAGGAACTCACTCTAGTTCAGTAGTGTAATTCTACAGGAGAAGCAGCTAAATATAAATGGTTTAAAGCATAATTCAAATAATTTATGCTTTAAAGCATAATTTAAATAATTAAAATGTTAAAGATAATAATTAGGAAGGACATAAAGAGTATAGACTGAATCCAGTGTATGTAAGAAGAGGGAAATTCTACTTGGAGGAGCACCATATATGAGAAAGTTAAGATTCAGTGAGTTTGCTACGAACCTATCCCCATCAATATTTTGTCCACATTTATTACACATTTAGAAACTTCTTTTATTTTTACAAATGGGTAAGTTTCATTCAAATAAAGGGCACGTTATGATGATTTTTTTAAAAAAACAGACAAAAACAGTACAAATAGTCATAATAGCAACCTAGCAAGGGAACTTGAGGCCCTTTAAAAGTTGAACAACAGTTCCTGCTTTTGTACTGAATATGGGAAATCAATCTTTCTGAGACTTTAGTGGTTCTTGTCTCACAAACCTTGCTCTCTATATACTATTGTTTTATTTAAATGTGTGGAGGGAAAAACATTTGCCTAGGTGGGTTTCTCAGGTTCTTTTCTTAAGGAAAAGTCTTCTTCAACCAACCACGCTATATGTACAGTATTTGGAAAGCAAAATTGGGGTAAACAATTTAGCATACCATTTGCTTCCTGAGACCACACACTTAGGTGCATGAGCTTAAATATGCTGCTTTTAGTAGAATCCTATGCAATTTGGCTGGTTTGGTTTTGTTTGAGAGGTCTAGGCTGCTCCTTCAACAAAAGCAGCATGATTAAAAACGCAACCAGATAAACGAATCAGATAGCATAACACAGAAGTTTGCTTTCTTTGAAACCAGTAAAGTAGTATCTAAATAGACACTAAATAGTATTTGTAGAAATTGCAAAACTTTCTAGGGATTTCCAGAGGATCCTGAGTTTCTCCTCATACATGTGATCCACTTCTGATAATCTCTGAATGAAACGCCCTGACTAAAATATAGCATGGCATATCAATGTCAGCAAAGTTATCTTTGCTTCCAAAAACTTCAAGTAAATTTAAACAGATGTAGCTGTTCAAACTGGCTGCATTGCAATGCATTCCTAGGTGCTTCCTATGCTGCCACACAAAACCAAATTAAAATTCAAGTGATAGTCATCTGTTATCTGTAGTGAACGTGTTCTGTGGTTATTCATTTCTGTGTCATTGGTGCTCTTTTACATGCCATAGTTTTATCAGATGTGAAAGCTGCCATTTTTGTGCCTTCCAATCAGCCCACCACTGCCTAGGTATGCTGCTGTTTTCTGCAGATTTGATAACACTACCGATTTGCAATTACTGTTCCTTGAATTGCATGATTTAAAAAATGTATCAAGATATTGGGGTCCCAACCAATAGTAATGCCATATTTGGACTCAAATTTCCCAAGAGAGGGAGAGAAATAGATATACCCTTGAATAACTCCATACAGATAAGTGGATATATACTAATCAACCTCTTAAGTTTTACACATTTGGTAGCATTACAGATATAATTTTGCCTCTTTACCATTCTATTTTGCTCAAAAATATGGAGATTTTCTGCATGACCAAAGCCTTCTATATCAGAAGAGGCACTCTGAATTACTATTCTGAAGAAATCAGATTTCTAAATTACAAGAAGAGCCTCCAAGAGTTAGCACAAGCAATTTCTGTCCAATGGATGAGAGGCTGATCATGACTGAAGGGACAGAGCTACTGCTCTTCCCATCGTGTCTTGTGTAGATGCCATGTATTCCCAAATGCCTGAAAGGGCCACTGAAAGATAAAAGTATATGCAGATAGTTTGCAAATAGACATCTATTTTAAAAGAATAACAGAGTTGGCCCAACCCCCTGCTCAAATCGGAGAACCTATCTTCTTAAAAACCTCCAGCGATGGAGCTCTCACAGCTCCTGAAGGAAAGCCATTCCACTGGTTAATTGTTCTAACAGGAAATTTCTCCTTATTTCTAAGTTGTTTCTTTCCTTGATTAGTTTCCATCAGAAGACATGCTTTTGAATTGGTTAAATAAACTCTAAAATATAAATGGGGAAAGAAGAGTTATGTGTTTTTTTTTAAAACAATCTTCTGTAAGTTGGTATTGAAAAACAGAAAAATGCAGGAGTGAACGAAGAGATCTGAGGAGATAGTGAGAAAATACCCATATCATATTATATGCCAATGTATGTTTTTTGAGTTAATTGGTTTCAACAGACAAAATTAAAACTAAATCCAGTTAAGTAAAACAGCAATATCTTGCACTGACCTTAGTTTTTCTCTTGATCTTCACTGTTGTGGAATAATTTCTCATCCTTTGAGAAAACAAAATCATTTCTTGTTTATTTTTTTGGTTAATTTGTTAGCTGCTTTTGGGCCTTGCCATGAGCTAAACTCAACTCTCCAACCTGTTCCATTGATTGGCTGATGTAAATTTTTAGAAAATGGTATTGTCATGCCTTGTTCAGGCTATTAATTTGCCTACTTTTAAACAAAAACTGGACCAAGCGGATCATTGCACTGCCTCAATTTATGACATGAATGAATAATAATAATAATTACAAATAAAGGTGAAACTGAGGAAAGCCTCAATAGATATCAGTGCCAAGTATTTGCTGCCTCTGTCCTTGATGTCTGTCATTGTCATTTGGTCCTGCACAATGTATCACCGACAAATCCAGACTAAACTTGTGAGGCCATCCATTTATGGGCAAGCATTTTTTAATATTGTAAATAAAAAGATACAAAAAATGAAGCCCATTTCTTTCTTACTTCCAACCCCTGCTCTGATGGCTGATTCTTCTCCTCAATCCCCTGTTCCAAAAATGTGCATATTTGTGGTTCATTGTTTGGGATGTGAGGACTCTCATTCTAAATTACAGGATAGTGCTGCATGCATCTAGTGTGTACTTTCACAATGTTTTCTCATTTAACCTAATTTTCTTTAGATGTATTAGACTTCAGGTGGCTCCACTTACTAAATGGGTTCACAAGGAAACCCTTTTATACTGTTGTTTATCTTTCCTGCAACAAGGCAAGAAAAGATTCTTTACTAGAGTTAAATCAGGAAGAACTATGCTTGAACAAGAACCTAGAACTAGATGATACACCAACTCTATGATTGTCAATACAGGTGGAGGTGGTCCCACACAGGCTGAAATCCCAGTAAGGAGAATGTTACTCTTGCAACATCAGAAGTGGGAACATAGCCTCAGGGCAGAAATTCATTTAGGTTATGCAGCTATCTTCTGACTTGTTTTCGGGGCCTAGGAGTTTCTGAATTGTTGTGAATCTAATTTAGCTAGTATATTTTTTTTATCTCAACTTGGGTAAGATGAAATTGAAATGAACAATTGCCTGAAAATCTCTGCTGGCCCTACTACATTTTTAAAAATGTGTCCTATAAATTGGCTTGTGCCATGGCTTGTGTCATTCTCCCAGAATAAACCTTTTGAAATTGTAATAGCATAATCTATGCCTAAGCAAGATAGAGGAAACTTCCAGAAGCACTTCAAAAATTACTGCTTGGATGATAGTTTTGGGACATAAAGTATTATAATAGTAATTGGGATCAAGACCTCCAATTCTAAGTGTCCTAAAAGTACAGTGTGCCAGCTTAGAAAAGCCATGCTGGCGGTTACAATTGTAGTCATTAAGTGAATCCCTTATGGTCATTAGGCACATCACATGATCCACCAATTGTGATCTCTTGCCAATTTCCCTGCGGACTGCTTGTTGAGACCTGGCAATGAAGATCCATGGAGATGCTGCAATGGCTACAGCTTTGAGGATTGTATGTAAGCCACCTCAGTCAGTACCATCATAATTTCAGTCACCAAAGGAATGGTTGTCAACTAAGCATTATGGAACAGTTATGGCGAGCCTTTGGGCTTTTCAAAAATTCCAAAAATGCCTAACTTGACTGCTGGAGTGTTGCCCCCAACTCCCAAACCATTCTCTATGCCCACCCCCACCCATCCCGGCCACCCTGAAGAGCGGGACTCAGTAGCAGGGTTGAGGCTGGGCCTGAAGTAAAGGCCAAGGACACGATTGCCCCCACAACCCAGCATTCCCCAGGATCTGCTACGAGTCATTTATCTTCAGCTGAAAGGCCCCTGTAGACAACTCAAGACTGCTCCTAGGTGAGCACAAGGCCTTCTTGGTGCATCTTTGGATTATGCTCTTCCATGGCCTCTGCAGCCTCCAAAAGCATGCCCCATTCTCATGCAATTTTCAGAAACTGGAAGCCACGCAAGGGCAGTCCTCTCACAAGATTTCGGGAGGGCCTGGATGCCTCACAGAAGCACTGTCAGGTCTGCCATCAAAGGCTAGAAAGGGGAAGGGGAGATTGTAGGATAAATGGGCAATAAAGCTGTGTGGATACATGATTGGAAATAGGGAAGGGGGAATGACAGGTGATGAAGACCAGAGAAGCTCAGCACCAGTTTGCACCAGAATCCAAGGCCAGGCACCCTGAGAAAGAATGCCTATTATCCCAAAACATCTAAGCGAGTTCCGATTGGCTGAAGACAGACTGGTCACCAGGGGAGGGGAAGGATTGGGATGAAGGGAAACCTTTCTGAATCTTTTGGGCATGCAAAATCCAGAGCTAGCCTGACCTACCTGTAGTCAATATCTTTTTCGTGAAAGAACCTTTAGCTTCAGCCCAGTGGAGTCGGTCTTTCTTTCCTAAGAAAGGATCAGATTGGGGCAGGTCTGACAAACACCCCCCATATGCTGCGTGGCCTCCGCAGCCTACAAAACCTGTGAGACCGGTGTGCTTTCAAGAACAGTTCTGAATGTTGGTGAACATTGATGTATAAAAAAAAGTGTCAAAAGATTTGCCATTTAGATACATCTGTAGCTTAATTCTGGTTTTCTCTCTTATAATGCTTGTTCTCCAAGCATGTCACAGGGGTTAGGTGCTCCTCTGGTATGTAGGAATTGAATTATCCATACCTGTCTTTATTTGTAAATAACTCAAGGCAGAGAACATACCTAATACTACTTCCTTCCCCACAACAATCCTGTGAGGTGGGCTGGACTGAAAGTAATTGGCCCAAAGTCACCAGCTGGCTTTCATAGCTAAGGTAGGACTTACGGTCTTTTGGTTTTTAGCCTGGTACCATTCTCAGGTTGACATTCATGAACTGTTCAGCATAAAACTTAAAATGAAATAATTGACATGAAGCATAATCAGGCACTTGCAACCTGTACAGAATGTTTCACTAGACAAAAGCTCATCCTGAAAAAAATATAACCGGCTGCAAAATTCAACAGTCTTGAGAAGGCAACCTCATGAAATATGTTTACAAGATGAGAAAACAAATTTGCATTCCTGATGCTAAAGTTGTGGAGTAGTTAAATTAAAAACCACACCAAATTAAGAGCTAATAGCATGCCAAAATTAGTCCAGTGCATAGTGGCTAGAAAAAGAAACTTAGGTGGTTATATAAAAAAAGAATGTTACATAAACACTTCAACATGTAAAGGGATATTAGTGCTTTTTGAATATCTTTTTATAGTTTCAAAAAAAACCACCCACATTTTAAACCAGAAGGTAAACACTAACACAAATTACTAGAAAATAAGAAAAAAAGTGATCAAAAAGCAAAAAAGGAAAAAAAGGAAAAAAATTAAAAAGTATAAAGTGGCATTCAATATTCTTCACCAGTGTTTTAAATACTTAACCTCTCTCTCTAAAGTTACATTTTACTCTTTCTACAATCTATCCTGTCCAAACACAAGTTTATTTTCATTTTTATACAAAAAAATCCTAACTTTCAGACAGCAATAAATGTAGTCTTTTATCACCTTTTAATTGAATAATCCCATCATTTGCCTGAATATTATCTGGAAATGTTAGATCTTTCTCCCCAATTGATTTATAGGTGAAAGTTGTAATTCATTGGTAAAAAAATCCCATTTATTATTCAGGTGGTGAAGTACCACTTCACATGAACAGTATTGCACTTTAAATACACAATTCAGTTAAATACTTTACCTTTTGTTTTTTTATCCAGGCTTCTACAACCACATAGTGAATAAATATGAAATGAGATTTGGGATTAATGTAAATGAAAAGTACTCAAAACATATGGAATATCTGATACGTGTAAAAGGCAGAACAAGTTTGGCCTTGAGAGTCGATTACTGATGCAGGCTGGAAAGTGGAACAAAGGATATAACCCTCTAATAAATTGTAATTTCCTTTCCACTTTTGGGGAAAAGAGGTGAAGTTTCAAAACCACAGTGTAGTTTTTTCTAACCATATATTTTGCACTTCCTTCCTAATTATCCCTGCCTCTCCTCTTGTTTTCCCTGTTCCAAATTTTCAGTTCTAAACCTGGAAGTTTTCTTGTATCCTCAGGGACTAAAAATATACATCATATGAAAGAGTCATAGAGCTAGAAAATTTGTATTTGGTTAACTATGTTAAAGTTATGCAAATATAGTTGCACACAAAATACTTTTTTTCACTTTAGTAAGCACTTTAAAGTTAAAAATAGATTAACAAGGAGGCTCAAAGTATATCAGATAATTATTGCATGGTAGTTTAACACCTGCAGAATAAAATTATCATAGGACACAACTGATATTTTTGTCACTAGAACCCACCCCATTGTTAGCATTTATACCACTATGACATTGAATCTTATATCCTGATTAACAAATTATTGTGTTCATGTTAACAAGATAACCAAACATGATTTAAGATGACAACTCAGATCAAACTTAATATGCTATGCCAATGCCTGGATTCTCAAGTGTTGAACTACAATTTTCCAAATTCTAGTTAAGCCTAGTCTAGTAAGTTTCACTAACTTATGTTCTCTACCATCACATAGGAACAATACTTACAATTTATTTTTTCTTACATTAGCTTTATTTAAAACACAAATTATTTTGTTGAACTGTTTAAACATCTGATTCAGATACAATGATTTAAATAGAAATATGTACAGGAAAAAATAAAATATGTAAATACACAGTGGATTTCTCTTATGCAGAAGAGAGAAAAGGGAAGAAAACTAACCTCAAAGAGATGATTCTGCTTAAGCAAACTAGAACACCTGCAACAGCATGGAGAATTCTTTCAGTCTCAGTCAGACACCTGCTAGTTTTCATTTACAATCAGCTAAAAATCCTATCGCCCTTCAGTTTGCTGAAGAATTATTTCCAATGTCTTAGTAGCAATGTGAAGACAAACAGTTCATTCATGATAGCCTTTAAAAAAAAATTAAGTCTTTTTGCATCTTCCCCCCCCCTCCCCCTTGCCTATAAAGCTTAATACATTTACATTAGAATCAAGCAGCCGCCCCCTCCCCCGTGGCTAGGAATATAAACAAAAAACACATCCTGCATTATTTCTTAACCATGAATTGTAACTGGCAGGGTTGGGATAATTAAACTAATTAAAAACAATAGTATTAAGAATGGGAAAAATATACAAAATACAAGAATTTCAGGATACACAATATTCCTAAATCTTCATTTGGCCATAACCATGAGAAAATTCAGAAAATACAATGTAGAGATATGGTTGAAAATAATGTTACGGGGGAATAACAGTTAAGTGAGCAACTAAAGAACCAGAAGCTCAGCAGAGATGTCTCAAGCTGTTTTAAGATGTCAGAGGGCAACAGTCCCAAGGTTGTCTTAAAATGACCCATGCAGCGCCAGCAGTACAGGCCATCATACTCTCCATTCAGGGCAAGTTTTAAATTATCTCTCAAATGAATAAAGTAGAAAGGGGGCGTGACTTTCTCCATGAATTTCTATATACTAGATGAAATCAGTCAAAATGGCACAAGATGAGTGGGATGAGAATAGAATGTGCTATTCCATCTTCTATATAAATGTTGCTTCATTTTCAACAGTATAAGGATAGAAGTTGCACATGTAGTAGGCTTGGTCCAAGTTTATGTTCCTTTCCTCTGCATTATAAATAGTTCTGCCATTTTTAGAATTTTTTAAAATTTACATAACCCAAGAAGTGACTCCAAACTGCGAAATAACCCCGAAAAGCAAAAGGAAGCTCTGAAATACAGATAAATTATGAGCTACACAGCTAAAAAATAGGTATGACAATTCAGTAAAAAATATAATGATGAAAAAAAGTTGCTATGTAGAATTATGAATAGGTCTTGGATCTTCTCTAGATGAAATGTTCATGGTTTCATTCTGAAAATATTTAAAATGAGCAACAGTTGGGACATATTTCTGACCAGCAGGGTAATTCAAAACAAAGTTATGCAGCCAAGTTCTTCAAGCAGTTTCAAGTGTGCTTTAAGACTTGTCATAACTCTTCTAGGAGAAAGGGTAATCCAACAAAACATATAGTTTTTATTTTCTCTCAAAATGAAGCTTTGTAGCAAATCAACTGTCAATCATCTCAGAGAGTTCAAGCAGGAGCTCATCCTCATCTTTTCCTGGATCTAAATCAATCTCTGCTTCCAATTTGCCTCCTGAGATTTCCCAAATCAGCTTATCAAAGTCATCTTCAACTGAAGACTGAATCTTCCCAGGTCCTGTTGAGCTCAGTCTGCGGGTCTTTGCAACTGCTGCACGGGAAGAACTTGGGTTTGCTATCTCTGCTTGCAATGTGGAAGTTACCTGGTTTTCAATATACAGTTCAGAGCTTCATGAAGAGGGGAAAAAAAACAAAACAATTATACATCTGCAAGTAGAAAACAGACATCATGCGTAAACCTTTGCAGGATTTTCAGTTTAAGTAAAATTGGGGGGGGGGAGGTGAACCATGGACAAGTTAACCAAGTTAACTATGGGCAGAATAGAGGTAGGTAAAGTAAAAATTATATTATAGTAATATCTAGGCCATATAATAAGCCCAGGAAAAAAATAATATAATAAGCCTAGCAGGAAAAAATAGGGCCTATATTTCACAGCATGTAGTAAGGGATTGGTCTTAATCTATATTGCTCCAGAGCCAAACAATGTGTTAAATCTACAAGTAGGTAATTCAGGCTAGAAATCAGGAAGAACATTCTGGCACATTAGCTGTCAGCTAATACAACGTGCTATCTTGTAAGATAGTGAATTCTCTTTTGATGGAGGTCTTCAAATAGAGGCTAGATCAGGGGTATCAAACTGGTCACTTGCGGACTGGATACATCACGTACAGGCCACGCCCACTCCAGCTCCGCAAAGGGGGAAAACATCACAAAACATCACATGATGGCAATGTGATACCGAGAGTTTGACACCTGTTGGCTAGATGGCACCTGTCAAAAATACTTTACCAAATTCTGCACTGAAGAGGTTTGGACTAGATGATCTCTAATGTATCTTCTAACTCTATAATTCTACAGAACTGCCATTAGATATTACTGCAATGTTGGCAATAAACAGTTCGTATTGATATTTTTCCACTATAGCCTACTGCTTGCTTTTAAATGTTCATATTAAGTTAAGCAGAATACACAGAAGAGGTTAGATTGCTATGGACATATCAGATATAATAAAAATACACCATAACATCTTGTAGCACTTTGAAAGTCTAATATAATTACTTTAATATAAGATTTCTTTAGTAAGTCTCTACTTCAGATATAGAGGGCTAAGCTGCAAAAACAGATACCAAGTGAAACAATTAGGATAGCACGGGATGTCTATTTGTTACTGTACAACTACCAAAATATTACCAATGTTTTAAATCAGAGATAACCTACAAATTACTATAAAAACAAATACATGGTCTGTTGACTTGGGAATCCTACAAGATTAATTACAAATTGGTTTAGAATATTTCTGCCTTTTAAACTATCTGCAAACTCACAGTGCATCTTCAAAACTATTAGCAAGTTAGATTTCACTTAACAAATTTGAAGTATCCACATGATGCTTATGATGCTTTCTACAGCCAGATTTAAAGAAATATTTCAGTTTTGTTTTATCATGACTGGTCAGAAATCACTAGCAGAAAACCTTATTAGCTAGTTACTTATATTTGAATTTTAAAACTATGTTTATAACATATTAAAGATATTTCTTTGACAAATACTTTCAGAGTTAGAAACCAGGTACTTAAAATTTTTCAGACGTAGTATATTCAAGGTTCTTACAGAATTATTCCTCAATCTGCTTTCATTGGCTAATTTCCAGATAGCTACTTATAAATGTGAAGAGAAAGAACATATATATCATATGATCTTTATGCCAAGTAAACATTCAATTTTGTCCTGCTGTTGTATGAGAAAATTCCAATCATGTGCAAAATGGCTATAAAGAAATAATAATTACCTGTTATAATCCACTCTCTTAGGCATAGTAGTTATATTGTCCTTTGAAATATCTGGTGTGCTTCCCTAAGGAAAATAAAATAAAAAGTAAACTCACTCTGAGATTCACTATCACCAGTTATTTTATTCCTGGACTTCCATTCCATTGTTCTTTTTTATGCAAAATAATTCATATTCTATCAATATAAGTAGAGAACTTTCTGAAGAGGTTTAGATGTAAAAGTCTACTCTCCTATCTTATAAAATTGCTACTCCTGTAAGATAGAAAAGTATATCTAAAACAATCTAATGCCCTTGTCACCTCAGAATTTGAGTAGCATAATCTAATAGCATGAATCTGTTTTCTTACCAGAGATGTGTTTTCAGAAGCAAATTTTTTCATTTCTGTGCTTGCAATAGGACTCAGGGGCTTCACTGCAGCCACAGAGGGATGACTCTCTGATATTTTTCGCTTCAGTGTCTGCTTTGCTGGGGAAATGGGTTTCACTCCAGATGGTTTCACATTCATCTTGGGTTTGACTGAAATATAAAAGCAATCCAGTGAGAATGGAGTTGTAATCTCTCTGTTAATGTTGCACAAGATATTTGGAAATACACTTCTTAGAAGAGACCTATTTTAATCAATTCCAAATTGTAATGTATGGAAATATTTAAAATTACATTTCTAGATTGATGACAAAATACTATCTAGACATTCTTCCCACACTTCAGTGCTTCCCGCACAAAAAGGAATTATAAAAAAAAAGAAAACCCCACAATATTCTGCAGAGAACATAGGACTAGAAATGTCTCATCATAGAGGTAGAACTTCTCAATGAGAAGAAATAATTGTTGAAAAATGAAGTCAGCATTCTGCATGCTGAAAAGGGGAAATTTACATAATAATGATTTCTGAGAACTGAAGATTTTGCTGTTTGTTAATAATATAGATGCTTGAACCCTTGTTCCACCAGTATGGACATGTATACACCTGAAGCAAAGTTGAAGTGTGGGAAAGATTGATATAATCCAATATATAATGGTTCTACTTTCCATAGGACTATCAATGCTATTCTTGAAACAATCAGAATAAATAATGATCCACAAATAGAAAAAGAAAGTTCCAGATGTCTTTTCTAGAACACATTCAACAATATTGTGCTTATTTCCATTGGTCTAACATGATATCTCATGATATAATATCTCCCAAGACTAGCAATTGCTGATACCTAACTAGCATTATTATTGATTTTTCCTTAAAGTCCAAAACATATTAAGAAAAGAAATTAATTATACAGTTTGCCATTAGCTCAAGAACTTGATAAATATTCAAGTACAACTTGCTGATCAGAAATGTTTTCTATTTAAAATAAGGAAGTATTCTGGAAAGAAAATTTTACCCTTCATTCTTGGTTCTGCAACCTGAGGGCAAAGTCTCAGGTCTTCTGATGTTCCCTCCTGAGATCTCACCAACAATCTTTTGGAAAGTGGACGCGTTTTCCCCATAGTCACTGAGGATTCAGAATTTGTAGTCACTTCTGGCATTTTTCCTTCTGCTATTTCTTCCCCAACAAGTGGCATAGTCACTTGTAGTTCCTGGGACTTTTCCTCTTGTTGCTGCTGCTTTAATCGTTGCTTCTCCTTCCTTATTTCTTCTAAGCTCTTCACATAGACTTTAGAACGTGAATTACTCACACTATCATTCAAAGGCTGCATAGATACAAAAGAAATACTTTTTTAAAAACAAATGTCCAATAAGCAATTAATGTAAGTCCTTTAAAAATGCACATGCTCTTATCACTCCACCCAAATCAAATATAAATCTTTATTACAACCTTTAGGTCAGACAGTATCTCTCAATCAACATTTTTGGTGTTATGCACTTTATAAAAACTAAATATATCTTTATATTTATTTAAAAGCACAATCTATGGCAGGGGTGTCAAACTCAAGACCTGGGGGCTGGATCCGACCTGCGGAGTGTTTAGATCTGGCCTGTAGGGCCATTCTGGAAACAGAGAAGGATCAGCCCGCAGTGCCTCTGCCAGTGAAAACGGAGCTCAGAAGAGCTGCATGCGGCCCTCCCAAGCTCCATTTTCATTGGCAGAGGATTGCATGAGGCCATTGCTGCCAAAAATGGAGCTCAGGAGCCCGTCTTCTCTGGCAAAGTGCTCAGGCCACCATAGGCGCCGACATGAGTGACATTGAGCTGGCCACGCCCACCCCAGCCCCCCCAAAGTCAAACACAACCCTGATGTGACCCTCAATAAAATTGAATTTGATACTCCTGATTTATGGCAACCATACATATGCTTCGCTTCTTGGTGGAAGCCTAAAGTCAGAAAGAAATACAACTGAAGTGGAGATCAATTGATTATAATTGATTATTTAATAATTATTATTATAAATAATAATTATTTAATAATTATTTAATCAATTGATTATTTCCTACTTAAATTCTGTTTCCGAAAACAGATGAATGAATACAATTGTACGGAACAAAATTCTATACTAAATATTTGCTCTTCATTAAGAGTATTTTTTTTTTTTTGTAGTCTATTTCGTAGCATAACCTGCCATCTGTAATATGCTGCAACATCACCTGTTGGTTATTATTCATGACAATAGGATCTAACTAACTCTTTTATCTCTTTTATCATGTCAAATACTCCTAATTAAATAACAGATGTTAGTTTCCAAATATACGAAATAAAAGAATGATACAAGGAATGTGCATTCACAAAAGCTATTTTCTTACAGTACAATGAAGCTCACCTTTGTAGCAATCTTTCCCATAGAAATTCTTGGAGAAGACCTCAATACCAGAGTTTTTTCTTCCTTTTCAGGAGCTGTTGACAAATCATAGGGATAATTCTAAAAGAACTACAATGCCACCACCAGTTTTCTATAACATTGTTTGGAATAACAATGGCTTATTTAATCATGTGCTACTGCCGAGGTGGGAGTTATTGAGGGTTTTTTTAAATCATTTTTTCTACATTGTGTGTTGTAGGTAAACTGAGTCGCTATGAGCGAGTAGGCAATGATACAAATTTTTAAATAAATATATAAAATAAATAAATACATTCCAAATCCAGAACGTAGGGCAGTGCCAAGCTTTTGAATGCCCAAGGGTAGCAGAGGTTCCCCATCCCTCTGGAAAGTTGCAGGAAGTCACAGATATCATTAAAAACATTATGACTAGTGTTATCAGCTGACTTTTTGCCTTTTGAAACTTTTCATAGGTGGAAATGGGACACATTGTCTTCTCGGAGGCAAATTGTCATTATTCTCACTATTAATCCCCATGTTTAAAAAATTGCAAACTGAGCTGCTAAAACTGTACTGTTTTGCTACCAAACTCCCATCCAAGTGTTCTGAAGGTCTGCAAATGAGATATGGGAGCAGGATAACATGATATGACTTGTAGAGTGCAACTATGGAAGAATAAACAATTTCTTTGAACTTTTCAACAAACTTTCCCAAGTTTTGAAGCCAAGAAGCGTATTATTATTACTTTGGAATTTTTCTACCCACCTTTGTGTAGACTGCTGAAAGTTTGGGAAACCTTTAGAATTATCCATAATTATAAAATATTATGATATACAAGATGATCTGAGCTTTAAATAGCTGGTATTTATAAAGAGATTCTGAATGGACAATACAAAAACAAAACTGAATACTGTCGCAATTGAATCCACTGAACCCCTATTCATTATGTTTATTGGAAAAACTATCTTAAGTATTAGATGCCACTTTTTTAGGATAAATTATTTTAACTTGTTGCTTGATCCCACATTCAGCTTGGGCGTATTTTGGACCATTCTTATCTACTAAATTGCTTCAACTGGATCTTTTGGGGCTGTGTTGTTCAGAATTACTCACCTTAGTCATGTCACATTAGCTCAGGCTTTTGTATTGGTTATTTTGAAATGTTTTTTTTTCTTTTTCAGACATTTTTATAAATTTACTTGCATGTTTAGGAATACATTTGTATAAGCTGCACTTGGTGGATAAATATCCTGATATTTTATGGAATTTGTTGATATAATCCATAGTAGACTATTGTCAATGTGTTTGCTTAATCTGTTAAGACTAAAATGAAGCACAGATAATTCTCTCACTTGAGAATTATCTATATTTTATTTATAATTCTGAAGATATCATAAACCATGATTGCATGGCAATCATTTTTATATCATATTTAAATCAAATCATATGATTTTTGTAGTCACTAATTCTAACCTGTGAGTTTTTCAGAAATACATTTTTCTAGTGTGTTAAACAATCAAAAGCATGACTTTTTTAAAAAGGCAATCATCAGTCTGTTTTGATAATGTAAATGAATATAATTTCTAAACATGTAAGTATTTCATTATTTACTATAACTTTACTTCCAAAACTGATGTAAATCATTCTAAAATACTTGATTTGCCATTAAAAAAATAAGCAAGGAATTCCAAAATGAAATAGACATGGTTGAGATTGGGAATTGTTAAATCTATTTTGCTTCTCAATTCTGAAATACAGAGATCAATTTGAGGAACAGTAAGAGTTAGTTTCCTCCATCTTTAGTTTTGGCATGGTACTAACGTACCTAGCATATGACATGAAGAGTTCTGGTACTGCTGTATTTTAAGATCCAGACCAAGAACATTTATCTATATAATTGGCTTCAAAATAAAACTGGGAGGAATACATTCTGAATGCATCCTTCAGAAAATTAAAGAAAGTTTGATACCTGTCAGCTTTGTAACATGCAACATTCTTCTCCCAGTTATAGTTTGTTCAGATTGTATCTGTGTCTTTGATGTGCTCTCCAAACCTTGCTGCATGCGGAGAGCTTTCTCCTGCTTGATTTCCTCCAGAGTTTTGATATGAACTTCCCTAAAGTCCTTGGTTTTGACAGAAGACTCTTCCAATTTTCTTCTTTTAGGTACAGCTATACTCAGAAGCCCTTCTTTCTGAGGTTCACACTCATGCTTTGGTTTGGAAACAGTCTTTTTTTCTGTTTTTACTCGCTCCTCTTCCATTTGCCTTTGTTTTTTCTCAGCCAAGACTTCAGAAAAAGTTTTGATCCGTACTGTAGGAGGTTTTGACACTGGATTGGGATTTGTTATACAAGCCACTTCAACATTGGGTTTGGGGTGCATTTCTCCCTTTTTTTGGCTAGCTTTCTCCAAGCGAATTTCTTCAAGTGTTTTAATATAGATTTCACCAGTTGGTTTGGCAGCAGACTCTGAATCACCAAAACAAATAATTAAAACTTATATAAGCATCATATTTTAAATTTCATTAAGATCTCACACTTTCTGCCCACTAGAATGTTGTATTCACCAATTGTTTTACTGAGACAAAAGCAAACACACAAACTATTGTTATTCTCTGTTTCACTTTAAGTGGTTTGTACTTCAAAAATATAAATAGTTATTTTCAATCTTTGCCAGATTTTCATATAATGACCTAAAAGCTCAAAATAAAAAATTGTAAGATATTAAATATATGATAAAAATAGATGAAATTCTTCATTTCAGCAAACACAGAACTTCTAAAATTTAAAACAGGAATTTATCATACAATGCTGATTATTTTTAAAAAAGTTTAGGTTATAGTTCAGTATTCAACTAGCAAGGCGTAACATTCAGTCCAATAAAGATGCTTTTAAAATAAATTTGCAGAGGATTCTAATTCACTAAAATTCACTATAGAAAGAAAGCTTTATTGTATTGAAATAAAATTAGTACCTGTTTCCATATTGCTTTGGTCAGATGCTAATCCCAGTCTTTCTTTAAGAGCTCTGGGGGTTTGAACTGAAATCAAGAATTATAAAGTCAGTGATAGCCACTTTTCATTTAAAAAAAGTTTTTGGGAATCAAACACATGGCTTCTTGCAATTTATACACACCATTACATGCATGATGACCTATTACCCCATCTAATATATTGAAGCCTCAAGTACACATACTACTACAATAAATATGATATAACTTTGGAGTTATTTTAGAGAAAATGTGACTATTTTCTGGAAGGCTACAAAAACATATTTTCTCCATAAAATTAAAACATGAAATTTTATCCATGAAAAATGGTCATAATGTAATTATGATTTACTTATTCTAAGAATAAATAATAGCCTAATGAAGAAGTGGAAGTTATTCAGTTACTGTAGAAAAAGCTAAAAGGAGAGCATAACACATGACAGTTATTATTTCTAAGCTCTCTCCACCAAACATATATTAAATAAACAAACATTAAGAACACTTCTACAGCTGAATATTATCTATTTCTAAATATAATCTATATCTGAAATAAATAAAATATATATTTATTGATGAAACAGCCATACCTCTTTTTGGTGTTTTTTCTGTACTTTCAAGTGAATCCATTTTTTTCCCTAGTCTATCAGCAAGGCTACGCTTTAATGGAATTCCAGTCTCGGTGCCTTATGGTAAAAAGATAATAAATTTATGTTTCATTTTTAAGAAATTTAAATATTTCTACTACTTATACATTAAACATATATGTCACTACTTGAAATTATAGGCCTTATTTACTTAGACAATTCTATAATCTGCCTTCAGTAGGTATGAGCCCAGTGCGCTTTCATATAAAAATAATTTCATAATGCAATAAATAGATTAACTGAATATTTCTAGTCAAGATACAATAAAAATCAATTGTGCTTTTAATTCTATTCAGAGGTAATTCAATAAGTGCTACAAATGAAGAGAATACATTCCTTGAACTTTGTGCATCTATGCATCGATAAAGAGAAAAATGGTTATGATATACAACAAATGATGGTATGGGGAACAGACCTTCAGTACAGGTAGAGCTCAACTTAGAACAGTTCATTCAGTGACCATTCAAAGTTACACCACTGAAAAAAGTGACATGAATATTTTTCACGCTTATGACCGCACTATAGCAGAGGTATCAAACTCAAGGGCTGGGGGGGCTGGATCTGGCCCGGCAGGTTGCTTAGATCTGGCCCATGGGGCTGCCTTGGAACCAGTGAAGGACTGGCCCACGGTGCCTTTGCCCGTGAAAATGGAGCTCAGGAGGGCTGCAGGTGGCCCTCTGAGCTCTGTTTTTGCTGGCAGATGGTTGGAAGAGGCAGTTGCAGGCAAAAACGGAGCTCAGGAGCCTGTTTTTGCCGGCAAAGCACTCAGGCACCACAGGCGCTACTGACACAAATGACATTGAGCTGGCTATGCCCACCCTGGCCACAACCTCCACCCCACTCCAAGGTCAAACACAACCCTGACCATGCAGCCCTCAATGAAATAGAGTTTGACACCCCTGCGCTATAGCATCCCCATGATCATGTGATCAAAATTCAAATGCTTGGCAACTCACTCACATTTATGATAGTTGATGTCCCTGGGTCATGTCTCTTTTGTGATCTTCTGACAAGCAATGTTAATGGGGAAGCCAAATTCACTTAACAACCATGTCACTAACCTAACAACTGCATTGATTCACTTAACAACTATGGTAAGAAAAGTCATACAATGAGACAAACTTTACTTAACAAACGTGTCACATAACAACATAACTTTTTGGCTCAATTGTGGTGATAAGTCAAGGATTACCTGTAGTATCTTTTTTCCCCCCATCTGATTACTCACCCATGGGAGACTTCCTTTTCCCCAATCTCTCTGCAAGTGTTAATCGAATCCGAGGTTCTTCACCTAGGACAGTGAAATACAAGAAAAGTTAACTTTTGCTTTCATACTACAAACATAAACAACTATTGCCCTCTTCAGTTACATGGAATATGAATTAAGATAGGACTTATCTATTCATGGCAATGCTAGTGTGCATTAAAGAGTGAAGTTAGAAGAGTATTAAATATAAAACATAACCAAGTTATTTTCTCTATAGAAGTCATTCTTAAGAAAAAGGTTAATTACGACATGATAGTTTTGCAGCCATATTTCTGTTAAATGACCATATTATAATTAATGTATTGCAGACCTGTGTCTTGTTGCAAATCTTAAATACTGTCAAATGAAGTTCCATCATGCCTAAATTCCTATATAAACATATGATCCTGATCAACAACAAAAAACAGAACTATAGTTACTCCACAGCTAGAAGAAACAACATAAAAATAAATGAAATAAAAAGTAAAGACAGATTTACCTTGCCTCGTAGATAAAGTTACAGTTCTGACCACAGTCCGTGCATTTTCTTTCTCTGGGCCTGGTTGAGCAATCATTTCAGAAGGAATATCTGAAGAAAGCAAAAAGAAAGCTATGTTAACTTTCACAACAGCCATTATTTATGATTTGAAGCTTATGTTTACATGCTTTGTAAGAAAGCAACCCAACTAAAAGCCAGTTTGGTCTAATGGTTAAGACACCAGGCTAGAAATCAGGAAACTCCTGAGTTATAGTCCCTCCTTAGGCATGAAAGCCAGCTGGATGACTTTGGGTCAATCACTCTTTCTCAGCCCAACTCACCTCATATGTTAATAATTGTGGGGAAAATAGGAGGAGGAAGAAGTATTAGATATCTTCTCCACCTTGAATTATTTATTAAAACAATAAAGATGACATAAAAAAATCTTTAAAAACCTGAATTCTATAAAGTTTATTAAGAACAAATTGTACCAATAGTTGATAGAGATCATTCCTAGACCTCAAAGCTGCATATATCATGGAATACAAAATACCAGGTGAGCTTGTAGCTGAAACAGAACTTTATATTCTTAGTCACTAAACCTATAAATCATTACAACTAAAGGAAAACATAACACTACAGTCATGCTCTTCATTTCCTTAAGCAATAACCAAGTAAGGTATTAGCGTTTATCAGTTTATACAGGAGCAACACCTTAAAACAAAATTAAATAAATCTTCATGGACTTCTTTAACAATGCACAAATACACTCTCCAAATACACTATGAAAGAAATAAAATCAACAAACCATTTTGCTGCTTTGATTTTTCTTTCATTTTCTTTGATTTTATTTCTTCAAGAGTTTTGATCCCAAAATTCAAACTTTTATCTGAAAAATACAGATATCTGATTGAAAAATGTGTATAAAATTCCAGAAACCAAACATTTACAATATTTGACAAGACTGTAAATTTTCCACATTTAACATAATTTGAGAAAATTAACATAAGCTTAATACTACATACTTTGTTCTTACCTTTATCTTGATTTGCACTAGTCACTGATTTCCGAGTAGAAATTACCCGCAATCCATTTGGACTTTCTGTAGGTGGTTGTTGAGCAGGCATTTTAGATTCATCATCTTCTTCAGATAATTGATCTGAAAGGAACACTAATGTTACTTTAATTCTAATCCTGTTTATTCATCTAATCCTGTTTATTTACCTTAAATCAGTTGAGCGGTGGGTTGCCCTTCTTAATGCGTCTAGGAGTGCTACTCATTTACTATCCATAATTTCTTAACAGAAATGATATGTAGTCTTAACACTAGAATAAATGTTTAATGTATACTTTCTATATTCATAAGTTAGGATGGTTATTGAGCTATATCTTGGGGTTTTATATGAAATCATGAGACTCTATAACTTACTATTAAGTGTGTAATTTCGGACAGCATTTAAAAAAGATATATTTAAACCTTCTATAGAAGAATGGCATGCTATAAAAATAGATATCAATAAAGTAACTATATTTAAAAAACAAATCTGATACTGAATTTATGAATCATTAATAGACTTAAATTTTGTGCAAGGGTTTACACTATATTCCTGATTTTTTTATATTGACTACCTTTGCTAATTCTTAATTTTTGACAATGGTTTTAAAGTGATAATTTGATTTGATTACTATAAGATCACATTGATACACAATTTTAATCTGATACCATTATTAAAAATTTTTATTGAACTTTATATAGTTTCCAATTCTTTTCTTTAAAAAAAAAGGAAACTGCTAAGTGTTCAGTATTCCATGAAAGTTTCCTGAATCTACATATATTAACTGATTATTATTGCAACAATAATAGATTCCAGTTTTTATATGAAAATACAGAACAAGTGGCTGAGATTCATGTTTAACTTTACATGCAAATGCATCTCACTTTTTAAGTGGTTTTTTTTTGGGGGGGAAGAATATTATCCTATTTCCTAGTGAACAATGAAAGAAGTACCTAATCCTCAGCAAGGAACTCTCATCAACCAGATTTAAACTGATCCAAATCCTTGAGCTGTCAAAGAAGTATTGTTGCCTTTTTAACAGAAGCAGAGACAATGATATCTGGCAATAACTGAGATGCCATTTGCCAATGTGCTATAGCGCTCACCTGGGCTTTACGTCTTTTCTCCTTCTCAACTTTAACAATGTAGTTCAATTACAGAAGTGACTGAATATATATGATGACATGGAGAGCCAAAACAACACCTTCTCCAGATGAAGCTTCAACTGAAGCAACCATTAAAATCATTTGGGAATTCTAGCTAACATCTCTGGATTTTCTCTTTGTAAAAGATAAGATCTTTCTTAAATTAAAAGTTTGATTTGATGAGTTTGGGGAAAAATCGGTCCAAACAAATGGTCCAAGAAAACAGTATCTTCATTTTAGATTTTATCCGCTATACTCATTCTCCCTTTAATTTAAAATTATGTTAGGTTGAACAAATCACACTTAGCTCACCATCATCATCTTCATCATCATCTACTGCATTAATAACAACCGGTGGATGTGTGGGACTGGGAACATTTTCAGAATTTTCCACCTTCATCACTCCACGCAACTGAGGTGATGGGTTGGACTGAACAGAAAGCTTGTTTTGTTGTGCAGTCTTCATCTCCTCTTCTGGAGACTCGGGCACATTTAGAAGAACAGCTTAAACAATGAAACAACATCAAATAATCCATTCAGTTTGGTCAAACTCATTCATTAAAATCTATTAGTAATAACTGACATAAATTCCATGATTTCAACAATTCTACTCAAAGAATAGCAATGCTTGAATTCAGTCCATTACTCATAATATATAGAGGGTCGATATACACAGCACATGACAGTCATTTTATGATCATTCAAAGTTACAATGGACTCAGAAACGATGTTTTATGGCCTTTGTAAAGCACTTCTGGCCATTGTAGAACATTGTACCACCCTTCTACAGTTAGGCATTTGGCCAATGGGTCACAACAAGTTGCCAAGCATCCTGTAATAATGTGATGGCCATTTGTAATCATCTTTGCCAACTTTCCCAGAAAGTTAATGGGAAGCCAGCAGATAGTTGCAAGTCTTACCCCCTCTTAAAGTTTTGAACTTTTATACCTTGTTTATATTTTAATATTTTATGTATACCTCAAATATTCCTTCTTTGAGGCAGATGGTGGTTCAGAAATGTGAAAAATAAATTAAAAATAAAATAGAATGAAGAAAATGGTACTAGTATAAACTAGATGCAATTACATTTTTTCTTTTCCACCCATTTGTATTTATTTTGCTTACTACTTACTTCTTACCCTGCTTACTACTTATTCTTGTACTGCATTTTGTAAAAAGAAGTTTACTCCCAAAGAGACTGGCATAGAAGTTTCCTTTGTGTATATGATACAAAGTTATCTGAATCAAATAGGAAACTTTCAACAGAAAAAGTTCAACTGATGAAGTTGCTGTCACATTAGCAACAAAAGCCTGGACCTCTTCCACTGGATTATAAACCATTTATTAATGTGGAACCGGTAATTATTATGAACAATAATTGATTTGGTGGGGTTTTAGTCTTAATGAGTCCAGAATAGTTTTTGTTATTATATTTATAGAGGTATACGCACTCTGACAATAGAATGCAAGAAAGTTTGTATTTAGATTAAATTACCACAATTTTCCAAGGAAAAACATTTAACTTACTCTTGCTTGGAGGTAAGAAAAGCCCATCCACAAAACGTCCCTTGTTGTGGTGAAAAGCACAGTTCAATTTCTGACAGCCCAATGGCTGATTCTCCCAATAGCATGGTATTTCGCTGCGCTTTTTCTAAAGACAAATCACAAGTTATTAATTATATACAGAAGAGCCTGCAAGTTTATAGAATTAAGAAAGCAGCACATGCAGTGCATTTAGATGATACAAAAGACCCCAATCTTTGGCTCTGAATAGTACTATGTAATTCCACACAGACGTATAACACAATTTGGGGATTCTCCTGGATACACAGAATTATACAAAGAGCATGTGGCAACTATTACACTACTTTGCATTATCCACTTTTCCTGCCTGTTGTCACTGCCTTAGTCACCTCTAGACTAGATTATTATAATATAAAGGACCCCACAAGAAGGTGCCAGGCTTTGAACTACCATGTCAGCAATGGACAATCCTGAATTGGATTCACACCCGACACAGCATTTACCAGGTCTCTGTATAAACAAGGCATAGTAACTTCCCCTCAATGTGACTGTGGAGTCCTTGTCAAACTGTAGATTACATTGTGATCAACTGTAAGCTGAGGGCACATACTAGTCCAGTATCTGATTTTTTTTAATATAAACGATGCTGTGCTTCAATGGTTAAATGGCCCAGACATTCATATTTGAAAGATGTTTTTAGATGTTTTTAACATTTCTATTTTATGGTGTTGTATTATCTAGATGAAATGTTTATATATATTGCTAGTCCATGTATTATATGACATATACCAAATAATAAATAAATTTATAAAGCCCTCAAGGCAATGAACATTCTAATACTTCTACCTCCTCCAGTTTTTCTCACATTAACTCTCTCAGGTGAGTTGGGTTGAGAGATCGGTTTGTCCTTGAAAATTGGAAGCTGCAGTTGGTCCAGAATGCAATGGTGCAGATAGTTATGGGCACACCTTAGTATGCACACATAACAAGATTCATTGGTTCCTCATCAGCTTCTATATTATCTATGAATAAGCTCCCTAATGATATCTGCATATCCTACTCACTCTAATACAGTGAACATGCTTTGAGTCCTTTTCTTAAAATAGTGCCAAGTAAAGGGGGCCAGTAATAATGCCTATAATAATCATCCCTAAATTTTCAATTGAACCTGACCCTGCTAATCTTTAGAAAGACATTAAAAGCATGGTTATTCCTCCAAGCACCTGGGGCTGAATAAGATGAATAAGTTTCCATTAGGAGTATGTATGAATGTGAGTCAAGAAGCCAATTATTACTGTTCATTGTTTACTGGGGAGATGGGGTATTTCTTGTAAGCTTCCCTGAGTCATGCTTTTCAAGTTGGACAGCCATATAAATTCTTTAAACAAGGCTTGAGTCATTCAGGCAACATCATCAAGATGCTGTCAGTTAACATGGTCTTTACAAAAAAGCATCTCAATATGACATTTTAACACAAAATATCATTATATTACCTAATTTTTTTTAAAAATCAGTTTCCTTCTGTGCATTCAGACAATTTTAATCAAAACAGGCAGACTCAGAGGACAGCATGTGGTAGTCCTCTAAGGATGTTCAGGTCACAATCACTCACATCTCCTAAAAGTATATCAGAATTCAGGAGTTTTTTTGAATGGAGATGTAACAAGGAAAATACTCAACACAGACAAACATACAGTATATAAATACAGCTGCTTACACTGGATCTTATATAACCATTTTTACCTCTCTCTTATTAGATTAGAATTTATGTCAGTTTGCCAAATAAAATTTTTTCTAGGTCTTATTATCAACTACATCCTCCAATATAATTAGACACTTAACATTTCAAGGAATATGACTTTTTTTAACTTTGAAAAATCAATAAATCTTGTACAAATGGAAATATATAATTTTTAGTACCGTTTACAAATAAATCTGTTATCTAATATAACAAATTTGTTATAACTTATAAATTACATTGCTTTATTTCAAATATATACTGTATATATATATTTCAAATATTTGTATCAAATTTGTTTATAAAAAACAGAAAAAAATACAGTTCAGATAATAATTTTAGATGTATTGATGAATTAATTTTAAAACATTTTTTAAAATCTTGTGATGAATGAAAAAGAAGAAATTAAGGGTCAAAATAAAGAATAAATACATTTTTTAAAAATCTTGTGATGAATGAAAAATAAGAAACTAAGGGTCAAAATACGACATCTGAGGAACTGTCTAATTGGTCTTACATTCCAAACCTCCTTTGCTATAACTTTTGAAGGTCTGCTTATATTGTGATAAGCTGATACTCCTTCATAGTTCATCTTTTTTCCAAATATAGACCATTTTCATCATTTAACTATTCTACATTTACACTTTTTTTTCCTCCATGAAGGAGAGGTCTCAGAAACAATTGGAAAACAGGCAGAATGATTTACAGACCTTTTGCCCCTGTAAATACAATAATTGTATATTATAAACCTGCAATTAAAGAGATTATAGCCTCTTCCAATTTAGACTGTTAAAACATTTAACAAAGACACTTTTCCAACTTCAAATTTATCTAGAAAGATGTTTTGAAGCTCTGATCCATGGTGAACTGTAACATTATATGTACATGTGCAACATTATTTATACTGATGGTCTGGGAATACCCTATGAAAGTCGAAACAAGGCCATAACTAAAGTACTGTAATCTACTTAATTTCAACAGTGCATATTTTCCTCCCAAATGCCATCAGATTAAATGTACTGGTTTATTGTGCTGTTATATAAGCACTTACATCAATCTCCATGTGTCTAAAGCGGCAAATACTCCTGAAGCATCGACCTTCCTGCCAGAGCACACACACAGTTTCATTTCCAAGGGCAGCTTCACAGTGACGAAAAGGGCAATTATCCCCCTATAATAGAGAGTGAATGATTAAGACCTATGGGTGAAATCCAACACCAGGCAAATAGACTTTTATCATAGCACCTCTCCCTCAGCTGATCTCCCTGCACTGACACTCACTGACTACACTGACTTTGAAATAAAACTCTCAGATGTAAGGGATTTCAGCTTTAATTCAAGTAATTTGAGAAAAGTGCCAATACTTCACAAA
>BLBF01000083.1:825334-865798 GCA_015471245.1 Laticauda colubrina | reverse complement strand
GGGAGGGAGAACATGCTGTGTACTTATAAAAAAAAAAAAGGAAAAAAATTATAGGCTATATAAAACAAGAAAAAAGCAAATGTATTCTAAATGGCGAGAATATAATTTTCCTGACTAGCAAATGAATTATTTAAATTATTATTGATTATGATTTAAATAATCAAGTTAAATCAAATTCAACCTATCCCATTGAGCAATCAAATATACATAAAGTTACATTTAAGAACAATATTCTTTATAGCATAAAGACAGCTATAATAATAAGATGGATGGCAATAATTTCACATCCTAAGAGTCATGATTCAAAATGTGAAAAGCAATTCCAGCCTTCAATGCTGCAATGAATGAATAGCAACCATTCATTCATTTTTATGGGAGAATGGTTTACTGAATTTGCTATAAAGTTCCATTTTCTACAACAAAAGTATGCAATGTGAAAGTGGATATCTCCACTATCTTCACTTGCTCCAGAAGCAGGGTTAGTTCTTCTGATGCCCCTTCCCCAGTTTTGGAATGGCAAACTAAAAAAAATAAATTACAATTGAGAATTTTTCCATTTATCCATACTGTGGATATATGAATATATAAAAGGTTCAGAAAATAATGTAATACTTGTATGAGTATAAAGAATCCAAAAAAACTGATCGTTGTATCAGCTCTTTACTGGTACTATGTGAATAACTATACCCAAAATATAACTAATGAGACATGTCAATTATATATTTGCCTAATAAAATCAAATTTTATGAACTAATTTTTGCATTTCCTATACATAAACATAGTACATATCTTCCATAACTACATCAAGAAATTCACTAAAATTAATAGACGGGTTGTTAAATTGAATATGGTGCAGTTATTGAGTTACACACGAAATAGCACAAATATGCTTAGAAGGCTCAACTGCCATGAAAAATACCTTTGTACAAGTAGAGTAGAAATAGAAATAACAATCATCTCCTTTGTTAGACATATTCAAATTAATTTCCTTCAAACTTAAGGTGTAGAAACAAATGGCTGAATACAATTTTGTTATTTTTCAGTGATGGTTAATCACAACGATGTTTAAAATGGCACAATCTTCTATACCAGATTTAGCAATATCTTCTTTAAAATATAATCCTGAAAAACAAATGAATAAAATATTTAAATAACACTGAAAATGTTACATTTGATAGAAACATCAATTTCTATAAAAGTTTAACTCTAATGCGTACTTTTTTTTAAAGGAGTCAAGTTATTACATGCATTTATAGGTATACATAAATTTAAAGCTTATCTTGGGGAAGATATGAAAAAGCTATTAAGGGAGACTTGGAGAAAAGATTACACAGTTCAGAGATGGAAGGAAACATGAGAAACTCAAAATAACCCAATTTTAATTTTGTTGAATATGATTGGGCAGAGATAGGTTTGCAAGATGCCTTACAACTGCGATGAAGCATTCCTGGAACCCTTATGGTGTCTACTTGATGGCTTATTTTGAAGGACTGATGTATACGCACGCCCTAATTATAAACTCTAAATGACTTACAATGTGATAATACCCAAATGCAAGTCAGGATACTAATTATCATCTATACAAGTAGCTCTTAGCTTACAACCTTAACTGAGCTTGAAATTAGAGTTGTAAGTTGTGTTGGTCATTAAGCAATTCATGTGACATCTGATTTTACAGCCTTTTTTGTGGCAGCTGTTAAGCGTATGTGGTGATTGTAAAGTGAACACTGGTTGCTAAGTTTGTCTGCAAATATAAATATGGTCACGTGAAAAACTAAAATTCCTGTAAATTACTGCTAAACACATCCAAAATATGATCCCAAGATGAGAGAGGTATGGCTGTTGAAATTTCAAACCTGGATTGTAAGTTAGCCTGAGATCGGTCACAACTTTGAACAATTGATAAATGACAGTCAAAGACTAATTGTAAAACCTGTCATGGGATAGGATTGGCTTGTTTGTGAGATGACCTTATTGCGTCTGCTTGTTTCATAAGGTCCAGCAGGATGAGCATTCTCCGGGTCCCTTCAATTAAGCAATATCATCTAAAGCCTCGTTACACCACCTACCCTATGGAACAAGCAAGCTGTCAAGCCCGAAACTGACATATGTGTAGCCATTTTCGTTAGGCTCAGTATATATTTTCTTACTTTCTCTGTGGCAGTCATGAGGGAAAGGTTTCGGGCTTGCCACATTCTTAAGGGGGGACGAGTGGAGATAAGAGTTGTTTAGATTAGGTATTCTTCTTCCCATGGAAAAACAAGCTGTTCTGCTCAGGCCCCTTGAGGTGATTTATGACATCAAGCAACGTTGAATTACTTCTATTGGAAAATGTGACTTTTGGGGGTTGTTTCTAACTTCTAATATTGTGGGGTAATTCCGGGTTGTGTCAGATCTGAAATTACCATGGATTTTGCCAATTTGATGCTTTCCTAAATTAAAGAAATTGTCTTGGAAGATGGACTTTGTTTTATTCTTTTTAAATGGATTTCATCACTTGGAAATCTGACACAAGCTTGCTTAGTGTTCTGTAAGGCATTAAGGACTGGCTCTTTGCCAACAGTAGTCCTCTTATGAATAATGAATGCATTTTAATGTATTATTTGGGCTTTGCTTCATGTGTGCAATGTTTTCCAATTTGTCTTTAATATCATTGTAGCTATTTTATTGACTGTTGGCAGCTCAGAGTCATGTCAACTTCTAGCCATATAAATCTATACAATAATGAAATATTTTAAAATAATATGGTTAAGAAATTGTTAAAACACAGATTTAATTCAACAATACAGACGAATACCTTGGTATGACCAGCAGATATGATCTTCAAATACTTCCAGTTATTTTTCTCCTGTAGGTCGAATCAACACTCAATCCATAAAATAGCAACGGGATATAAAGACTTTTCTTCCTCACATTGCCAAGGACACAAATTCAAAATTCAGATAAAGGGTGAATTAAAACTATTGGAGTAAGTCCATTTGAATAGCCAGGGAGGCTGGAAACAGTGGTTAATTGCCTCTTCAAAATAAATAGTTCATTTAAAGAGGAACTTCTGTTTCAAACCAGCTGCAAAGAAGATCTGTCTTCCACAGCCAGGATATTTTTTTTTTTAAGTAAAACACAATGTTTCAATTTCTGGTCTTCAAGATCTCTTCACCTATTGAAAAAAAGAAAAAAATCTTCCCCGATCTTTATTAACTGCATAGTAAAAATAAAGTAGCTATAAAGTCAGATATGTATATATACACATAAAGTTGCATATTATGTGTTTATACATATAAAAATGTATAAGCAAGAGCAGTATTAATAAACTGCATTTCAACAAATCAATCTTCCATGTAATTAAATTTTTAGATGAATAGTTTATCATACAGTACAAACACAGATATATTCATACTGCATGTCAAACCTTACAGATTAAATGGATAAATCTTTTGTATAGTATTATTTGCAACTGCAAAGCAATATATTTGGCAGAATAACATTAAAAAAATAAAGCATTTTATGTCCAACCTATTCATTTTTTAAAATAATTTTAATTTTGTTCTCTTGTTGCCAGTGCAACATTTCCCTGAAAAAAAAAGGTGCTGCTTGTCAGCAATAAGATTGAAAGGATGTCACTGAGCTAACATCCTAACAATATTTTTACAGTCACACAGCAAATAAGGTGTGTAAATCAGAATTTATTCTTTCCAAATATAATTTTGCATACGTAATTTTAATGAATGTAGAATAGTAAGTTGGAAAGTTTTACTCCAGACAAAATAATTTGCCTTTGGATATTCATAGTATATTTCCCAAACTCTAAAAGAGTAGAGAAATGTTTTTTTTTAAAAATATGTTGTCTGTGTTGAAATTCAACAATAGGAATTTAAGAAACAGCATCTGTAAAATTGCTGGGGTTTTTTTTTGCATTTCTTTTTTTATGCATAAACTTGTCTTGCTGGCACAAAATGATACTAGTACTCCAAATGGAAAAATCTGAATGAAAGAAAAAGGTTCTGTCAAATACATATTATTTCCATAATCATTCAATTTTAAACAAAATATGTATATTTTAAAAACAATAGATTTAACTGTCTTTAAATGGTAGAAAAAGTTGTCCTTTAGGTGCACAACGTTTAACACATATATCATAACAAGCAAAATTAAAATAATGTTGTTAGGAGCATTTCATTTTCATACACACTGAATAATTTGGGGAAAAGTATTATGGTACCTGTCCATTTAGTACATATCCCAAGCATTTTGCATACTATTTGTTGCAAGTAATTTAAGAACATACCATCTTTCCAACTTGGGTAACAAGCCATTTGTGGATTAAGCCAGAACTATTGAACTGTTCCACTGCTGCATTAAAATCCCAACTGTTTTAAAGAATGTGAAAACAATTATTTCTCCATCTTTTACTGCAAAAATAAATTTGTATTTCTGACAGCAGGGAAGTCAATTTCTGTACTTAAATTGCATTTTTAGCCGAGTAATTTTTAGTTTGGTTGGTACAAAATCCGAAAGAGGGCCATTAACATTCTGGAGGGGAACTGCTATTTCTAGCAATATAAAGTGAATAATCTAAAGGCAGAAGCTCCCAGATTCTAATTTTTCTGCTCATTTCAAGTTGCTCCACTTGACTATGAAATATCAACAATTAACATGTCCAGATGACACGGGATGTATGTTTACACAATTCTTTTAAGCTGTAAATATAGAAGAGAACGCAGAGCTGAGAAGTAGAATTAAGCATGTCATCAGCTTAAAGACGTTGCCACTAATGGGCAAAGTTCAATCCCTCTTGAATTCCATTGACCATTATCTGATGTCAATTTAATACCGAATTTTAGTTGATTAGATTCTTGTATATTGGCTTGAGCCTATAGGCTTGACATATAGTCCTGATCCTTCGTGCCTAACAGTAAATACTGTATAGGGAATATTTTCAGCTACATTTTAAACTGTTCAAAACAGCCAAAATTCGAGCTATCATTCTGTTAATTAACCTGCCATTTCACAGCACTAATTTACATAACTGCCAAAGCTCTAAGTAAAATTTAATCAAAACTGTGAAAATATGATCTGACCTTATGTCTTGAGTGGAGAGATTTGTTGTCTTGAAAGTACTGGTATCCAATTTCTCAGCTATCCCTACCAATATATAGGACAGTATTTATCAATTTAAGTTGTCTAAAACTGTTTTTATGCTTTGATAATTGTTGCAACTAATTAAGTCTTTCCTCAACAACTACACTTGCCAAGGGCAGCAAATCTTAACAGCGTTTTGATGGGGAAGATTTGATTACAATAATGTTTGCATATATCAAACACTACCTTTAATGTATGTTTGCTATGAAAGCCTTTTTGCAGGTCTTGGAGGGAAGAGCAATAGACTGATCAGAAATATCGAACCATCTCAAAGGGCTGAACAAGGCACGTATGCAAGGATAGCACTAATCACTTATAAATTCCTTTTGTACTCTACCTTTTTATTTTATAAGAGACAGCCTATAAAATAGGCATATTTTCACACTAAGCTTTCAACTGACGAAATAACATAGAAAATAAAATGTAAATTCAGAATAAAATGAATTTTCTTTGCCCTGTAACTACATTACAGGCTTTTTTAATCACTACCAATTCAAATATTAAATAAAGTCCACTCTGGCTCACAAAAGTGCTTGATATTACATATTAGATAGCTTTTAAAATTCTATAGAATCTGCCTTATATGTTACAGCACACTCTCTTCTAGAATGCAATTCCTGTTGGTGGTGTGCTCTATATGCCAGGAAAACAGGCAAAATAGGTCATCATGTTCAGGACTACTCATTTTGCTTGTTTTGTCACAGCTTTTTTATTTAGACAGAGGCTATCTAGTGATAGCCAGCATTTTCTTTTCATATACCCTTTTAGCTAATCTCATGCCACTGTGCACTTCCTAACTAAATATCAAGCATGGAAAACTTCATTTAAGAAACAAGCAATTCCAGCAATATGGTTTTACCATATTACTTCTTGTAAAAGAAAGTTCCTCCAGATATGGCCCAGCTTTCTTTTATAACAGCTCTGCAGTGTTCAGTTTGCTGCACTTACACTGCTACAGAAGGCAATGATAAAATACTTTCACACAGTCTCAAAAAACCCTGCATGGATCTGTTCCTGTAGCTACCAGACATCAAACTCACATTGAGGAAGAAAGTCAGATAAAGTTTACTCCTCTGCTTATGCATATGTGGGTGGGTGGGTTACAAGTTTTTTTTTTTAAAAAAAAATACAGGAAATAAATATGTTAATCGACAGCAAATGCTAATAAATTACTGCTTTTTGTTAGATTAATAAACTGTTTGGGGTCTCTTTGTGCCAAACTGCATTCTAGAAAGAACTGCATTTTCTAATCCACTATAATGACTGTATCCTAGAAAAACTATTTTAAAAAAAAACTAGTAGGTATAATACTACTTCCTAGATGCAAAATTACTTCCTAGATGCAAAGGACATCACTACTGAAATGACATCTTGTGGAAGTATAATTATCCTCTAATATTAACCTTGCTATTCTAGCAAATCTCCAATGTCTCTATTACAATAAGCACTATTCTATTTTTTTTAAAAATATGATTATCAAACAAGTACTGCCTATATATAATCAGGTGAGGAATTTTTAAACCCCAAAATTCACAATGTTTGCTAGTTGTTGTTTTTTCCCTCCAAACGCTTAAAGGACTAACGAATGGGGTTAAAAACAATTATTTAACCAAATAAAGATTAAAAGGAAGGGGCTGGTAATGCTGTACCGCTTCCCTAAAAAATGTAAAAAAAAAAAGGGGGGGGGGTGTTTCCAGGCGGGCTGGGGAACGGGAGAAGAGATTCTTATATAAATTAATAAATCAATAAAACATCAAAAGACCGTTTGCAGAAATTAGGAACTGGGCGTTAAACGGAAAGTTAAGGCGAGAACGTAAAGCCGAGCTCATGAAAAACCGGAAATAAACATAGGCCGAGGCCCAGACTCCGGGGCCTAGAGAGGAAGGCGTCCCCGACGAAAAAGAATTCGATAAATTATACGCAAGGAAGCCGCTGGCCTTACATCGAACACAGGGGAGGGGACCCAGGCCTTTGTCACCCATGCGCAGGGACTTTACCGAACCCCGAGAATGTGACGACGACGACGACAGCAAACTCTCGGTTCCCGCAGCACCGCGCTTCAACCGTTTCCCTGAAAGGCGAAGATTAAACTCCCCGTCGTCGCCGTTAACGTTGCCCTCCTCTAAGATGGCACCTCTCCCTGACGCCCAACAACTTGCCCGGAAGCAAGATGGCTAAACTTAGAGGGAGGGGAGGAAAGGATCTCTTCGCTCTCACCATTATGAACGAAACAACTAGCTACACGTCACTTCCGGTCTGCACCGGAACCTCTTCAGTACGTCGGCGGGTCGGGAGCCGCGCGTGTGCGGGAAACGGAGGACGGTTTTTTTTTTCCTCCTTTTTTTTTGATTTCTTTTTCTTTCTTTTTTTTTTAAAAAAAGGCTTCCCGGCGCTGTTCTTTTAAGTCCTCTCGTTTGCCTATCCTGACTGTCGGCCATGGCGTACCGCGGGCAAGGCCAGAAGGTGCAGAAGGTGATGGTGCAGCCTATCGTATCCTTCTTGTGGCAAGGGAGAGGAAGCGGGCCGTCTTTGGGAAAGGGCGGGGCGAGGCCCGTGAGGGGATGGAGGCGAAGGGAGAGAGCGGGAGGCACATTGCGCCGAGAAAGTGGCACATTGCTTTGTTTTCTGGAAGCACTTTTTGGAGGGGTGGAAAGAGGTGGCTAAGCTGAAAGTCCCTTGGTGACTCGGGCAGTCACGCGTGCTCGGGTTAGTTATGGTGAGACTAAAATAGGTTGGCTGAGAAAACCGCCTTGGATCTAATCTGCAAAATGGAATACCCAAATATAATTAATCCGGTTGGGAATAGGATTAACGTGGCTAAAATCGATTCAGAAAAGCAACTGTTTTAAGTTTAATTCTGTGGTGCCTCAGCCATCAAGGCGCTTTCATTTTGTGGAAGTTCTTGTGGGTAAGAGACTTTGCGGTGCTTTCCCTATCCTGTTTACTTGGACAGTTGGCAGAAGAAATGTTGAATTTCTGTCAGAATGAATGGGGGTACTCTTTTTTATGTATTTTTTCCTAAATTTATTTGTAATAGAACCTCATTTTTCGCTACCTGCAGAATGTAAGTATGCATAATTATATTTTGTCAGATTTAACAATATGCTTGTGTAATTACTGATATTTATGTACATTGAGAAGTTTTGTTTTCTTTGTATATATAATACAATCCCTCCTCCTTTAGCCCTAATAGGAAAGTAACCAATTAATGTGATTGAAGCAATTTTTGTAGAAAGCTGCAGTAAATACATTGTGCATTTCAGAAATATTAAAAAGTAGTAATTATCATTGTTGGAAACAAAAAATATTGAGAGCGCAGTAATGGTGAGTTTGAACTTAGTCTTTCAGTTTCTTTCAGAGTCTTTGCTTCTGATAAAATTATATGGTGGTGTAAATGGTTTTAAATTATGATCTCCTTATTACACCTTGAATAAATAACTCTGCTTTAATAAGGATTTCACTGAAAAAGTGGCAATGGAGAAGACTCGGTAAAATCAGGGTTTTTTGATGAGGTGGGAGAGTTTTACTGCAATTTCTAGGTACCAGAGAGCACAAGAATTTGGGCCATGCAAATAAGATTTTAAGCCTATGCAGAATTCCACAATGGCATGGTTTCTTTGCTGTTTCCTTTGCAGAGATCCCGGATTCAGGTTTGGCTATATGAACAAGTAAACATGCGGATAGAAGGCTGTATCATTGTAAGTAGCAATCGCTTTCACATACTTGTAAAGAAAAATGTAACTTAAATATGACCAAAATAAAGCATTTCGTTCTAAGTTTCTTATTGCAGCCTAAATGAAAACAATTAGTACAATAAGCATGTTTTTTTCTGAATCATCATTTGGAGTTAATTATGAAAAACCACTCATTCTAGTATTATCTGGACATTCTTGGGTTAACGGGAAAGCCTGCCTCAGTATATTTTCAGGGGTGTTTAAAACTAGCCCAATTGTTAAGTACTAACTATTTTTGTCTGAATGTTTAATTAAATCATTATTCACTTTTTTATTACTGTTTCTGTTACTTGTTAATTCTATTTCATTCATGATACATCATTTTATTGTGGGAATTTTGATCAAAGGACAAGATGGAGATATTTTAAAAACAGAGTAATCTGTCCCATTTGATGAATCTAACTGAATCCACCATTCTTGCATCTTTACTACCATCCCTGATGTTGCTTCTTTCCATTAAATGTATTGTCATATTTCTCTGTTCTGGTTCACAGGGTTTTGATGAATATATGAATTTAGTTCTGGATGATGCTGAGGAAATTCATTCTAAAACAAAATCAAGAAAACAGCTGGGTAAGTGGAAACTTTTTGGTAGTACATAGCAGACATCCTTTTTTGTTATTAGTCAAAAAAAGCTTATTTAATTTTGTGAAAATCCATGATAAGAATTTCAATTTTGTATTTGAATATCAGTGAACAAGCCTCAAAGTAGGCTTAGAACTGCCATTTCACAAAAACTGCTGAAAGTCAAGGGTAGCCAAAACATGAATACTAATCTCTCTTTCTTGCCAAATATTGTCCATTAAGAAAAGTGGTACAATTTTCCTGTAAAACTAGGACAGGACTGAATATGGGAATTGTTTCCTAAAAATGTATTAAAATAATACCAGTATTTCTACACCATGACTGATAAGTATTTTTTTCCTACTGTAACTATATTTGCTTATATAGCATATCCTATTCTGAAATATTGGAATAGCTTTAAGTGAGAAATTTATGCTAAAATTGTGCTACGGGATATTTAAACTAGTTCGTTATTTGGGAAAACTACAGATAGAATATTGTTAGAACAAATGCACAAACACTTTAATGTATTACATTTTTAAACTTACTCTTTGCCTTTGCAGGTCGAATCATGTTAAAAGGAGACAATATTACTCTTCTGCAAAGTGTTTCCAATTAGAAAATACCTAGTGTTTCTGCTGTTTAATCTTTAATGTTTAATCTTTTAAAAAATGTGCTAGCTTAATGCTATCATTTCTGATTTGGTATCTGAGGCAAGAATGAAGACAGCAACTTAATGGTTCTGTAAGTTTCAATAACTTTTTTACACTGGTGTGTAACTATTTCTTAATAAATTAATTGTTTTGTTAATATATTTACTTTATTACTACTTGGAGACAACTTTTTGAATGCAGATAATAAGAATAGCAGCAATAAACAGTTGTATTAGAAGATGCAATTTTTTAAAGAAAGTACTAGTCAAAGAATATATAGCTTGAGAAATCAGATCCTAGTTTATGTGAAAGGACGATGACACTCTCTAAACAGAAAATTACATTAAGGTAATTCACATTGGCTGCCCTGCTTTGCTTTTGTTATTTGTTGGTGGACACTGTTCTACACAAGACATTAAAAGAACAGCTTGACAAGCAAAGTCAACATGGTAATACAGATTTCCTAGCTTTTTAGGTGAAAAGTTCATTTTCTTAATTGCTGCTCTTTGCAAGTGATATATTCAGAGAACTCTTTGTTCCCCAGAATAGATAAAAGGAAGAGTGACTTACTTCCTTGTGAGTATAGAGATTTCTCAAAGTTTTAAAAATAAAGGACAACCAATTTCCAAGTGTAAAATTACTGAGTAAACATGGAATTAATCACTGAGTGAACACAATTGCTAACAATAGTTTGGTAAGAAAGCTCAGTGAGAATCCTTAACAAACCTTAGATCAACAGTAAAACTTGGTTGAAAGGGGAAATTACAGCTTTTCTATACTGTATGTGACTGCTTGAGAAATAGAAGTAAAGATGAACACTATATTTGAGACTGTATACGTAGCATGTTTCTGTTCTACTTGAAAACTTTCTGAAATATTTATAGCAAGGGCAACCATATAGCAATTTCCGGAAAAAGTATAACTTTTAGAACTGCAAGTTACCATCCTTGTGAAAGAAAAAAAAAATTTGACCAAACAAATAAACTACAATAGTAAATGAACAAGTATCTATCTACAAGGAATAGAAACAAAAAAGCAATTCCAGTTGTACATGCTAAGGCTGGTAAGGTGATAAATTATTCTCGGGCCATTTTGTAAACAAGGAAGAGATGATCCAAAGCTGGAAAAAGAATGGCCCAGAATCCATTGATTTGAAAGGGTCCTGCATCTAACTCTCAACTGGTTATATAATACAGTACATCTACTTTCTGAAAATGATTATTTAATTGGTTCACTAAATAGCGGTCTATATTTTGTATAATTGGAATTCCAGAAACTGAGACAAAGGTCACATGAAAGCACCATCCCAGTCTGTAATATGATTCTGGCACAATCTTTGTTGAGAGGTTACGGGCTATGTATCTCTTGTTTCTTCAACTGTCAATGATCTGTGAACATATTTTTGTCCTCAATAGCCCTGAAATGCAATCAGAAGAACAATTGTATGACCTATTAACAAAGCACAGCTAAAATTTCAGATTTCAGCAAAGGCCCTAAAATGTAAAAATACAGCAAAGACAAAATAATAGTAAATTTAATTAAAAAAATCAAGTCCTAATACCTATTAATATATAAAAAGTATCTGAAAAAAATCAAACATCCAAACATAAAATGCACCAGTACACAAAAGTAATATTCCATTCAGATTCAGTTATTAGTTGTACCACTATGCTGTGAAACTCAAAAATTTCACATTGCTCATTAGGAAAAAAGTTAAGTGAAAATAAAGCTGCCACCTATACAAGTGTACAATTTTAAACTGAAATAAACCAAATCAAAACAATTTTACTCACCTAACTTCAAAATGCAATTACTGGTAGTTTACTATGAGAAAATATGTAGATCATTTGAATTTAGAAAAAGAACAAGCTAAATATCTCAAATGTAATGCATGGAATATAAAAAGGGGAATAGAGGAAAGTTATTAAACTGTAGTCATTCAAGAAAGTGTATTTTTTTTAATCCAGTATTTATATGGTGAAAATATTGAGAGCTCAAAAAGTTAAAAGCAGTAATCGTGAGTTTGAACTTAGTCTTTCAGTTTCTTTGCTTCTGATAAAATTATATGGTGTTGTAAATGGTTTTAAATTAAGATCTTATTACACCTTGAATAAATAACAAGATATATAATACAAATAATAAGATAATAGGTATAAGTGAAAACATAGTTATGAATACATGGATACATATAAGAAAAATAAAAACAAAAGAAACAATAGGACAGGGACGGTAGGCACATTGGTGCACTTATGCATGCCCACTACAGACCTCTTAAGGCCCGGTCCCACTGCACTTATGGATGCAAAGAGGATGTAAAACGTTAAAAAAAGCTTGCCATCCGTTGGAAAACGCTATGCATCCGTTGTGTACTCATTGCATACCTATTTCATACGCTCTTATCCGTCGAGCATCTGTCCACTGCGATTTCATCTGCGCAAGAAGTTTTGAGCTGCACAAAACTTTGTGAACGGATGAACTTTCCGCCGTGTACAATGTAAATCTGTGACATACGAGCAACAAACGTTCCATGTCCATTATCCGTTAAACATCCGCTGTATCCTCTCTGCATCCTCTGGGCATCCTCTCAACTCACATCCGCTGCAGCTGAAAACGGAAAGAGGGAGGAAACAAAAGGTACATGGAACGTCTATACATCATTAGTAGCACGGAAATAGAAAGGATGCGCAGTGAATGGTTTGCATCTGATATACATCTGCACGGCATCCCCTTTCTTTAGGCGTACGTGATGCATCCGCTTCATCCACTATGCATCCGCTTCGAAATTCCCCTAACCCCTTCGGAGGTGTCATCCGCTTCCATCCGCTAGGCTTCCTATGAACATACATCCGCTAGGCTTCCTATGAACATCTGTTTAACATCCCCGTTACATACTACCCACGTCCGTTCTTTTCCGTTCTATTTATGCAAATTTTCACCACTTTTTGGAGTGGATGACAACGGATGGAGCCACCCCTGAAATTTTGCTCAGCCGCTGTGTCCTTTATGCATACGTTTTGCGTCCGTTGGCCAGCGGGACCGGGCCTTATTAGGAAAGGAGTGATGTCAATAGTAGACAGTCTAAGGTTAAAGTTTTTGGGGTTTGGAGAAGAAACCACAGAGTCAGAGTATTCTAGACATTGATCACTCTGTTGATGAAGTGGTATTTCCTGCAATCAAGTTTGGTGCGGTTAACCTTGAGTTTGTATCTATTGTGTGCTCTTGTGTTATGGCTGAAGCTGAAGTATTCATTGACAGGTAAGACATTGCAATGTATGATTTTATATACTATACTTAGATCGGACCAAAGGCGGTGTAATTCTAGGTTTTCTAGGTCTAGAATTTCGAATCTGGTGGCATAAGGTATTCTGCAACGAGTAGAGGAGTGGAGAACTCTTCTTGTGAAATATTTCTGGACTTTCTCAACTGGGTTAATATCAGATACGTAATGTGGGTTCTAGACTGATGAGCTGTATCGTTTTGTTGGTTCATGCCTTCTGCTTCCATTAAATATAATTTGCTCAGTGATATTTTCTTCATATATTTTCTTTAGACATATATTTAGGTTCCTAAAGAAAATTAAACCTTGTTGGCTCTTGTGAGAATGGAATGGAAAGGAGGATTTAATTGTATCAGAAATGCTGCATAGTATGAAGAACTTCCAAAGCTTGGTAGACAATGTAGTCAATGTTATGGACAGCAGGGGGCACACCTGCCTTAAGCAGGAAAAGTAATCCTGTGGTAATGTGTCAGCAATATGGTTCCCACAGTACTACTGTCTGCTGCTTTAAAGGCTCCAAAACAATATGGAAAGAGGAGAAATTCTACCAGATATATATATATGAATCCATATAACTGTAAAAGACCATGCTTGACTCTTTCTAATTTGCCCTTATCCAGAGATTTCTATTTTACCAGCCAACAGAAAGTAGAATGATCTCCAAAAGTCAGATTTGCTTCACTTTTTGTTTCATATTGCTTTGCAAGTTGCATTGTTTTATAATGTGTAAGATTGTTTTATTGCTTTCCCCACTGCAATTGAGCAAGAACTGCCATATTCATGAGGGATGATATCACTGCGAAAGGGGCTTTACGTGACATAATCCTCACACATTTTCAACATATTTTCAGTCTGCATTTTAAAGTTGTGGATATAATTCATTATTTTTTATCAAAACAAATTATGGTGGGGGTTAATAGTATATGGCACATTACCCTCTACAAAGTGAAGTCATCAGTTCCTCCTGCTCAGTAATATTGATGTTGAATTAATCCTGGAAAGCAGATTTGCATCATTTTAGACAAGGGTTTTCTAGCTGATAAAATCCGGTTTCAGTTAGAAATATAGGAAATACATTGTCATGAACATTCTTTGAACACATGCAAATGAGATCATTTCATTTGTTTACAAGTGAAACGAAGCATGGATGCCATTCAGATTCGAGATCAGAATTCCTTACCTGGACACTCCAACTACTGAATAAAGTGAGTGTCATACAACTCCGGAATACATAATTAGGATTAAAACCATGTTGTTAGTTGTGAAGTCTTGTCTGACCCATTGCAACCCCATGGATAGTGTTCCTCTTTAACTTCTTGTCTTCTACCATCCCCTGGAATCCATTTAAGCTCACGCCGACTGCTTTAGTGACTCCATCCAGCCACCTCATTCTCCGCCATCCCCTTCTTTTGCCTTCAATTGTTCCCAGATTAGGCTCTTCTCCAGGGAGTCCTTCCTTCTCATTGGTGAGAAATCCATGCAGTTAGTTTAGATATAACAAATATAATAATAAATAACAAATATAATTTCAGAAGGGAAGAGTTCAAATGCACACCAGGCAAGACAGCGAAAGAAAGAGGAGGATAAAGATTACCTAATTTTATAGTCTATTTTGCAACCTGCTTTTTGGTTTGGATGAAAGTGGTTTTGCTGAGGGAAAAAAAGCCTTAAAGGAATGTAACCTGGGATTTAATTGGGATGAGTATTTATGACATAATAAAGTTAATGCAGATTTCAGAAAATCATTTTGTGAGATGTGCCATATTATGAATATGGAATAAATATAAACCCAGGTTGTGCCTCCAAATATCTTTATAGAACTCTGCATGGGAAGCATTCTATAAAAAAGAAACAGCAGGCAAAGGAAACTGGTTAACAAACCAAATCTAGTAATACAAGAAGATGAACTTAAGATGAAGTCAAGAGAACAATTGACTACTAATGTTCAAGAAGTTTTTACGTAGATAATGGGAACTGAACAACATGAGACAGAATTTGAAAATTAAATATGTACAAATGGTGAATATGTGATTGCAAAAATGTATAAAAATGTAAAGATTTATAACAAGAGGAACAAGAACTGCATGACAAAACTTTGGTTATAATACACAGAAATGTGGATAAATGGGATAAAATTCACATTATGTTATAATTTAAGATTGATTTTAATACAATGATGTATCTTTAGTATATGACACTAGAGAAATGATCAAAGATGCATAAAGTTACTTCTAGCCAATGTTGGAAACCTGAAAACTATGAAGGGACATTTTATAATGCATGGTGGATTTAAGCAAAAATAGAAATTGATACAAAAGAAAAAAAAAGAAATTGATACAATTACACATAACAATGCAAAGTTTTTCAAAAATTAACGTTTTTCAAAAATTAACGTTTCTCATGTAGTTCTCATATGTAATTTATATATACATAAACACAAACACAATACAGAAGCCTGATGATGGCAGATGAGATTCTGCTGAAATGTTGCTACAACTTTAAAAGCACAACTACAATGACATGGGAAAATACCCGAACAAAGCTGAATACCATATATGTATATATATATATATCGGCATATATGAAGTTCCCTGGTGCCTCATGGCCGGCCACATACATTGGACAGACCAATAGCAGAATAAGTATCCGCCTGGATGAACACAAAAATGCAGTAAAAAAGCTGGAACACACCTCACTAGTCCAACACATGAAAGCTACAGGTCATAACATCAACTTCAATGGCACTAAAACCCTGGCCACTATAGAAAACCCCAGCCACAGAATCATCAGAGAAGCCATAGAAATTGAAAAAAGACCTGAAAGCATGAATAGAAGAGATGATTCCAGAAGACTGTCAATCATTTGGAAGCCTGCACTCTCAAATAGAAAGATCTCCATGTCACAAGCCAGGCAAACACCTGGGCTCAAACAGACTTCCTCTGATAGCTCCAACCCAAACACACCCCCACCAGGCACCCAGATGAAACCTAGCTTCCTAATAGATGATAGCTGTCCTTTTACTCGAAGCCAAGCTGCACTAAAAGCACTAAAAGTATATGTATATGTAGTTAGGACTCTCTATCTAATTCTAAGTAATAAAATAATTTAAACTAGCTACTTCTCAAGCAATACAGTCCACAGAACATTTTGTGTGTAACCTTTCTTCAGGCAACAGGGGTGCATTCATGAAGGGGTCTGCAACTGAAAGAAGATTGCCATGCCAAATAGAACACACTATCAGATTTCCTTTCCATCTAAAAGTGCAAATGTATTAATGAACAATGCTAGTTTCAGATCAGTGGGTGGACAGCTTTCCTGTTAAGGCCATGAACTGCTGTTTGATACTGATTTGGTTGGTCAGATTTCCTGCGTGACTTAAAGGAAATCTCCAAAAGTCTATTTTGCATCTAAGGACTAACAACACTTTTATCAGCCAACTAAATCAATTTTAATAATTCTGGCTTGTATTATAAGACCTGAAAAATCCAATGTTCTCAAGCCCATGTTTCTCAAAGGAAGGAGGATGAATTCAAAAGGGGAAATCAACGAATGAATACTTAATTATTGCTCTATGCATTGATTTTCTTCTGCAAATATGTTGCTTGTGGCCCCTCCATCCTCCAATTAGGTTCAAGGTTGCTATCCCAGCTGTTGGAAAACATCCAGGGGGATGAATGTATACTCATGGAAGAATTGGCAGGTGGGAAGGGTTTGTATCTCTTATTTATCTGACCAATTCTCCTCTCCAAATGATACCTCCTTTGCATTTCATATTTGGTAATAACACATGCCTCCGTGCCAATGGCTGTATCAGAAATAATACTCAAAGGGAACTACCTCATCTACTGCCCTGGCGCCATAACTGTTTTATTCTCATATAATGCCTGAGAGTTCTACGTAACTGGCTTATATGATTAAGATATGAAATCCAGATGAATGACGTATGTGTTAAAGTAATGATGAAATTAATGACTGATTGTATCATAATATGCCCTTTTGGGGCATGCTGTCAGATATGATATGAAATCATGATCCGTTAAACACCCTAACAGTCCTACTTTCTTCTGATATTGCTATACAGTTTTTAGTCATGTGTTAGATAACCATTTAGGAAGCAACACTTTTCTTTCTGGGGAGGTGAAGTAGAACCTAGAACTAAGGAGAAATAAAATTAATAATCAACATTAATCAGTTGAATAATTTGCCTCCAGAAGTTGTAATTGCTCCAACACTGAAGGTTTTTAAGAAGCAATTGGACATTTGTTTTTCTGAAATGGTATAGGGTCTCCTGTTTGAGCAGGGGGTTAGACTAGAAGAACTCCAAGGTCCCTTCAAACTTTGTTATTCTGTTATTTTTAAGTGCTGAAGAAAAATCAAGTTACAGGGACAGTTTGTCTGTACCACTTTTCAGCATCGTACTAGAACCCAATGATATACTTAGACTAAGCTTCTTTATTATCTTGACAGGAGTGCAAAACATACATCCATGTAGCCAAATGGATTCATTTTACAGCTCCCAGAAGCTGTTCAGCCCATGATTTGAGGGCATTTTCGTATTCCTGGGGGCAGAATGAATGTCTTGCAGATGCTTAAAACACTATTTACCGTTAAATTTCCCAAAGCAGACCTTGGTTTTTGGGATGTGGTACTCCTTGCCATACAAAGCCTTCAACAACTCATGAACTGACAGCACTTTCACATCCTTACTCTGACTTGAGCATTACTTGAATCTGCTCGATTTCCATTTCTTGAGAAAAAAAGGTCAAGTGAGAATTATCTAAAAGATTGATCAAGGCAGTTTTTTAATGGCAGCTGCTTTTACATGGGATCGTGTTAGACCAAAAGATAACCTCTTGACCAATATATGGGTGACCTGTTAATGCCACTATTTCCCATTTTTCCTGTCATATCATGTTTAAACTTACAATTTAGGAGATTTTGAGAGGGATTGTTAGGTATGATGTCTAAATCTTGGTATGTGGAAGGGGGATGGAGCGCATGCATTTTTGCTCTTGGTTTGATTCCCTAGTACCAAGAACTAAGAGATGAAGGATGCTGCCTATGATGATAAAATATTGAGCAATTGAGTTTGAAGTTAAAATGTTCTCTGCAGCATTTGTTGCCACTGAATAACCTAACACTACCAACGATAATAACATGATTTTACAGATGCGTTTGAAGATATAATGCATGTTTTTCAGTCTAATCACTTGTTCTTATCCACATAAACTATGGGGACTTTTTACAAAAGAGGAAATGGGCATCTGAGTCATCAGGCTCACACCTATTCCTGTGGGCATAAGAACAACTACTTTTTTCACCTTTTGTTGGGCAATATTTTTTCACCTCCTCCTGCTCTCTGTGTTTTCTGTTTCTTCAATCTGTTCCTTTTATTTTCACATAGAATAAATGGACAGAGAAAAGGAAATCAAATATTGGAATAGCTAATTGACAGGTATACGGTGGTATTGTCGGGAGGGAGAAGTTCTGATGATTTATGATTTCTCCTTCATGTAATGTCTACTTGGTTCAAGAAAAAGTGCATTGCCTAATGAACCACCTGAAAAGAACAATTTGAAGCCATAACTGCCCAACTGTTTAGTTTATTAATTGCTTAGCATAACTTGACATCCCAAGTGTTTCTTAGGAACTTTCCCTCATTCCTTAGAGACTTTCCATAATGTAGGATCAGCATGATCCTACATTATGTAAGAGTATGAAACATTATTACCAATAATTACCATTATTATGTAACATAGGTAGTCCTTGACTTACAAGACTTCATTTAGTAATAGTTCAAAGTTACAGCCACATTTTTAAAAAATGACTTATGACCATTTTTCACACAACCTTTGTTGCCTTTCATGATCATGTGATCAAAATTCAAATGCTTGGTAATTGGTTCATATTTATGAGAGTATGCAGTGTCCCAAGGTCACGTGATCACCTTTTGCAACCTTCAGACAAGCAAAGTCAATGGGAAAGCCAGATTCATGTCACAATCTTATTACTAATTTAAGGCTAGGTCACATCGGCCAACGGATGCAAAACGTATGTAAAAAGGACACAGCGGATGAGCAAATTTTCCATCCGTTGTTATCCGCTCTCAAAAGTGCCCCAAATTTGCATAAACAGAGCGGACAACAATGGAAAGGAATGGACGTGGGGAGGACGTAGCAAGGATGTTAAGCGGATGCTCAACGGAAGCCTAGCGGATAGAAGCGGATGGAAGCAGATGACACATCCGCAGGGCTTCCGTGGGAGAACAGCGAAGCGGACGCACAGCGGAAGGAGCGGATGCGTAGTGGATGCCTAGCGGGTGACGCGGATGCATCACAGACGCCTAGCGGATGCCTAGCAGATGCCTAGCGGATGCCTTGCAGATGCCTAGCAGATGCCTAGCGGATGCAAAGCATTCACTGCGCATGCGGGGAGGATGCATTGCGTCAGCCCCGCGGATATAAAGGGAAGCAGCTCGCAAGCAGGTCACCATTCAGAGGAAAGACCTGCTGCCAGACACATCTTCAGCCAACAACCATGGGGAAGAAGAGGAAGCCTGTGCCTACTCCTGCCAGCCCTGGCAAGAAGGACAGGACCACCATCCCACCCCCTGGCACTGACTCTGCTTCTGCTGGGTCTTCTGCTGCTGGTGCTGACTCTGCTGGTGCTTCTGCTGTTGGTGCTCCTGGTGCTGGTGCTTCTGCTGGTGCTGGTACTTCTGCTGGTGCTGGTACTTCTGCTGGTGCTGCTCCTGGTGCTGGTGCTTCTGCTGGTGCTGACTCTGCTGCTGCTGCTGCTGGTGTGGTGGACCAGCCCCTAGAACCTCAAAGCCCTGCTGATGAGGGCCCAGAAGGCCCTGCCAGAGGGAGGAAGAGGCATTCGCGAGAAAAAGGGGAGAGGAGACAGTACTCCATTACAGAGGAACATGAGGAGGAGGTGCTCGAATGGCTGAGGGAGAACGAGTTCCTCTGGAGGAAGGGACACAGGCTCTATCAAGACACCAAGCAGAAGCAGGCGGCTTGGAGAGAGAAGGCAAAGAGCCTGGGCTACACTTCGGATGTCCTCCTGGGGTGGTGGAAGCACATGCACACGTGGTACGGGAAGCTGCACCTGAAGAAGTCTGGCCAGGCCGCGGTCAAGCTCATCGACCAGGAGACCTACATGATGGCCAAGTGCAGCTTCTTGGAGGATGAGATCCGCCACCGAGGAGCAGCCCCTCTGTCAACCCTCTCTCTCAGGCAGCCCACAGAGAGCCAGTCCTCTTCTGGCCAAGAGTCAGCTCCTGTGTCCAGGCAGGTATCTTTGGAGCAACCCCCGACAGAGACCCCCCCGACAGCTGCACTCCCCGTGGCGGAGCACATGGAGGACCCCCTGATGCAGTGGGAGCAAGAAGAGGCCGCTGCCACCAGAGACCAACCCACCCACACCCCCAGCTCCACCTCCACAGAAAGCAGGCAGAGAGCCAGACCCGAGGGACAGAGCCACACTGTCCTCTTGGAGATCAGGGACACCATCAAGAACAGCGCAGATCTCCTCTCTCAGCTGGTACAGTCCGACATACCATCCTCTAACAGAAAGCCCCCTTCCTCACCTACGTGAACCAGACCCTCATGGAAATGCCCGAATCCCAGTACCAGGTGATCAAGGAGAGGATCACAGGTCTTCTGCACCACCCTCCAGGCCCAGCTGAACCTGCTCTGACCCAGTCTAGGTCTGCTCCTCCACCCCAGGTGATGTCACAGCCCTTCCAAAGCTTTCAACAGCCCCTCACCTACCAAGGCTATGGCTACCAGGAGTTCCAGCAGCACAGGCAGCCCTTCCCAATGCAGGCACAGGTACATCGCACACCACAGGTGCCACTGATGCCACCAATGCCACCGATGCCACCGACACCACTGATGCCACAGATGCCACCGACGCCACAGATGCCACCGACGCCTCACCTCGCTCACCTGCAGACCAGACAGCCCCACTACACTCCTCCTTCCTCCACCCCACAGCCAAGCCCGGCTTCAGAACATCTGTCATCGGTCTTGGGACTGATACCCCTTGTCATGGAAGAAAGGCCTCTCAACATCACGGGATTGAGCCAGCTCTCTGAGAGCTTCCTCCACACACCATCCCCTGTTGTCCTCTCGGGGCCAGGCACCCCAATGGCGCCTCTGACCAGCACTCCAGCCACTGCAACCTCCACAGCACGCCTCCACCATGGGCACGCCTCAGAGTGACTGAGAAGAGTGCCAGAGACTGGGTTGCTACCTGTTGACTTTATCTTTGCTTGGGACACTTTACTTGAGTCATTTTGCTTTTACAGTTTGTTATTAATAAAGGTTATCTTTGCTTCACGCACTTGATTCAGTTCTTTTAGTCAATAAAGTCTTGGTGGAAACTTTTAGAAATGGTTTAAGCCTTTGCATGCTTGTGGGATGAGTAAGGATAGCAGTGGGATGGGCAGGGATACCTGTGGGATGGGTAATAGCTGTGGGATGGGTAAGGATAGCAGTGAGATAGATAAGCCTCCAGTGCAAGCATAGTGGGACTGTATGGTCCACCCTCCCAGGTGCCACACCTATGGCCCTTTATTATCAATAACAATTTAATCATTCATCAACACATTTCAACATAAACTCAACTCTTTATTAAATGCCCTGTTCATTGTAGGGCCACTCAACATACATGGCACAATCTCATCAATATGATGAGACAGGCTGAAGGAAGCATCCATTAAGCATCTACCATTCTGTCTTGCCACTCCACTGCTCCAGCTGGGGAGTTGCACCAGTGTTTCAGGAGGTTGCACTGCTTTTTCCCTTCACGTGAAGCTCTGTTGGGGCCTGGCACATCCAGTTCACATGCTGAACTACATCCAGAATTACGAGGCCTTAAAATTGGGGCTACCATCTCGTGACTTCAAAAATCTAGGCATCCACTAGCAAACAGATACAGAATATTGTAATTGTTTGCTCTCATTTGGGAGGCATCTGGATTTTTACAGTCCAGTTATGAAAGCCTTTATAAAGTGCTAGAAATGAACAAGTTGCTTTGTAGCACATTCACTTCTCATTTGGAAAAAAAAGCTAAAGCTCACTGATATGATATGACATGACATGACATGACATGATGATGTATGATATAATATGAGATATGATATGATGAGATAAAGTGGTACATGAGCAGGGAGCTTTGGAAAGCATTAATTATGTTGTCTGTCAAAATAATACTTGCACCTATTGTATTTCGGAAGCTTACAATTCAAAGCACTTGTGATCAAGAAGATGTTGGTTGTTCTGTCCTCCCTACATGTTAATCTGTGTGCAGATTATTTGCACCTACCTATTCTCCAATAAAACACACTGTGTGGGTAGATCTGGGTGCTTTATTGAAAGAACAGGATATGGTGAAACTGGGGAGAATAGGAATACATACAATGAGAACCAAATATAAGATAGGCAGTATTGAGTTACTGTTGAACATAAAAATTAATAAATTCAAGTAGTTTAAATCTCACCAGCGACGCTCTGTGTGTGGATGTGGGTTTGTCCTTGGATGACCATGTGACACAGATTAAAATGGATTCTTTTTTTCTTCTGCCTTCTTTAAATGCTAAAGGAAATGGAGTCTGGCTTCCCAGCATGTGCTTGTTTTGAGAGTGAGGGTTGATGGGTAAAGTGGTGGCGTCAGCTTCAAAAAATATACTTTTTCTCTCCAGCCACTAGATGGGGTTAGAGAGCAACAACAGTATATAAAAGTTATTTGTTGGGGCATGACTTTGGTACATATGACTTTTCATATAATGTAAACATTGAAAATTGCTTTCCTTTCTATTTATCCTTCAATATAATATAGGTTTTGTAATATGGAAAATGTGACTACACACCACCTATGTAATATTACATGCTAGAGCCCCCCTTCTCAAACTTCTGTAATCTCTATACTTTTGGGTTGGATTTATTAATTTACTACATTTGTGAGCACTAGATTGATCGAGAGGAATCTGTATGTGCAAATACACAGAGGATGCTGCTATTGTTTTTGAGCCTATAGAGATGCAGAAGACATCAAAGGAAAACATGTGAATCAAAATAAACCAAAAGAAAATTAGATTTATCTGATATGTCCACCAAGGCCTACAAGTGTCTTATGTTCTTTTCTGCTGGAAACACAACCCTTGCAGTTTTGTTCTGGGACTCTAACTATTTATCTAATGTGCTACTGTAATGTGCTATTCCTCATTGTATCAGAGCTTTCTAACTCACATAAAGGCCCTGTCACACTGGCCGACGGATGCAAAACATTTGTAAAAAGGACACAGCGGATGAACAAAATGTTCCATCCATTGTTATCCGCTCTCAAAAGTGCTCCAAATTTGCATAACCAGAGCGTACAACACGGAAAGGAATGGACGGGGGGAGGACGTAGTGCAGATGGAAACCGGATGCTCCACGGAAGCCTAGCGGATGGAAGCGGATGGAAGCGGATGGCACATCTGCAAGGCTTCCAGGGGAGCACAGCAAAGCGGATGCGGAACAGAAAGAGCGGACGCAGAGCGGATGCCGAGCGGATGAAGCGGATGCAGAGAGGATGCTGAGCGGATGAAGCGGATGCAGAGCAGAAGCCTAGCGGATGCCTAGCGGATGCCTAGCGGATGCCTAGCGGATGCCTAGCGTTCACTGCGCATGCAGGGAGGATGCATTGCATCAGCCCCGCAGGTATAAAGGGAAGCAGCTCACAAGCAGGTCACCATTCAGAGGAAAGACCTACTTCCAGACACAGCTTGCCAGCCAGCCAGCCAGCCAGCCAGCCAGCCAGCAACCCAACAACCATGGGGAAGAAACGAAAGCCTCTGCCATCTGCTTCCAGCCCTGGCAAGTGGGACAGGGCCACCCTCCCACCCCCTGGCCCTGACTCTGCTTCTGCTGGGGCTTCTGCTGCCCAGGCTCGCTCTTCTGGTGCTGGGGCTTCTGCTGATGCTGCTTCTGGAGGTGGTGATTCTGCGGATGCTGCTTCTGCTGGTGGTGCTTCTGCTGGTGCTTACTCTGCTGATGCTGCTTCTGGTGGTGGTGCTTCTGCTGGCACTGCTTCTGGTGGTGGTGCTTCTGCTGGTGCTTACTCTGCTGGCACTGCTCCTGTTGCTGGTGCTTCTGCTGGTGCTTACTCTACTGGTGCTGCTCCGGGTCCTGCTGGTCCTGCTGGTGCTTACTCTGCAGGCGCTGCTCCTGGTCCTGCTGGTCCTGCTGGTGCTTCTGGTCCTGCTGGTGCTCCTGGTCCTGCTCCTGGTCCTGCTGGTGCTGCTGCTGCTGGTCCTGCTGGTCCTGTTGGTGGTGCTGCTGCTGCTGGTCCTGCTGGTCCTGCTTTTGCTGCTACTGTTGCTGCTGCTGCTGCTGCTGCTGCTGGTGTGGAGGAGCAGCCCCTACAACCTCGAAGCCCCTCTGATGCGGGCCCATATGGCCCTGCCAAAGGGAGGAAGAGGCAGACGTGTGAACGGGAGAGGAGGCAATATACCACAGAAGAGGAACATGAGGAGGAGGTGCTGGAGTAGCTGAGAGAGAATGAGTATCTATGGCGGAAAAGACATAGGCTCTACAGGGACACCAAAAGGAAGCAGGCTGCTTGGAGAGAGAAGGCGGAAAGCCTGGGCTACACTTCGGAGGTGCTCCTCGGCTGGTGGAAGCACATCCACACCTGGTACAGAAAGCTACACCTCAAGAAATCTGGCCAGGCTGCGGTCAAGCTGACAGACAGAGAGACCTACGTGATGGCCAAGTGCAGCTTCCTGGAGGGTGAGATCCACCACTGAGGAGCAGCCCCTCTCACAACCCTCTCTCTCAGGCAGCCTGCTGAGAGCCAGTCCTCTTCCGGCCGAGAGTCAGCTCCTGTCTCCAGGCAGGTATCTGTGGAGCATGCCACAACGGAGACCCCCCCGACAGCTGTACTACCCGTGGCAGAGCACATGGAGGACCCCCTGACGCAGTGGGAGAAAGGAGACCACAGCCCAACCCGCATCCATCCCCAGCTCCACCTCCACAGAAAGGCAGAGAGGCAGACCGGACGGGCAGAGCCACACTGTCCTGCTGGAGATAAGAGACACCATCAGGAGCAGCGTACATCTCCTCTCTCAGCTGATACACACCGACGCCCCATCCTCCAACCGCAAGCCCTTCCTCACCTATGTCAACCAGACCCTCAACCAGGTGGTGAAGGACAGGATCACCGATCTTCTTCACAACCCTCCAGACCAAGATGAACCTGCTCCCACCCAGTCCAGGCCTGCTCCTCCACCCCAGGTGATGTCACTGCCCTCCCAAGGCTTTCCACAGGCCCTCCCCGACCAAGGCTATGGCTACCAGGAGGTCCAGCAGCACAGGCAGCCCTTCCCAGTCCAGGCACAGGTACATCGGTCGCCACCGGTGCCACTGATACCACCAATGCCACCCACACCACGGATGCCAGCCATGCCACCGATGCCACCCACGCCGATGCCGAAGCCAGTCCTCACCCAGCTGCAGACCAGACAGCCCCACTACACTGCTCCTTCCTCCACCCCACAGCCAAGCCCGGCCTCAGTACATCTGTCATCGGTATTGGGACTGACACCCCATGTCATGGAAGAAGGGGGCTGAGCCAGCTGTCTGAGAGCTTCCTCAACACACCGTCCCCTGTTGTCCTCTCAGGGTCAGGCACCCCAGTGGTGCTTCAGACCAGCACTCCAGCAGCAGCCACCTCCACAGCACCTGGACCCTTTACCCCAGAGACTGGGTGGCCATCTGTTGACTTTATTTTTGCTTTGGACACTTGACTTGGGTCATTTTGCTTTTACAGTTTGTTATTAATAAAGATTATCTTTGCTTCACACACTTGCTTCATTTATTTTTGTCAATAAAGTCTTGGTGGAAACGTTTAGAAATGGTTTAAGCCTTTGCATGCTTGTGGGATGGGTAATAGCTGTGAGCTGGGTAATAGCTGTGGGCTGGGCAGGGATACCTGTGGGATGGGCAGGGATACCTTTGGGATGGGTAATAGCTGTGGGATAGATAAACCTCCAGTGCAAGCATAGTGGGACTGTATGGTCCACCCTCCCAGGTGCCACACCTATGGCCCTTTATTATCAATAATGTAATCAATCATCCACACATGTCAACATAAACACAACTCTTTATTAAATGCCCTGTTCATTGTAGGCCCACCCAACATACATGGCCCAATCTCATCAGTGTTATGAGACAGGCTGAAGGAAGCATCCATTAATCATCTATGATCCTGTCTTGCCACTCCACTGCTCCAGCTGGGGAGTTGTACCAGTGTCTCAGGAGGTGTCCTTCGCATCCTCTAGACATCCTGCAGACATCCTAAATATCTGAGATAGGTCCCCTCTGCGAACGTTTTTTCTGTTTTAAATGCTTTCTATGCGAGCTGCATCCGCTTTCATCCTTTCTCCGTCTGTGCTACTAACGCTGCGCGTCCGTTCCACGTCCGTTTCATTTCCTCCCTGTGTCCGTTTTCCACTGGAGCGGATTTGAGTTGCATGGATGCGCAGCGGATGCCTAGCGGATATAGCGGACGCGTAACAGATGACGATGGATGTAGAAAGGATGTTCCCCATATGCATTGCGAATGCAGAACGGATGCGTTGGATACATTTTCTGCTCAAAAGGTTTTGAACAGCTGAAAACATTTTGAGCGGATGGAACCTCAGTCGACGGATGCTGGACGGATAGAGAGGATGAAAAATGGAGGCAGTGAGGACAGAACGGATGAATCACGTTAACCAACGGATGGCAAGTGTTTCTCTCCGTTTTACATCCTCTTTCCATCCGTTGGTGCAGTGTGACATGGGCTTAAGCCTTGAAGCAATCCCTCCTTGATTGGCTTTGATTTCCCATTTTTGAACTTAACTAATAGAGCCTGAAATGGATATACATTCTCCTAGTACACCAAGTATATAAATTCATATACAGAAAATAGATTTTAAAAGTAGATTTATTTTCAGGTATCTTTTGAGGAGATTAATCCAGGCTCTCTCAAGCCGATGCTCTCCATATGACATTTTGGCTGAGAATTCTGAGAGTTGTATTTCCACAACACCTAGGACACCTTGCGACACCTACAAATATTAGCATTGGTGTTTTGGTCCCTCTTATCCTTCTGATGTTGGATAACTGAGTTGTAAAAGATAGTTTCAAATTTCAATTGTTTCACAGTTGTGGAGAATATTGACACTTATTTTATACTTTTGGAAGAAATATAATGTGAATATATTGTTTTGTATGCTCTTGCAGTGCACATATTTAATTATAGTTTATAGTACCCATAATACCAAGGTTATAAACATTCTTTAATTTTTTTTCCTCAAATGAGTCTTCCACAGCCTGTTATCTTCCATATATGCCAGATTCAAAATTGACACATTAAAAATAATTCTATTTATTTTCACAAAAGCCATCAGTAACAAAACACACAAAAACATCAAGACATTATCTTTCAAACTAATTCCATCCAAAATTTATCCAGATTTTGTTCTATCGAGCTAGGCTAAACTGATAAGTTTAGGAAATATTACAAAAGAAGGCAATGGCAAAGTACTTTCATAGGAGAAGAGAAGTGAGGGAGGATTAAAAAAAAAAAAAGAAACATTGACTTCTAACTTTTTCTGATGAATGATCTCTTGTTTGAAGCTTTTCTACTTAGCTAGAGATAATTGGGGAGTGAACTTGGGAGCTTCCGCATGGAAAACATGTGTTCCACGAGAGATAGCATTTACCTCAAGGGGGCGCAACTATTATAAAACTTGAATTGAACTTGTTGTCTGCAGTTTGGTATATAAGTGCAAAGACATGTAAGTTGTTTATTCTAAACACTAGAAAAATTCCGAACATTTTTCATTCGATTCAAAATGGTTTGACCAATAATTAACAGGAACTATTTCATGTTTACATTGCAAGTGTATACATTTCCATATTGCACTATTGTCAAGAAAACTACATTAACACTAACGTAACATATCCCTGAAGTCACCAACAGTTAGCTTAGACTGAAAGAGACTTGACTTTTTCTTTACCTTCATACTTTACAGTTCAAAGACATACTAAAGTATTTCTTTCAGAAAAAAAGAAATGTAACCCACCAAAAAAATGAAATGTACATCATTTCATTTTCCAAAACATTTGAAATATGACAAGAACAATTGCTGTTATTATTCCAGACAACTTGAAATATCATCCTTTCAGAGCTATTTCCCTACCTAAACAGAAAAATAGAATGACCATGGGTGAATTGCTATTATTTTGTTTTTAAAATTAAAGAAGAAAACATCATTTTAATAAAAAAAAGATGTAGGGAGACAAATACTGTATAGATGCTTTTTATTTAACAAAGGATCCTTTCGATGACAACATTTATGGCTGCCATTCTTTAAGAATATTCCAGTTTTCACTTATTTTTCCTCAGCTTAAATAAAGGGACGTATAGCTGTCCATGTTGTAATGCCAATTTCTCCATATAAATTGGCACATTCTTCATGGTTTCTCCTGGTGTTTTATGCATAGTGAGAACAATTTCCATGTTGTACTATTGCCAAGAAAACTACAATAATGTATCCTTGAAGTCACTAGCAGTTGAGTTCACTTTACATGTATCTTTTACAATTCAAATACATATTTTTTTTTAAAAAAAAAGAGAAATGTAATCTTTCAAAATACAAATAATCAATTGAAATGTGTGGAAATTTTATTTTTTAAACCATTTAAATGTAACAAAAGCAGTTGCTTTTATTACATAGACACCAGATCTGTCAGGCTGTTCTATTCATTTATTTATGTTTCAGCATTCTTTGCCTCAGTTTTCCAATCTGTGACACAAGGACTAGAATATTTTTCCATCTGTGCAGGCATAGAACATCTACAAATATTAAGCCTTTGGAATAGCTTTAATACAAATGCATATACACATAGAGAGACATACATGCAGAGAGACATATACATGCTGAGAATGATGTATATAAAATATAGTAAGGGCCAGATTTTTCATCATCATGACTATCCAAATATGTCTTTGTTTCCATTTTATGATTCTCAAGCATCCAGGTTTATAAGCAATTAGGCTGTGTGAGATTCATAATGGCTAGATTTTGTAGCTCATTTTAAAAATAGGAGTATTTTACACAGTTCCCTTATACAATATTTTCTAAAGCCTCTCACCTGCTCCTTTAGCTCTTCCATCTTTGCCCTATAGAATCTCCTTCCATAGTCCTTTTTCAATAGCCTCCACCCCACCCCAATAGGTAAGGAACTGAAAAGAACCCAGAGGGCATTTCCCCACCCCACCCCAGAAAAGGCTTGGAAGTATTGTTAAATACAACAGAGGAAGGAGAGAGGAAGACAGAGAGAGACTGAGAGAGAGAGAGCACAAAAGAAAGGAATGAAAGGGTAAGTCAAGTCAAACAAAAAGAAGCCAGGCTGAAACAAAAGACATAGAACAATATCCCTGAGGCAAGAGGCTCCCAAACAATAGGGACAGTGACAGCCATACAAAGGCAGCAGTGTTTGCAAGTAGACGTTATCTCACACAGCCACTGGCAGCCTCAGCCCCCAGGCTTCTCTTTTCAGGGGGGTGCTCTTTGTACAGTGCCAAACAAGATTCTTTGCATGGTTGCAGATGGAAAAATGGAAGGAGGAGAAAAATTCCAGGTTGATTGATCGTATCCCTCCCCTTTCTCTGAGATCATTTTCATCCTGGAAGCAGGTAGATCTCTTCAACAAGGAGGTGTAGGAAAGAGAACAATTTTCCTTTCTTTGTCACAGTTTTTTTTTCTGTAGGTGGCTCTTGTGCTTTGACAATTTCAAAGCATAACCAGGTACAGAGGCTTAGTAGCAGGCTTCATTCCCCATACACTTATTATCTCATGTGAGTCTCACATGCTCGGATATGATGTCTCAGCAGAAACAAGCTACCTGTGCATGGCTATTGGTTTCCTGTAGAATTTTAAATCTTACATTTTGGCAATTATGATAGAGAAAGTCCTGCTATGGTAGGGACTCGTTAGGTATTAAATACACAGAACATTTCCTAGCAGACTGATGGGAGACTAGGAGACTAGGCCTGGAAATTACGGACTAGTTTTTCTCAGTGTCAGGAATTTTAAGGTATATGATCTTAAACTCCCAGCATTCCCCAGCCAGCAATTCTGGGTGCTGACGTCCACATACCTTAAAATTGCCAAGTTTGAGAAATATTATTATGGACAATGTCACAGTAATGTCCTGGGGTTGTTCAGTTACCTTAGCTATGTTGACATATTTTTCCTTGTGTTGCATCAGCACACCAAGTAAAGATGCTGGCCATAATGATATACTTAAAACTCCCAACTATTTTTTAATGTGCAGCACACATATATTTTGCACTGTTGGAGCTGCTATCTTGAGGGGTTTTTTTTTAAATCATATGCAGTACACACTCCTGGAGCCATAGAAAAAGGTTTGCTCTTACTTTAGAGGGAAAATCAGCAACCCTCTATTGGTTAAATCCTTCAAGTTGCTAGGGCATACGTCATAAAAATGTGTCCAGAAAAAGAACATGGATTTCGATAAAGCAAATGTAGCAGAGATAATAGTGAGACTGAATGAAAGCTGGGCAGTTATTTTTAATGATCCCCGAAGAGCCCAAAATTATATACATACACACAGAAACCAGCCTAAATATTTGCAGGGAATATGTCATCCATTATGAGTCCCTTATTTGACCATTAAATATTTATTTATGACAGTTGTTTATATGCCACATCAATTGCAAAACTCTGAATTATTTACAATTTAATAAAAATCAAATATACAACAAAACAGTGAGATGAAATAAATAAGCTGGTAGAGGGCATCCTAAGTCATCATATTTTTTTTTGAAATGCCTCCTAAATGAAATGTTTTCATCTGCTAAATGGAAGACCAATAATAAGGGGTCCAGGTTGGTGGCAACCATAGGATTTTCCTCCTTTTGTTAGAATAATGAAAACAGTATTGTAACATTGTGCTCCACTTTCCACCTCTTTTGGGGCTTTTGTTATGAGACTGCTTTTCTTCACCTCTGCTCCACCATGCCATTCAACTCAGTGTATCTATAGGTAAAGTACTTCAAAGCACTAGGGTCCTCCAATTTGGTCTTCCTTCTTTCCTGAGGGCTTGGGACCTGGAGAAGCCCGTCTTTTGATGATTTCACAGGGCGAGAAGAAAAGACTACTACAGTCCATGAAGAGCTTTATAGATAATTCATCTCAGTGCCAGAAATCCACAAAGAAATTGTGTTCTGCCAAGGATTAAAATCAAACCTAATTCTTGCATTAGATGGCAGTAAGCCAGAAATAGTCTAGGGGTAAAAACAAAACAAAAAACAGTCTCACTGGGCAATGAGTTAACTAATCAAATCATAATGGGAAGTAAGCAGGAAGTAATCCTGGAGCTAATGTTAAGTGTCAAAGTAAAATTAAGATATTGTTAAGTAGGATCACAAGGTGCACAATGAATCCTGTGTTCTTTTTTTCAAATCGATGTGCTAGGAACTGTAGCCAGGTTAGGAGCAAGTCAAGAAAGCAAAAAAAACAAGGCCAGGAAAAATTACATTAAAAATGTAATGACTCTGGGTTGTACTCAGTGGTTGTGTTCACATCTGTTGTTTCCTGAGCTTGCTTTACATTTTTACAGTAATTAATTTAAATGTTTAATGGGTTCACGCAACAAGCTAAGCCACAAGAAAAATTAACCGAGTTTGGTGTATTATATGAATGCATATGTTAAGTTTTAATTGGTTTGCTTGATTTAGTCAGAGCAACAGATAAGACTTTGTGACTCTCCAGATGTTGCTGAATCACAATTCCCAGCATCTTTTACTATGGGTCATATTGGCCAGGGATGTTGGAATTAATCCAGTAATATCTTGTTCCTCTGTTTCTAGGTTACAGCAGAGAAATAGGGGATTACTAATTATTTGAGTTTTCATAAGTGCATGGTGGTAATAGTTTAGATTCTGACCAATTTGGTGGTTTTCTGTATGGATTTATTGGCAGGCTAGAGATTTAAAATGAGATATGCAATTTAAAATTATCCATGTCTTATGAAAATTACTGTCAACTTAATTAGGGAAGGAATGTGAGTACAGTATTTCTCCTTAATTCAGTTAGGGGCAGGATAGCTCCACCAACCGTTCTGGCAACCGTATCCAGCATAAAAATGTAAACAAACTAAAAACTTTATTGGGTAACATCAAGATTAAGGCATCAAAAGGAAATGAACAGAAACCCAGAATAAATGAACTCTTTTAAAACACTGGATTTAATCAGTGTTTCAACATCCTCAATATGAAATTCACATTTTGATAGTATAACATAAACAGCCCAGAGGCACTTTAGTAAGTATAGCAAAGGTGTTGATAAATAAAATAATAAATGTAAGTATTAAAACAGAGTTCACAAGCAGACACATATAGGTAGTCCTCGATGTACGACCACAATTGAGCCCAAAATTTATCTTGCTAAGTGAGAAATTTGTTAAGTGAATTTTGCCCATTTTGCATCTTTTCTTGCCACAGTTGTTAAGTGAATCACTGCAGTTGTTAATAACACAGTTGTTAAGTAAATCTGGTTTTCCCATTGACTTTGCTTGTCAGAAGGTCGCAAAAGGTGATCACACGATCCCAATATACTGCAACCGTCATAAATATGAGTCAGTTAAGCATTTGAATTTTGATCATGTGACCATGTGAATGCTGCAATGGTCGTAAGTATGAAAAATGACCATGTCACTTTTTTCAGTGCCATTGTAACTTTGGATGGTCACGAAATGAACTGTTGTATGTCAAGGACTCCCTGTACCTGAGTTGAGGTAAACCAATCTCTTTGGTTCCTATGAAGGAATTCCTAAACATGTTCCTCACAATCTCTACAATGAACAAAAGAACAATGAAAGAAAGTAATAATGACTTCTGAAAGAGTTATCACAGCCACTACTCCTTCAGCTAGGAAATACATGCACACAGAATAAATTATAATAATAGCACCATAGCTAAAATCATTTTCAATAGAATAAAACAAATACTCTTCACAGTATTACTCCCTTGTCTGCTGTATTTTTCTTAGATCTTGAACTCTACCTTTGGATTAGAACTATTCTTATCTGGATTTAAGCCAGCCTTAAGATGTTTCCAATATATCTCTAAAAGAAATGACATAAGCTATTAAAAGCTCACCTGAGATGGATATCTTCTTGTTCCAGATCAGTCGCTTGATGTTTCAATCTTGCATTGTTTCTATTTACTACTTTGATGGATGGGTTAAATGTGATTGATAGATTTGGGTGTTTTTTTTAGCTCCTGTGTCAAAACCCCTAGTCCCCATATGTATAGACAGCAATATGTAGTAGCTATATGTAGAATAATAGAATTACAGAGTTGTCTAAGCCATCAACCACAATCCTTTGGTTGGTGCAGGAATACAAATTAAAACATTCATAGTAAGGGCTGTCCAGCCTTTTCTTAAATTTATGCATCCACAGTCAACCATTCTTAATTAGTAAAGCTTCAATTTTGTGATGGTGGCAAACAGTTCTGACCTTTAATGTCTTTGAATAGGGCTGCCATATCCCTAACAGTCATCTCAAGATTAAATATTCAGAATGCTTATTGTAGGACTTCTTAAAGCAAATCTTAAGTCAAGTAGCTAGCGCAATGTACTACTCTATGGCCATCTTTTATGGCAAATGTATTAAGCCTAGAGTTGTGCTAATATGTGAGACAAAGAGTGGGATAAGGAAGGGGAGGGAGAGAGAAAGAAAGAGAAAAGAAACAGATAAACATGATGTAAAGGAAGATCTGCACTATGGCATTTTGAAACAGACCTTCGGTGACTTCTGCTAGAAATGGCCCTGGTTCATCAATATATCTAAATTGCTAAAATGAAAGAGCTTATTTAATTCAAAATGATCAAAAAATGCACATTTTTAATAAAAACTAAAGAAGATAATCCTTATGAATTTTTTACTGTATGTCACTTTGATGAGGACATTAGCTGCACAAGATATTCTTCAAAACAATTGCTAGACAACAGAAAGCTATTAGAAGATTCCAAGAAACGGCATAAATAAATATATGGGTCTACATGTTTGTTGAGCACATATCTAACTCACTCTTTTTTAAATTAGATATACAGTACATCATCCTGTTCACATCCATGCTACAAGTTCCTTCAATGAAGGGGTACCATCTTGTGAGACCTTGGAAATTAACCTTCTCTGTCACGATGTCTGCTCTTTGGAACATCATCCCCCTGGAGTTTGGATTAGCCTGATTCTACCAGACTTTAGGAAGGTCCCCAACTATGGGGGACAGATTGTCAGTTGGACCTGCTCAGGCCAGACATGCCTCCTATCTATTAAGATTGAGAAGAGACTGAGAAACATCTCTGCTCCCCACTCCATCCCAGAGTGCCAGTGCTCTGGGATGTGGGAGTGTGTTTTACCAGTGCGCCCAGAAACAGAAGGCCACACATTTCCCCTCCTGTTCTATTTGCCACCTGCTGTGCCTGAAGGGAAGAAGAAAAAACAGAGAGAGGGGGTGTTATTTGAGAATATGAACCCGCATTGTATATTTCGACTTTGAAAAAGCTTTTAAAGACTTTGCCAAAGACTCCTGAGTAAGCTTAGGAGTTGTGGGCTAAGAGAAAAGCTTCTCTTAAGTGTAGCTGATTGGTAAAGAACAGCAAATTGAGACTAGGAATAAATAGAATAATAATAAATAAGATTTCTAGATGTGGGAGGATAGTCCTGGTGATGGAGTTTTGTTCTGTTTTCTTGTGTGGCTGAAATGGAGGCAATTGTTGCAGCAATTTTCTAGAACAGTATTGGATAGGAAGCAAGGGAAAGAGCATTTTACAGATTTGTTTTCCTCTCTCTAAAGAATTTAAAAATTTAAAATTAAGAATAGAAAGTATTTAGGTTTTCTATCTGATAGATTTCTTGATAATACATCTTTAATTTTAGTTTTGGTTCTGTGGGTATACCATTTTGAATGCATAAATTTAACATCTTATTTTGTGGGAACCTACAGTACTTACAAGGTTATCCTAGATCTGTACAAATGCAAGCAAACTCTAAACCTAGTGTTGCATTGGGCCCTCCAATGCCTTAAATTGGCTCAGAAGTCTCAGAAAAACACGCTGCTGTCGAATCTTGATTTACAGTTCTGGGGGACCTCTCCAATTTCTGACAGACAAATGCACAGAACTTGAAAAGATTCTTCAAGCAGGCTACATATTCATTATAATTATTTTAAATGTGGGGAAAGAAAATGAATGCTTTTAATATTAGAGACCACTATAAATGTTCCTATCAGTCCCAATCTCAGAAGCAACCCAACCCATACAAAAGGGTTCAAGCTTTCAAATTGACATAACACTTTTCTGATCTTGATGGTGTTATCTAGAAGATAGTACATCCTGTTGCTAAATGTGGTGGTTTCCTTACAGTGATTGCTGACATGACTTTGACAAGAGACAGATGTGTAGATTATGCCTGCAAAGGAAGCATTAATCATACATTATTATTTTGTTACTATAAAACATTGGAACATTCATTGAAACTAAGTATATGTTAGCATATACAAGAAATAAATTTTAAAATATGAAAGATGTCTCCAAGTTACTAACATAAATTGTGCTAAATTAAAAGGATTAATTAGAACAGAATAACAGAGTTGGGAGGGACCTTGGAAGTCTTCTAGTCCAAACTATTGCTCAAGCAGGACTCTGTATCATTCCAGACAAGTGGCAGTCCAGTCTCTTCTTAAAAGCCTTCAGTGATGGAGCACCCATAATTTCTGAAGGCAAGCCATTCCAGGGGTTAATTGTTTTCATTGTTAGGAAATTTCTCCCTAGTTCCAGTTCCTTCTCTCCTTGATTAGTTTCCATCCATTGTTTCTTGCCTGTTGGTGCTTTGAAAAACAGGCTGACACCCTCTTCTTTGTGTCAGCCCCTCAAATATTGGAACACTGCTATCATTGTCTCCCCAGTCCTTCTTTTCACTAGACTAGAAATACACAATTTCTGCAACTGTTCTTCATATGTTTTAGCCTCCAGCCCCCAAATCATCTTTGTTGCTCTTTTCTGCACTTATGCTTATCCTCCATTAAGGTGGTTAGTAAATATTAATCTAAACAGATAATGAAACTCATTGGCAGATACAGAAGAAGTTTTGGACACCAGAAAAAATACCTGTTGTATCCATGTTATGTAATGCAAATTAATAAAGGAAGCATCCTACATACATTTGTGTTTATTGTGTATGACTATATGCATAGCAATTTTAACTTCACTTTGCATAGTCACAAAGTAGAGGTGGACTGCAAAAACTGAACTATCACTAAATGGGAGCAGTGAAGTTTTTGTATCTCTTTGGTGCTAGCTATAGGTCATCTGAAGTTTTTCAAGTTTAATTTGGTAAACCAATCTAATTCCTTCAGAAAAAAAAGACACTTTTCTGTTCTCTATATAAAACAGGGCCAACCAAAGTCAATTTACTGAAGTAGAGCAACTGAAGTACAGCAGCAAATGGCCTCTCATCCCACATTATGGTCCCCTAAATTACTTACCATGTCAGGCAGAAATTTCCAGAAACATTTTTCACTATTCTTAATAAAAAATACAGCAATTACAAATTTAAAGACTATTAATTTGCTATCTTTTTATGATATTCCAAACTTAACGCTTGAAATAAATTCATACCTAATAATAGGTACCATTTTGGTGGGCACAATAACAGGAACATGAAAGGAGCCCCCAACTGGGCATTTCCTAGGCAATGGTGATGTCACCAGCTAATCCTTTCAACCCGGAAGCACCTTGGTACTTCCAACATGAATATGGTATGATGCAACCTGATAATAAAGCTGGCTCTGAGATGAACACTTACTGAGCTAAAAATTTGCATTAATTTTACCATTGTGTATAGAAAGCTTCCTTCAACAGTTACCAAGACGCCATATACCAGGCGAGCAAGAAATACATCACCCTGATCCCTAATACTTCATTGCTCACAGTTCCCCCCCAAATCTGCTGACTCAAACATATATTGTCCTGTTGCAGAGATGGAAAGTTTGTGTACCATGTCAGCATAGCAAAGCTATCTTGAAGGTTCAATTACTCTGGGTTCAGGCCTTTGGTATGAGACAAAAACTGCAACTGATCCTCTTATGGACAACCTATGGAATGATCTGGGTGGGGGAACTTGTTTTCCTGATTTTCTCAATAATCATTGATCATGGTTTTTTTCTGGACCACCTTCTGTAAGACTGGGGGAACTGTTTTATAATGATTCTTTCATGACCAGGTGCTTCCAGATGGTGACATATATAGTGTACTTGTGGATCAATTTGCTCACTTATTCTAATATCTATGTGAAATTACTGAGCGAGCTCATTTGTTGATTTGCAGTATGCTTATGACATCCAGATCTATGTCTTCACCTGAACCAAGAAGGAGATGTGATGGAAGTCTTGACCCAATGACCAGAATAGGATAAAATATGAATCCCAACCACATGGAATTGTATTTGTATAGAAGCGTTCCAATTTCAGGTTAGTTTCATCCATCATTCTGGATGGGGATGCTTTCCTCATGATGGAACAAGGGTGCAATCTGACAGTTCTCTTGGATCAGCTCATGGAAACTGGAGCTTGGGTTTGACTCTGGGCATTTCCATGGGCTTCTGGGAGGATGCACATGTGCATTTTCCTGGTCTTTTCCTCAAGAAAAGGGACATTTACTCCTTCTCTTGCACAATTAAAAGTATTGCATTATAACAGTGATACAACACTCCAAATATAAGCAGTTTCTAAAGAGGCAGCACAAGCGTTTTCATTAACAACACAAAACCACAAATTACATAAACAGTTGACAAACTAAATGATGCTTAATTGATGGGTCATCTTTCTGTTTTTCTTTGACCAATTAATAGAGAAAAATGATTCATTCTGAACTTTCCACACTCTATAAGAAGTTTGTTCAACATAGTTTGATGTCACAGTGCAGAATTCCCTGCTCATCTTTAGAATTTTCAGGTAAGACTGTGAAGAATGCATGCGCACCTTGGTAGCGGCTAGTGTACTATCCTATTATAAAATTATAAAATAAAAAGCAGAAGAAGGGATTGTCTTTGGACGGTTGTTTTCTATGTCCACACTGCAGATTATTTATTACTTTGTTTTCTATGTCCACACTGCAGATTATTTATTACTTTGTTTTGGTTTTGTGCTGTATATGTGTTTCTTTCATTGTTTTTTTTTAAATTAAGTCTGAGAATAAAACAAACAACAAATACTTAAATGTTCTTAGTATGTCCAAGTAGGATAATGTTCATTATAGCAGAGACATCCAAGGAAGGAAAAGCGGTTGGTACTATGTCATTATTCATTCCCTCTTATTATTTATCTTGTCTTTCTTCACAAAACTGGGCACTACAAAGACAAACAAAAAACTACAGCTAGTTCTCAACTTACATTCATTTTGTATCCGTTTGGTGTTACAGTGAAAAAAATAACTGATACTATTTTTCACACTTACAAACATTACAGTATCCCCACCATCATATGATCAATATTTGGACGCTTGACAATTGGCTCATATTTATGACAGTTACAGTGTCCTTGAGTTACAGGATCACCTTTTGCGACCTTCTGACAAGCAGTGCGGAAGCCAGATTTACTTAACAACCATGTTACTAACTTAACAATTCCAGTGATTCATTTAACAACTGAGACAAGGAAGTTCATAAAATGGGACAAATTTCACTTAACAACTATCTGGCTCAGCAGCTGAAATTTTGAACTCAATTATGGTCATTTCCATTGGCTGGCAAGAAATCAGGCCCAACTCAAAATAATGGTTCCTTTTCACAGGAAGCAATGCTGGACTATTTTTCATCTGTTCCCTCTAATCAATCATAAAACATGTACCACGTTTGCATCATTCCCAGGATTCAGCTGAATGTAACCTGAGTTGCCAGATCATTGCAATTTGTCCAGCATAAAGAAGAGATACATGATATTGTGATGCTTCCAGGTTTTACAGGGGCAAGCAAATTAGATTCCCAGTCCTGGGAAGAGAAAAGATTAGCTGGCTAGCAATCTGTCTTTATCTCCCATGATAGCAATAGCATTGTTTTCTATATCCACAACCTTCTGCTTCTCTAGTTCTGGCTGAACTGGAATTCTTTTCATGCACCAGACTGATTGGCTTAATAAATATGCCCTCATTGAAATCTAACAAAAACACCATTATATTCTAGAATAAGGATATGAAGGCTGAGTTCTAAAATAATTGTGGTTCATGCAAAAAGGCATACTGCCTTTAAGAGTCTAGAATCTGACTATGGCTCTGATATTCCTGACATTCTTACAAATATATGCTTTCTTCTTTTTAAAAAAGATGCTGAGCTTAATAAAATATCTCCCAAGATGGCTCCACTCAGACATACATGCTCACTGCTTGGCCCAACAGTGAATATAATGCAATGTAATTACACCATAAAATATTTATTTAGTTTTAAAAAATAGGGAAAGGGGAGGTGGATCTCTTCTAGAACTGAGTAACAGACTAACAAGCAACCAAAACAGCATAAAAGTTTAATCAGATGAAGAAGCTAGTGGGACAAAGCTTAGATAGCTCAGCACTACTTCTGAGAGCATCATGCTCAAGGACCCTGTTCAATTTGGCTGTATCACTGTTATGAAACATTTACACAAACATGCACATGCACATATAAACACACCCCAATAAATAAATAAGTAAATAAAATAAACACTTCAATAAAACATATAAAGATTCAAAGCTAAAGCATCTGTAGAAAGTTAGCACCCGCCTCTCTCCTAGAAGAATGAAATATTCTAGGAAATATTAAAAAGTCGATACTTTTAACACTAATAAACAGCATCTGCCTATCCCAGGTTCTTTGGAAGGACTCAATAGGTAGCATAGGTAAAAATGTCAAAACTAATCTAAACACCTGACTTATATTCAATGAACCATAATAATAATAATAATAATAATAATAATAATAATAATAATAATAAT
>BLBF01000083.1:793620-825324 GCA_015471245.1 Laticauda colubrina | reverse complement strand
ATAATAATAATAATAATAATAATAATAATAATAATAATAATAATAATAATAATAATAATAATAACATCCTTAGATTATATATTTAATATTATTTAAAACACAGTATTTGCCTATCCCAGATTCTTGGAAAGGACTCAATAATTAGACAAGTCCACTCTGAAACATCTGACTGTCCCACTAATCATAGTAATTTAATGATAAGATGGTTATCATTTCTGCAATGGTGAGCACTGGGTCTGTCCTTCCTCTGCAAATGATTTGTTGAGGTTAGCCTGCAACCATAAGAAATGCTCTAGCCCAAATGGAGAGTTTCCCTTGGAAATGACATAATAAAAGGAATAGTACAGAAGTGGAGCTGAGAAAGTAACCCATAGGTCATTTTGAAAGTGACTGGTCATTGATAGAGGACAACCTTGTTTGTTTCTGCAGTTGCCTACCTGTTCTGAGTATGAGGCAAATAGGCAGTGCAGAAAAACTTAAAACCTCTGCAGGGACATGCTGACTGGGTAATTTTGGAAGTAGAAGTCTACAGGCTACACTAGATATGTTCAATCCATTCATTTTTGTTATATGTACAATAAGTCTTCAGTTCTCCAGAACCTGAATTCTAAGTTCAAGTTGCTTTTCCTTGGCATTGAAAACCAGTGTTTATCAGAGTATATTTAAATGTATCATCACACTAAGTCATTTATCATTTTACTACCATATTTTTGAAGTTCTCTATCCCCCTTTTTGAAAATATTGTTAACAATGTTGGGGTCATCAACAAATTGAGGTTTATTGAGGTTTATTGCTGTGATATATTAACATAAAATTTAAAACAATTCCTCTAAAGTTTTTCAGAATGTATTTTGATGTCAGTTATAACTGTGTAGGCTTTCTTCAATATAGTATTTTTGCATTTAAAATAAATTTAAGCTGGATGGTGCTGTGGCTACTATTCTATACAACTAACAAAATCTTACATCTTCAACTTCAACTCCAGAATTCCCCAGTCAGCATCCTGAAATCTATAAATCTTAATGTTGCCATGTTTGAAAAACACAGTTATAGGCCAAAGAGTTACTTGGAATTGTCTAGGGTCACCTCCTTGATAAATGTTATACCCCTCAAATCTGTTGCAACAAAATATGCTGGGAATAAATAGTAGTCACATTGACTGGGAATTTGGGAAGTTATCCTAACACATCTGGAAGTTCCATGCAGAGGAAGGCTGTTTTGCAACAGACTTATTTGGAATAATTTTACCTCATTGAGCAATATTTATTCGATCTCCTTAAGGATAGTTGAAATCAACCATTATCGGAGTAAGTTTTCTTTTAAGATGCCTTCCTGGATTCAATTTCCCTGTCACTGCATATTTTTATTACTGACTTTTTGCCATCAAGTAGCTGATGACTGGTTAGCTGATGACAAAGCAGTCACTCTACATACAAGGCAGGATTTAGGAAGTGTCTTATGTATGTATGTATGTATTACTTTAAGACATTAAAGTATCCAAGCACCTCAAACCTGTTATTATCTCGCAACAGCTCTTTGGAGCAGAATGAAAATGTCACCAAAGCCACCATAACAAGAAAAGGATTGAAAATAAATGCTGATAATCACTGGATTGGTGTTCAGTTTCCCCAAATTGTGCACACAATCCTAACCCTTAGTGTTTTTTGCCAATTTGTCAAAAACATCTTGAGTTTATGTGTCCATTTATTAGACTGGATATTATTGCTACACTTCTCCATCTGCCTTCAGGACATGTAAGTCGCTACCATCCCTGTCAATGTTGGAGGATGGGAGAAAAGGCTTGGAATGACTGAAAGGAAAGTGAAAGTGTTCAATGGTGATGCTTACTCCTCCCTTGTCTCCTGGCCCCAGCTGTTGCTATAGCGACCAGAACAAAGCCTTTTCTCTTCCCTCCTTTGGAATTGTTAATTGTTTTTGTTCTCCCCTCAGGAGGGGGCTCCTTTCCTTTTTTTAATTGTCCAGTTGTTTCTTTCTGTATGGGTGTGCTCTCCCCTTTCCTTTTATTACTTACTCAGGAGAAATCAGTGGGGATCTTTTTTTTAAAGCCTGTTTGTTAAAAGGAACATTTTAACAATGTTCTCTTACAAAAAGGCCAAAGAATGAGTAGGAGAGTAAGAAGATGAGATAAAGGGCTTTGATGGGCGATCTCACAAGAAAGCAATCAGCCGCCTGTGACCTCCTGGGGCCGGTCTCCCGTGGCTATGCCTCTGGCCCCTGGCCTGGACATTTTTTTTAGGGAATCTCCACCACACACATTCTGACTGGGGCAGCTTCTCAAAGGTGAGAAGAACATGGATCAAAGCCATTTGGACGCTGTCTCTGTGGCTTCTTGCCCAAAATGCCAGGGTATGTTAATCCTGGAAAAAGTAATGACGCACAAATGCCTCCTTGGTCATTTCTTTTACCAATTTTCTTTTCTTCCCTTTTTCTTTTACTTGATACTAAAATTAGAAAGAAGTGAGAAATGACATAAAAGGAGCTTCCTCTCTGTGTTGGAAATATGTTCTAGCATGCACACATGAGCTTTGTAAATGAATTAGGCACTGTTAATTATTGGTCAAAGTGAATAATTTAAAAAATACTGGTCCAATCAAATATTGTTAAAAAGTGTGTAAATCATTCTAATTAAGGCTAATAAATTTAAATTACATATTTAAATTACTCTATTCTGAACAATAGTAATTTCAATTTAATAATAACTGTATTTCTTTGAGTTTGCGTAATACGTGACTGAATATTTAACCAAAATAAAAACCCTGAGCAAGGGATCTTCTTAACACTTCTATGCCACCTCTTAATACTGGAGCACATGCTTTACATGCCAAGGTTCAATTCCCAATTATCTCTAAATAAATGGTAAGATATCAAGCAAGTGATTGTGGGTCAGAGGAATGCCCCTCAAAATAACAATAGTGGGCTAATATGGTAAAAAGCTTTAATGAAATTGATATATGCCATCATTAGTTTGCCACAATTTTTATCTACTGCAAAACTGGACTAAAACGTAAAGCTTCTCCACACACATATGTGCTAGTTGTTTCTGGCTCTAGGAATCGGTGCTCATATTCGCTAAAAAGCCAAAGAGCCAGCATTGTCCAAAGATGTCTCCGTGGTCATGCGGCAAGCATGACTAAATGCTGAAAGCTCACAGACAATGTTTTTTGAAATATTGGCCAAATCTGAAATGGTGAATAGAAACAGAAGTTCACTCATGTTTTCACTTACACCATGTTGATTCAATTGACTTACCCTAAAAGAAGTGAAATCTCCTTAAAAGTAAACTTGTCCTTATGAATTTGTAGACCCATTTCATGTCATTTTCTGGAAAAATAGTACAGAAGTAGCTTATCACTGCCTTCTTTCAGGATGGTTTTTACTTTAAAAAAAAAAAAAAGTTCCTAACCTAGCTCACAACCCTGTATTTCCTGCTGGCTTTCCATGTAAGTTCCCACAAATACTGGTATGTTAGCTCAATTTTAAAAGAAGCTATAACATTTAAAAGAAATCCTAAGAATTTTAAAAATTTCTATGAGCAATCTTCCCATTTCATGAAAATTCTCTTATGACTCATAAACAGGAGAAATTTTTTTTTGTGGCCTCCACTTAAAAGGATGAGGGACATGTTGGCTGCCGAGGTTGGTCTTTTGTGGCCATATCAATCAGTTGTAACACCTAAGATTCCTTCAACTTCATCCAAAGAAAAAATCCACAACACTGCCTCGCCCTTCCCTATGCACATTCCTTTGCTGAAAAGGACTTGTTTTTCACAGTGAAAGAAACTATTGATGCATAATAGAAAAAAAAATGTGAATTATTGGCACTACTTGTGAAAATATGGTGATTCTTACCTTTTTTTTTTTTTTTGCTCTGAGAGAAAAGTAAGGAAATAATGGCCATCTCCTATAATCCATAGGTACACAAACAGTCTGGGTACCCATAGGAGATACATAGGAATCCTTCCAGTTTTCATAAACTACATGCAGTCTGGCAGGTAGCTTTAAATTCTTATTTTTATATATCCCTTTCCTGTTATGTTCATTAAATTTTAGAGTGTGAATATACAAACAAAATAATTTTATATATACAATAGCTATTAAGTGTATTGTTAAATGTGACATCTATAAACTTAAATTTTATCACGCTCTTCCCATTTCTCTTTGAATTAAGGACTTATCTGTATTTGTTTCATCTAAAATCACTAATAAAATGAGAAAGGTTTTACTCATCCTGATATTATATGTGAATTAAGCAGTGTTGCTGTCTTTAATGGTTAATGCACGGGTGGATTGCTACTGGTTCTGCCCGGCTCTATAGAACCGATAGCTTTGATCGCCCACCTGGCGATTATTGCAAAACGTAATCACTGAACCGGTAGAAACACTGGTTGAATCCCACCCCTGGGTTAATGAGAGTGAGAGTATTGTTGGACTAAGACTATGAAAATATGGACAATTCCCAACTCAATCATGAAGCCCCCTGGGAATTAGGAAATAGCCCATCCTCCAGCTTCTGGAGACAGGATGGGAGATAATTTTTTTTTAAATCCCCTCTTTCTAGGGCTAATTATAGGAAAATTCAGCTGGTGCTTCCTATCCAGACCCAGGAACAGGCAGCTGGGTAGTTGATTAGAACATATTGCATCAGAACAATCCCGCTTAAAAGGAATATATACATATAATTACATACATATGCATTTAACTCACACCGCTCTATGTAACTTTTAATAGTTGCACATATGGAACCATGCTTTACCCATGACGTTGGTTTATCATAGCAAATGGACAGCTGTGTACTCCTGATTGTTTTCCTATGATAGGAAACACTGCTAGTTTCTAGGAGGTTTCCAGCTGAGTGTTTCAGCATCCACTTGGAAACACAAGAATAAGAGAACCCCCCAAACAGGTCTGAATTTGCTTCTATTAGCTTTCTTACAAATTTCCCAAGAAAAGTTCAACCATCTTATAATTCTCCTGGACTGCATGCTTATTGATATTGCATGCTTACTGATAGCATCATGTCCCATCACCTTAAAATTGTAGTTTATTTTCCAATGGCAACAGCTATGATAAAAAGCTAGCCAGAAATTCAAATCCCCCACTAGTAGACATTGGGAATAAGAGTGTTTTAAAGGATTTAAATAACATAATTGTTTGAGAAGAAACAATAAAGAAAAGTGTCCTGAAATGAAAAATTAAAGAATAAAAAGCTGCTCATTCAAGTGAGTTGTTGGCCATATATATATATATACTTCGTCATATTTATAATAACTTCCTCAAAAGACATTCTTTAAATTAAAACTTATGCAGTTGGCCTTAGTTGTGGAGAGGGCATGATACTATTTACAAGAGATTGAAAGAGAATTAAACAATTAACATTATCTCAATTCTGGCATCTAATTCCCAAGTAGGGTGGCCAATATGATGGCACAGAACACTTTTTATACTCTTGCTACAAATAACTTCTTCAATAAATGATTTGAACAGTATTTTTATTACATTTATATACAAATCAATGACTTTTCATTCAAAATATAGTAAATTTGAAAATTATATGTTAAGGGCAGATCAGGAAATTATAATTTGACAATAAATTCTGATAGAAACTCCTTCCCTGCTGCATCCTTATTATTGATGTATCCAGGCGAAAGGCTACAGAGAGTTCAGTCATTCTGAAGCAGCCCCATGGGCCGCATGCTTCATGGGCAGGCCAACACCCACCCCAGCTCCGCAAAGGCAAAGAACAAGATATGTCACATGACATGATCAAGTTTGACACCTGTGTTCTAAAGTTATATTCTAAACCTTTTCACAATTTTTTTAAAGTCAAGATCTATACTTTTAAAAAATTATTTTGATAGAAAATAAAGCTGTAGATTAGATTCTTATTTTGAAGTCAGCCTAGAACAGTGAATATGGTGGAAAGATTTATATACTAATTTGAACTTCTAATGACAAGTTGAAAACTGCTATTTAGATGATAAATCATTATAGCTGAGGATTCACCTTAACCTTCCATCTTTTGTTGCAAAATCATTACACAACTGTTGGAATCCCAAAGTGGCAACCAAACTTCATGATAACAGCACCAAACAGCGTAGTGACACTATTTTTTAATACTTGAGCACTTTCCCATTTTAACCATGAGAGTAGATATTAATAGCAGCAGCTTCAACTGTAATGACTTTTAAATGCAGGGTCCCAGTTTCATGCCGGTTTCCTTTCCCCAAGAGAAGATGGATAATTTACTGTGGATGTTCTCCAGATTTTACCAACATTGGTAAGGATCTAGCAAAAGTTTATTGACAAATAGTCATCATACAGAATTTTATTCCTTAATTTCAGGAAGAGGGACCTACACTAAGCAGAATTGGCCGCCCTTCATACTTATTTTGTATTGCATTACAAGTGTATTTAATTGTTTTATGATTGTTTGCTGCCCAGAGTCACTTGTCTTCAATCAAGGACTATAGAAAATAACTAACTAAAGCTTTGTGTATTTGAATTGCCTCAAACTTGCTGTAATAGTTCAAAAGTTTGCATTTCTTCCTACATTGGGATAGGCTCCATTCACAAAGCTGCTTTATCTTGGACTCCTGATAAACGCAGAACATTTCGAGAGAAAGACACTCTTTCGGAATTGCAGAAATTTAAGACAGGCAAAGTCGGATGGAATGAAATCGGGGTGGGGGGGGGGGCGCGACAGGAGGAACTATCCCACTTCAGCCTTGGTATCTTGTGTCCCCGGCTAAGTGTGGACACGTGCATCCAGCCACTAGAGCTTCCTCCAGAAACCAAGATGAGCTAACGCATTGGCACAGTGTGTGAATTCACCCACTCTCGAAACAAACTCAGAAGAGGAAGGTCCGGTAGGAAAGAGATCCAAAGCCAAATCTGCAACCCGGATCCCAAATTGCTCCTCTTTTGAGGCAAACGAGCAACGGAAGCCGCCTGCCCGTGAACGTGAGGCAGAAGCGTGTTCCTTAGAAACGGCGTGGAGGGCCGGCCGGCCGGCCGGAGGAGGGTCCTTCTCGTTTTCCCCTCCCTTCCCCGAGAAGCCAGCAACGCCAGCCGCGTGCGATCGCCCCGACTGACGAAGCGTCCGCCTCTTGTACACAGAGGCAAAAGAGGGAGGAGGAGGAAGGGAAAACCGGGTCTGGCCTGCCCCCGGGGCGGGGCGGATCGGAAGACAACAGCCCGAGCCCGACAGAAGAAGCAGCTCGCTGCCGGAGGAAGCCGCGCCGAGTCCCGCGAAGCCAATTCGTAAGTGCCGCCGGCCGGGTCTTTCCAAACCTCTTCGGCAAACCGGAGCGGAGCGTCTCCTTTTGGGCGCCTCGTGGCTCCTTCCCGCTGTTCGCTCATGCTTAACTGGGGATGAAAGGACGGATCTTCCGGGCTCAAGCTGAGGCCACTGGCGTGTTCATGGACGCCCCGCGAGATGCCCCAGCGACCTGAGGTGCCGCGGAGTAAACTTGTCGCCGGCGGGGTGTTTTTGTTTGCCAAGAGAGCGCAGACGCGCGCGCGCGCTCCGGCTTGCTCCTCTTGCGCGGATTTCGATTTTTGTGTTTTTTTTCTCTCCCTCTCAAGACACGTGAACTCTTGCCGGTGGAGAAAAGAGGTGTTCAACTGGGAATCGAATTTGGGGAGGGGTGGTTTGAGTTCACGGCCCCTTCTCTCTCGGTTTACAAACTCCATAGACGGACGGATCTCCCTTTGCGCTTGGCTATTTACTCTTGTTTATGGATGCGTGTGTGTGTGTGTGTGTGTGTGTGTGTGCGCGCGCGCGCGCGGGCGGGGGGGGGGGGGGGGGCGCGGGCGCGCGCGCAAGCAAACCCGCATTTGTCCCGTAAAATGAACAACACGCGAGTGAAGGGAATCATTGATTGGCTTCTTGCAGTCTACAGATCCGCCGTCTGTAAAAATACCTCAAGAGAATCGAAAAGAGTCGGTCGGTTAGCCTCTTCTGTTTATGGCCCGGACTCTCACTCCGCCCCATTTTGCAAAGATTCTGATTTCATCGGGACGGCGGTGAAGCGGCTCCTGAGAAAGGTCTTGGGTGAATTCAAAAGTGGGGCTCCAGTTCAAAATCGGTACCTGCCAAGGGGTCCCGTTTGCTCCTGATAATCTGCCAGAAGGTGAAGGGTCGTCATTGTGTCTTCCTCGCTCACGCCCTACATCCAATAAATGACACATTGTCCGGTTTTCTCCATCGTTCCCCGTGTTGGTTGGTTTTTGAATTTGCGTGAACAAGCAACTATATCGGGACTGTTTTTTGTCCAGACCTTCGTTTAGGCAGAGTTAACTTAATCGTAGAGATGGACGGGGAGACTTTTAAAAGGAGCTTCAGAGCTACTTTCTCTTCCCATTTCCTGTCCACCTCCTCCCCATCTTCTGACCAAAACAAAACGGCATATTTATAACTGACTAGGGGCACTGTCTCGCCAGCCAGTCTGTGGGGTTCTGTAACACAATGATTTCATAGTCAATGGGGAGAGGCAGGGTGATGTTCTTGCGGTTGTAGGCACCAACAGAGGTCACCAAGCGTGTTATAAAATAAGCAGCCTGCCAAGAGGTTATTCCTCATTTTACAAAAGGGGAGCAGATACAACTTTAACCTAAGTCTGGATTTTTTGAAAGGAAAAAAAAACAAAAACTTGCTTTGTTGAAGAAGGTGTCATTCCATACAAGATTGCACCAAGCTCCTTGATGTTTCTTTGTAACACGTGGATGATCATCAAGCCCTTTCTAAATCACATAAAGTTTCAGCTCTTACATTTTGAAGACTGCTTCGTCTGTTTTGGCTCTTGCCCTTTATTGCGCTTTAGTTGCGGTATTGTTTTATTGTAATTTCAGGATATATTTTTAATTTGAATGTATGGGACAGGAGTGCAAGAAACTTTAAACCTGATGTGCATTTCTAAGGGAGATGTAGGACACAAAACCATAAACGTTTCATTGTTGTATGATAAATAAAAGTAATCCTGTTTTGTCTGTTGTACTTTTGCGTAGTGTTAGTATTTAGAATCAGTTTTACAATAAGCGAATAACATTTATCCCTGAGCACTGATACAGCCACAGTATTTTGGCTGAAGTTACAGAAATATTGATAGTCATCTGTGTCCCAATTTTCTCTTCCCTTTTCTGCCTAAAAGATACTTTTTTCAGGGTTTGTTCTATAATTAAAGTACTGAAGGTCTGATCCTATAAAATTAGTTAGATATAGCAGAATAAACAATGGCATGCAATGCAACTAAATCCCAGTTTATTCCGGGGAGATGGGCTGTGCCTTTGTTTATTATTAGACCTAAGAGATACCATGACTCATGTGAATAAATAAAACCTGTAAGATGGAGGGCCACTCAAGTGTCCTAACCTGTGCTCTGTACAAGAGCCAAACTGTGATGGCCATAATAATTTTCGACCGGTTAGATCCAATCTCTGGGGCAGCTGGGCATATATTGGGAGTTTGGTTGATTTTGTTAGTGTACCTAGGTAGCAGTTTGTAGAATTGGATGGTCAATATAATTGAAGAGTTTAAGTTCAAAGAATGAATACAAACCCCCATCTAAGGCACAAACCTGTTATATGGAATCATAAGCTTTAAAGGGCATTTTCAACACACTTTTTAAAATATGCAGATATAAACCAAGATAGAGGAATTTTGTACACGTCAAAGCTTTTTGATATAAAATCCCTGGAAAAGCTGTTCATAGTTTGGGGGAACCCTCTGGAGTGGCATGAACCAGTGTTATGTAGTGGTTAAAATGTTGGATTAGGACCAAAATGCCTCAGCCATGGACATTGCTAGGTAACTGGGCAGTTGTTCTCTCTTTCAGTTCAACCTACTTCCCAGGGTTCTTGTGAAGAATATTTGGAATATTCTTGAGTTATACTTGAGTTCCTGGAAAAAAACAAGAATAAATATAACAAAAATAATTAATTGCTCCTGGAAGTAGATATCCATAGTATCCTTTGAAGCATATAGCAGAGACCTTTTTGATACTAATCCTGATATTTCAAGTGTGCATCTCAGAATATTATTGTCCCCAACATGGCCTTTTAACATTGTACAGCATACTTTATTCAATTACTGAGTTCTCTCCTTTTCAGGATTGCATAATATAGATTACTGTGTGGCAACTGGTAGTTTGTCTTGGGCAGCTTTATCTGCCAATTCTTAGAGTACAATGCATAGGAATTGAAACCTTCCTCAACATCATGTTTGAATTGACTTCAGATTTTCCTTAGTTTAATAGTTTCCAAAGTCTCAGGGCTACGATCTCTTTGCTTTTGTTGTTTTGCTAGTAAAAATATTTTCTGCATCACTGCAGAAAAAATAAAATGGGTGGGGTTGAGGCTTTGGATCCAGTTACCTGGCATTAATGTTTGTGTACCTCAGAATTAGCATGGTTGATCTGGAGGTGAGAAAAAAGTAACTGGTGCATATGCTGGTTCCTAAATCCCAAACCTAACCTAAAATTGCCTAACAACCTTTTGAATGCAGTCTTTGCTTTCTGGAAGAATTATTATAGTTTTATTTATTCGAATATCATTTTTTGCTATTAACACCTTTGTTGTTTGTCAGGTCTGTGCAGCTAGAGTCAAATAACACTTCTAACAAGCAAATTTTGCTTTACTTAGGACAAAGAAAATCATTTGTTTGGCAATAAACATAGGTTTTTGCAAGTTTCAGGCATATGGTTTTAAAAAATGAAGTACAGTATTAATCATGTGGAGTAAATAAGATCCAGTTTTATTTGTTATTTTGTAAAGTTCTTCATTCAACACAATGAGTGTTGAAAATGCAAGGTCTTCCTTACTGTTCTCTTGAAGTAAACATGTATAGGGAATCCCTGCTTCTATGGAGAAAAGTAGTCTGCACATATGACACATGTTTGTCAACAAAGACAGTTGTCTCACATATTCTCCTCCTTTCACCTCTATGGCATCTAGAAATATTCAACCTGTAATGTGATACCATCATCCTGGGAGTTAACTACTACCCACTTATTGTCATTTGTCCTTAGGGAACAGGAGAGAATCTTTCCGGTTGTGGCATCTAAACTGTGAAATCTCTTCCTGAGGCACTGTTGTGGAGTCAGTCTTGACACCTGACTTTTATGGGCAGAGCTGCTAGAGTCCCAACATCTTGGAAAGGTTGGCTGCTGAAACTTGCCTTTATGTCCACTTAAAAATGTGGCCCCATTTTCTAAGAAGTCAATTTAATTGCCTCTGATGTGACATCATGATGGGAATGTAACATCACTTCTGATTTAATTGAAGAGAACTGCTGTTTGGCAGCTCTACTAAAGAAATCCACCAGGCTCCCCATCATCAGTTCCCGTACATCTGAACCATACCTGGAAATCAGTTGTGTTTATGTATCTTGTAAATGATTCAATCATCCAGGCCAAAAGTATCTTAAAACGTTAAATCATGACAACCGGACCAAAGTTTTATTAAAACGGAGACATTTCGTTATTCATCCAAATAACTTCTTCAGTCAAAATGAAGATTTGGACAGGCAGAGAATCAGATAGTCATTGGAAAGAACCAACTCTTGTCATGCAGACTGTCGGGGAAGGGGGTTCTCCCCCCAAAAGGAAAAGCAACATGTAAAGAAAGCTGGGTTAATGGTTGCTCAGTCTTCCAGTCAAGGCATTGTTGTTTGCCAAGGGTTTGAAATGAGATTATGTATTGCTGTTATGTACTGAATGAGGACTGGTTGTTTTTCCAGAGCACCAGTTTCTCCTTTTGTGTTTATGTTTTATATTGTTTTATAGTTTTAAAAGGATTGTTTGTAAATTCTGGCTGGGTTCTGATGTTATCATTGGCCACTGACCATCAGATTAGCTCCTTTGCAATCACTTTTTAAAAATAATTCTGCTCCTAGAACATTGGCATTCTCACATTCTCACAGGTTTCCATACTTCTAAACAGGCTGTTCTGTTTATAAGAAATACTTTATGTGCAGAGTCATATATTACTGTCCTCTTGAGAAAGTCAGTGAGCATTTTCAGGGCTGTCATTCAAATACAATGGAAGCATTAACACAGTTGCTCCTGATGGCAATTGTAATCTGTTGTATTCCTCAAAATGCCTGCTATGGGCTGTGGGATGGCTTGCAAGCTTGAAGTATACACAATACATAAATGAAATAAATAAAGGTATCAGCATGAGCGATGAGAGCACTTCACCTGAGGAACTAAACTTTCATGTTATAGTTGTTCTGTACAACCAATGCTTCTCTGATGTACTTTCTACTGCCTGGTCGTTGTTGCTGTCTGAGTTTACTGGCTTTCTTGCTGAGGTTTTATTACCAAACTAAAGGCCTGGTCCCACTGGCCGACGGACGCAAAACTTATGCATAAAGGACACAGAGGATGAGCAAAATTTCAGGGGTGGCTCCATCCGTTGTCATCCGCTCCAAAAAGTGGTGAAAATTTGCAAAAACAGAACAGAAAAGAACGGAAAAGAATGGACGTGGGTAGTATGTAGCAGGGATGTTAAACGGATGTTCATAGGAAGCCTAGCAGATGAAAGCGGATGACACCTCCGAAGGGGTTCCGGGGGAGAATTTCGAAGCGGACGCATAGCAGAAGGGGCGGATGCATCACGGACGCCTATAGGAAACAAAGAGGATGCCGCACGGATGTATATCGGATGCAAAGCATTCACTGCGCATCCTTTCTATTTCCGTGCTACTAACGATGTATAGACGTTCCGTGTACCTTTTGTTTCCTCCCTCTTTCCGTTTTCAGCTGCAGCGGATGTGAGTTGCGAGGATGCCCACTGGATGCAGAGAGGATACAGCGGAGGTTTAAGGAATGATAAACGGACATAGAACGTTTGTTGCTCGTATGTTGCGGATTTACATCGTACACGGTGGAAAGTTCATCCATTCACAAAGTTTTGTGCAGCTCAAAACTTCTTGCGCAGATGAAATCGCAGTGGACGGATGCTCGACGGATAGAACGTATGAAACACGTATGCAATGAGTACACAACGGATGCATAGCGTTTTCCAATGGATGGCAAGCTTTTTTTAATGCTTTACATCCTCTTTGCATCCGTAAGTGCAGTGGGACCGGGCCCTCATCATCACTGCTTCTCTGGGGATACCTATATTGTGAAAATGAATCCTCTGATATAAAGTGTGGGGGCATAAATTACACATACCACAAACAATTGTCAATAAACTGTCCTACCTGAAATGTAATGGTAAGATTATTTTACATTACATTCACATTACTTGCTGTTTATTCCCTCATATTTAGATTATAGAAAGAAAAGAATCCTACATGAATTTTTAAACAATCTGCATAAGCAACTTGACTCTGTTGAATGACATTGAATATGTGTGATGATTTTAACTGGCATGATAGCTTCATTATGGGAAATGACAGTCAAAAAACGATTTTTGGGGAGCGGGGGTTATGGTTGAAAAATTTACCATTTAGTATTTTAATATTGCTTCTGTGTTGTGAAAAAAAGCAGAAATGTCATTGCATTTTATTTTGCAATCTGATTAATTAATTAATGTAAGCCAAACTCCAGAAATTATATAGGTCAACTAAGGCTTAACATAAGTGAAGTCAGGGATGGGAAATCAATGGCCTTCCAAAGTAATTGAACTATAATTCCCAGCAGTCCCATTCAGTACAGTGAAAAGAAATGTTGAGATGCGTAGTTCAACAACATCGAACCATCTCTCTGCTCCAGCACTGGAAAATACTGAATGAGTTTTCCTGCAATTGTTTAACACAGGTGTCTCCATTCAAATTTCCTTTAGATAGGCATTGGATTACAATTTGTACCATCCCTAGTTCACATACCATGTACATGGAGAGAATCGGGATTGAAATTTAATATATTTGGAAGATATCATAGGTTATATATAATGTTTCCAAATCTTGGCTACTTTAAGATGAGTGGACTTCCATTCCCAGAATTCCACACCCAGCAAGGGAGTTATTGGAATTGAAGTTCACCTTAAAGTTACCAAGGTTGAGAAACCCCATGTTAATACAGTATATCACATTTATTGAAGCAGTTTTTATTGTTTCTCTTAATTACATTTTGTCTTGCTTCATAGTTTTCTCAGATACCTGTTAGAACTTATTCTAGTGTTGCACTGTCTTTTACAAGTTTTGCCATAAATACTTTTTACAAGTTTTTGTTAACATAAATAAAGTATGTCAATCTTAAAATAAATTAGAAGAAAATAAAATTTGGATTTCTTGTAGGATATCCACTCATGCCACATGAGAAGTAAACCTTTCTTAGACTCTACCAAGTTAACTTTTGCAGATAGACTGGAAGATGAGGGCTATTTTTTAAAATATCTGTGTGGAGATTTTTGAGCAGGCTGGTCGGAATTCTTTGGATTCTTGTGCACTTGACACTACAATAAATTGTACATTTATTTCAGACTATCCTTTGCTAAAATTGGATTTGCCTGAGATATTCTGTCTGTGACCAGATGGGTATAGCCCACTTACAGATGCAATACAAATCTTCGTAGCAGAAAACTTGGCTGTTTAACCAGCTGTTCCCTCCTCGCTAATTGCAATCTTTGGTGGGTCAGTGAGACAAGATTTTGCAGTAGTATATTTTGAGAGCTTTTACATCTAGTGTGTAAGCATGAAGACAAACTATGTGACAACACTTATACAAATCCCACTTTATAGCTGTGCATGGAGTTGAAAATACTTGTGTGTGTGTGTTAGCATAATATAAATAATGATCCACTCGTGTAAGCTGCAGACAAAGCAAGTAAACGGAAGCTGAAATGTCTAGTGTTTGCAGTTTAGCTTTGTTAGTTTAAGTTTCTCTCATATTTATGCTGTGATTCCAAAGCTTTGCAAATAAGTTTGGTTATTTCAGCAGCAGTTTTCTGTTGCATTAGGATTGTAGACTCATCCCAAACATTTATTATGAACCGTACAACTGAGTATAGCAGAACTTCCTGAAAAGGTAAGCATAACATAATATTAGGGTTTATGAGACCTGAGCCCACTTCCTCTGCCTTAGAAACATGCAGAAAGCTAACTGCCTGGTATGAGTTCATTTAGAATTCAAAAGATTGAGAATAGAACTGCTAATGGCTCTGTCAGAGGCATTAGAGATCTTGTACTCTTCACTGAACAGTTTGAGAGGACAATAATAGTACAACAGTAAAACACATTAATGGAGAACTTACAGCATTCTGTTTTTTATATAGTACAGCAAACCTATTATTACATGGCTGAGGTATGTGCATATATATATTCCATATGTAAAGCAGGCTTGGACATTGCAGAGACAACTAAAGAGTGTCTTTGTACAGCTGCATGGTGGCTGTATCCCTAAAAAATAATTTCAGTGAGGCCTCGTTATTGAATAAGTAGGTTTTGCCCATATTTCTATTCTTTTTCCAGGTGTTTTGCTTTATGTTTTCTGAAGATATTAATTATCGTTATGGATTTAAATTGGTTCATCAGGGGCACCCTCAAAATAAGGGAAATCTATTTCTGACCCTTATGACAGTGTCTGAGAGGCAGGTTTAGTACTTTCCTCTCAACTGGATCCATATTGAATAAACTGATAAACTTAGTCTTTACATTGGTTGGGTTCACACATTGCACTAAATCACAGTGTGGCTGATTTTTTCTTAGCACACTGCATGAAACCAAATCCTGTGGTTTGCAAATTATGGTTTAGCTTAGCCTGTTTTTTTATCCTTCCAGTTATGATTTATCCAATTTTAAGAAAATCATGGCTTCATTGAGACTTCCTATAATGCATTTATAGTGGGATTTGGTACCATTGGTCATGGTGCCCTTTTGAATTTCATGTGAAGGCTGAAGATTTTATGTATTCCTTCCTGAATGAGTAAATACAATTGATTGAGGCCAGGAAAAAGGGGTTAGTATATTGTGCCCTTTTGAGTAAAGTCCTATGCAGTTTGATTCACTCTGCCTTACTTTTTAAATAGATACATAGATCTACTATTAAATGTCACTATTGGTTCTGTGTAAGATATTATATACATCAGTATATAATACATCAGTATTATATGGCCTCCCCAAGTCAAACTAGAGATACTGTAGAAATCTTGACCCAATATTGTAGGGCATGGAAAGGATGAAACAGGCTGAAATTAAATCCTATGATTATGGGGTTACTATTTGTCTGAAAACTATATGGCTCTTTTTCTCCTATATTATAAGTCTGATGGGGTGGCTTTTCCTTCGGAAACCCCCCCCCCCCCCCCATATCTATAACTTGAGTATCCTTCTGGACTCATAACAGGTGTTGTCTGGCCAAGTAGATTCTATGGCCAGGAGAGCCTTTGTCCAGTTCTGACTGATGTACCTATCTGCTTGGCAGGATCTTTCAACAATAACTTATGACTCCCAGTGCTTGGTTGAACTATTGCTGTAGTGTGCTTTACATACAAAGAGCTGCATTTGCAAATGACTTGGAAACTGCAGTTGGTAACAAAAACTAAAGTTTACTTGCTGGATGAAAGCCATTCATCCATATTACACCATGGCTGAAGGGAGGGTACATTGGTTGTCCAATTATTTAGTTACAATTCAAGGTCTTGCTTTTGACCTTTATGGTTTGATTCTTAGGCTCCTTCAGGATCAACTTTTCCAAGAAGAACCATCCTGTCCAGTGGGTTTATCCCAAGAGAGGAAGTTATTCATATTTATAAAGAGAGAAATGAAATCAGTAGTAGTGTTTCCCAATAATAGTTTCCATTTTATGAAATAGTCTTCCTGTCCCTCACTATATTTGTATAGATTTTAGCACCATTCCACAAAGTAGTAAAAATTAAAATAACATAGGGCCTTTGGTACTTAAACTTATCTATATTAATGACATAGTGGATGTAGTTAAGCATGATGCTGAGTTTATTGAATTAAGTAAATGATCTGGTGGTATAGAAGTTGAATAAATAATAAAACTAACAATGCAAAGATCATGCTATTGATTCATATAAATCTTTTCCCCTTCTTTTTCTCATTGATAATACTATCTTTTTTCTTTCACAGATTATGTGCATCTTTACAGAAAGTCCAGTTAAAGATTGGAATGTAGCCTTTAACTCCCTGATTTGTGAAACCATTTTAGGGGCAAAAGGTGGTGGCATCCTATTTATCTTGTTTCCTGCATGATGGATTGTGTGTGACAGATATACACTACCTAATTGCCCAATAACTGGAATATGAATTCTTTTACAGAGAAACAAATCAATCGTTTCTCTTGACCCTCTCTCACTTAAGCCCATGTCACATTGCACCAACGGATGCAAAGAGGATGTAAAACATGAAAAAAAGCTTGCCATCCATTGGAAAACAAGATGCATCCGTTGTGTACTCACTGCATACGTTTTTCATACTCTCTATCCGTCCAGCATCTGTCTACTGTGATTTCATCCGCTCAAAAAGTTTTGAGCTGCACAAAACTTTTTGAGCGGATGAAGTATCCAACGCGTCCGTTCTACATCCGCTACGCATATGGGGAACATCCGTTATACGTCCATTGTCATCCGTTATGCGTCCACTATACGCTAGGCATCCACTGCGCATCTGCGCAACTCAAATCCTCTCCAGCGGAAAACGGACATAGGGAGGAAGCGAAACGGACGTGAAACGGACACACAGCGTTAGTAGCACGGACGGAGAAAGGATAAAAGCGGATGCAGCTCAGATATAAAGCATTAAAACAGACAAAATGTTCGTTTAGGGGACGTATCTCAGATATTTAGGATGTTCTGGAGGATGTCTGGAGTATGTGGAAGGACACCTAGCAGAAAACCGATATTTCCTATAAAAAGGGGAGGAAATCACCTGGATCTCACTTTCAGTCCAGCAGCCCTGCTGTGCAGACCTCTTCAGCCTTGCTCTTGCTCTTCAACAGCATCCATTCTTCTCCACCATGGATCATCGCACGCTCCATTTGGTAGCCGCCATCATTCAACACCAGAACCAAGCCCTCTTCAGACTGTTTCACCTTTTCTACGGGAAGAAAAGGAGGCGGCCAAGAAGTGTCTGGGTCCGATGATGGATCTGGAGAAGAGCGGAGTTTGGACGGTATGACAAGCTGATGGTGGAGCTGAGGAACGAAGACACTCATGCATTCCAGAACTTCATGAGGATGCCGCCAGCCATGTTTGACGAAGTTGTGGAGCGGCTGAGACCCAGGTTGACCAAGGCAAACACCAGCTTCCGTCCCAGCCTGGACCCTGGACTGAAGGTGGCACTGACTGCGCCACCTGGCCTCTGGGACCACGTACAGAAACATGCAGTACTCCTGGAGGGTGCCACACAATACCATCAGCATTGTGGTCAGAGAAGTGGTGCAGGCCATCATCGAAGAATACCTGGAGGAGCTCCTCCAGTGTCCCACCACTGAAGAAGGCTGGAGGAAAGTTGCAGAACAGTGGTATCAGGTGGAACTTCCCGCACACCGTTGGAGCCATAGATGGGAAGCATGTGGCCTGCAAAGCTCCAGCCAAGTCAGGGTCCACTTATTTCAACTACAAGGGCTTCTTCAGTATCATCCTCTTCGCCATGGTCAATGCTGACTACAAGTTCATGTGCATCGATGCTTCAGGCAACGGGTCAGCTTCAGATGCCCAGATATACAATGCCAGTGACCTCAAGGATGGACTGGAACGCAACCTCATCATGGGCTTCCCAGATCCAGACCCCCTACCCAAAGACACACAAGATGTGCCCTACTTCATCGTGGGGGATGACGCTTTCTCCCTCAGAACCTATCTCATGAAGCCCTACAGTTCCAGATACCTCACCCGTGAAGAGAGGATCTTCAACTATAGGCTGTCCAGGGCAAGACGGGTGGTGGAGAATGCGTTTGGCATCCTGGCCAATAGGTTCCAGATACTTCTCACCACCATGCAGCATCACCCACAGACTGTGAGGAGCATTGTGGAAGCTTGCTGCATCCTGCACAATCTCATGTGCACCCGCTACCCAGTGTTGCAGAACAGGCTTGTGGATTGTCAACAAGGGAATGGGGACATGGAGCCTGGTGAATGGAGGCAAGGGCGAAACCTGATAGACACTGTGGATGTACCAGGCCCCAACAGAGCTTCACGTGAAGGGAAGAAGCAGCGCAATCTCCTGAAACACTGGTGCAACTGCCCAGCTGGAGCAGTGGAGTGGCAAGACAGGATGGTAGATGCTTAATGGATGCTTCCTTCAGCCTGTCTCATAACACTGATGAGATTGTACCATGTATGTTGAGTGGCCCTACAATGAATAGGTCATTAATAAAGAGTTTTGTTTATGTTGAAATGTGTGGATCAATGATTGAATTGTTATTGATAATAAAGGGCCGTAGGTGTGGCACCTGGGAGGGTGGACTATACAGTCCCACTATGCTTGCACTGGAGGCTTATCTATCCCACAGCTATTACCCATCCCACAGCTATTACCCTTCCCACAGCTATTACCCATCCCACAGGTATCTCTGCCCATCCCACAGCTATTACCCTTTCCACAGGCATCTCTGCCCATCCCACAGCTATTACCCTTCCCACAGGTATCCCTGCCCATCCCACAAGCATGCAAAGGCTTAACCATTTTCTAAAAGTTTCCACCAACACTTTATTAAGTAAAATAAATGACCCAAGTATGTGAAGCAAAGATAACCTTTATTAATAACAGTTAAGTAAAGTGTAGGACTTTATTTAAAAAGCAAAAGGAACCAAGAAAAGTGTCCCAAGCAATGATAAAGTCAACAGGTGACAACTCAGTCTCTGGCAATGTTCTCAGTCACTCTGAGGCATGTCCATGGTCTCAGGTGTAAAGGGTCCAGGGACTGTGGAGGTGGCAGTGGCTGGAGTGCTGGTTTGAGGCACCATTGGGGTGCTTGGCCCCGAGAGGACAACAGGAGATGGTGTGTTCAGGAAGCTCTCAGAAAGCTGGCTCAGCCCAGTGAGGTTGAGAGGCCCTTCATCCAGGACCTGGGATGTCAGACACAGGACCGATGACAGATGTTCTGAGGCCGGACTTGGCTGTGGGGTGGAGGAAGGAGTGTAATGGGGATGTCTGGTGTGCAGCTGGGCAAGGTGAGGCGTCTGTGGCATGCGAGGAAACATCTATGGCGTCGGTGGCATCGGTGGCATCGGTGACATCGGCGGCATCAGTGACATCTGTGGTGTCTGTGGCATCGGTGGTATCGGTGGCATTGGTGGCACTGGTGGTGTACGATGAACCTGTGCCTGGACTGGGAAGGACTGCCTGTGCTGCTGGAACTCCTGGTAGCCGTAGCCTTGGTAGGAGAGGGGCTGTTGAAAGCCTTGGAAGGGCTGTGACATCGCCTGGGGTGGAGGAGCAGACCTGGAGTGGGTGGGAGCAGGTTCAGCTGGGCCTGGAGGGGGGTGCAGCAGCGCCGTGATCCTCTCCTTCATCACCTGGTACTGGGGCTCGGGCATGTCCATGAGGGTCTGGGTCACGTAGATGAGGAAGGGCATGTGGTTTGAGGATGGAATCTCAAAGTGTACTAGCTGAGAGAGGAGATCTGCGCTGGTCTTGATCGTGTCCCTGATCTCCAGCAGGACAGTGTGGCTCTGTCCCTCCGGTCTGCCTCTCTGCCTGCTTTCTGTGGAGGTGGAGCTGGGGGTGGGTGTGGGTTGGTCCCTGCTTCTTCTTGCTCCATGTGTGTGAGAGAAACCTCCACGTTCTCTGGCATAGGGTGTGCAGCTGTCGGGGGGGTCTCTGTCGTGGGACGCTCTGTGGACACCTGCCTGGACATGGTCGCTGTCTCCTGGCCAGAAGAGGACTGGCTGTCTGTTGGCTGCCTGAGAGCGAGGGTAGACAGAGGGGCTGCTCCTCGTTGACGGACCTCACCCTCCAGAAAGCTGCACTTTGCCATGACGTAGCTCTCCCGGTTGGTGAGCTTGACCGCAGCCTGGCCAGACTTCTTCAGGTGCAGCTTCCCGTACCAGGTGTGCATATGCTTCCACCACCCGAGGAGGACATCAGCAGTGTAGCCCAGGCTCTGTGCCTTCTGTCTCTAAGCCGCCTGCTTCCGTTTGGTGTCTCTATACAGCCTGTGGCCCTTCCTCCACATATACTCGTTCTCCCTCAGCCACTCCAACACCTCCTCCTCATGCTCCTCTGCGATGGAGTACTGCTTTTTCTCTCCCTCCCTTCTCCTTGCCTTGCCTCTTCCTCCTTCTGGCAGGGCCTTCATCATCAGGGCTTTCAGGGCTTTTAGGCTGGTCCACCACAGCAGCAGCAGGAGAAGCAGCAGGAGAAGCAGCACCAGCACCAGCAGCAGGAGCAGCACCAGCAGGAGCAGCAGCAGCAGCAGCAGAAGAAGCAGCAGCAGCAGAGTCAGTGCCAGGGGGTGGGGTGGTGGATCTATCCCTATTGCCAGGGCTGGCAGAAGATGGCACAGGCTTCCTCTTCTTCTCCATGGTCTCTGATGAAGATGTGTCTGGCAGCAGGTCTTTCCTCTGAATGCTGGCCTCGTGCGAGCTGCCTCCTTTTATATCCGTGGGGCTGATGCAATGCATCCTCCCCGCATGCGCAGTTAACGCTCTGCATCCACTACGCATTCGCTCTGCATCCACTTCATCCGCTATGCATCCGCTCTTTCCGCTATGCGTCCACTTTGCTATGCTCCCCCGGAAGCCCTGCGGACATGCCATCCGCTTCCATCTGCTTTCATCCGCTAGGCTTCTGTTGAGCATCCGTTTTACATCCACGATATGTCCTCCCCCCATCCGTTCTTTTCCGTTTTGTTTATGCAAATTTTTGCCCCTTTTGAGAGCGGATAAGAACCGATGGAGCCACCCCCGGATTTTTGGCCGTCCGCTGTGTCCTTTTACATACATTTTGCATCCGTCGGGCGATGTGACCTAGCCTTTATTTGAAGAGCATCTCTTTATCCCTATTGGGTAAAATATAATCCCTACGATTCCAGGATTATAGCTGTGTGAATCTCCAACCAGATTTTTTCATATGTTCTAATGGGTTTTTCATACTTGGAATCTTGGTGAAGAAGCTAATAAGTTCATAGAGTGTCTTTCATTTGATAGAGGATGAAAAGCTGACTGAACTGGAAGCAAAAACATTTTGGAAACTTAACTGTATTTGTGTTAATCCACTCCCCTTCCCAAACTGTGAGACTTATCTCCATTCACCACATACACCACCATATACACCAGATAAAGTGCAGATATGCACTTTATCCATCTGCTTGAAAATCATATGTCCCAACTGGAACAGTTTCAGACTCAAACAATAGCCTGTAGTCTGATTTAGGCCTACCAATAACAGTAATAAAGGGATGGAATGTTAAGATTGAGTTTTCCCATGTTGATTGGAATGAAATTAACTGGTGCCAAAACCAAGAAAATTGTGGCAAGATATTCAGGCTTGAATTGGGGATTCCTACTGATCCCCTCACTGTGGTAATAAACTGGATTAGGTTTGCCTTCCTTTAACAAACAATTATTATTGTTAAAGTAAGGTAAACTGTTTCCTTAAGCCAAACTATGATAATTTACCAGTGTTTCTAAGCATCTCAACTATCATTTTAGATGAAGAACTCCTATTTTCTGAATTTTATTAGCAAAAAATAAATCTTCCATTTTGTTCTGTTCTTCCTTTGCAACTGCTCATCCCTTCAACCCAAGTCAATTTTGAGACTCATCTCAGAACATGAACATTGGAATATGAATTCAAAATTCTCTAATATAAACACATCTCAATAACATATAATGTATTCCTTTCATAAACTTACAGTGAGTGATGTGCTTCAAGGAGTAGTACCTTTCTAATCAAACTACTATCTGCCAGTGCGTTCATTGTTTAGAATTGCCTTGGGGATAAGGGGAAAATATTTACTAGTCCCTTTGTGCAATATACTGGCCTATAACCTTTATGATGATCAACACAGCTTCTCTTGCACAGTTGGAGGGGGATTAAAGCAGTTGACTGGGATTTTCCATGCATGGCTGAATGAGGATGATAGCGGTACTTCAGGGTCTGAAATTAGTGTCTGTTTTCATTGTAGGAAATTCTCACCAGGCAATATTTGGCAGTAAAAAATATCACAAATAAAGAACCAAGTTTCTCTTCTACTGAGACACAAAGGCTCTGCCATCTGTATTATGCTTTTCTGACCCTTTCCCAAATGATCTTCATATTTAGATACCAAGGATCAAATAATATTTTCTCAGTATAGGGCAAATTTAAGTTCATCAGTTGTGAAATAAAGGAGTTTTTCCCCCTTTCACTGAACACCTGGCATAAGTTTGTTTTTTTTCAGGATGAAAATTTAATGTTTGAATAGAACCACATTTCTAACAGTGTTATTATGTTGTGAAGTATGAGTCAAAACAATTACAACTTTCTTGCATATAAATAAAAAAAGCTTTATTTACTTTTTAATGGAAAAATGCATACATTTACCAATGAATGGCAAATGCATAACGAAAAAGAGGTTATATCTGCATAAGCTTGACTTTTTTTCATTTATAAACCTGCATGTATTGATAGAAATTTAGAAATAATAACTATATAAATAGAAATTCAGTACATCTCTCCACGTTCTCTCTGTGTGCCAATATTCTGCTTCAGCTGAGTAGGATATAGGTAAGCAGTATTGTAGCCTTGCAAGATAGCCTCTAGATACAGAAAACAGCATGAGTATTGCTCATGGTAAAAGTGGGCTTTGATTGCCCTTATGAAATACTTGCTAAAATGTGCAAAATATACTGTTAGCAAAATATTTTGCATATTGTATAACTTAAGGCTGATGACATAATCTGCACCTTTTCTATATTTCCATAATATTGGAGGCATAAGTCAAATCTTTATGGGCCGAGACTCAGCATAAACTGATGAAGTTCAAATCATTCTCATTCATACTTGTATGCCTGAATGTTTCAGTTGCTTTTTCTGTACTTTTCCCTCTCAGCAAAATGTGACTTATCAAAATATTTTTCTTTTGTACCAGTCACATTCATTCAGAATGTTGAACAGTCTTCCTAAAAATTCATTCCTGGTTTTTCCATTATTGTCATTTTACTGGAGTTATGCAGCTTCTACCAGCCTATTCCTATTTTCATCGATATCTATAATAGCCTGTTAGCCTTTTTTGTTCATTATTAATCTATACTTTCATTATTAATCTATACCCCACATGACAAAAGCAGATAATTTTCATTCAGATCTTTTGTGTCTTTTTATATCTATTATCTGTCTATTATCTTTTTGCTTAATTTTACAAACACACAAAGTGTTTCACCTTTTTTGTTTTAATTTGTATAATTTGTATACTATCACTTGTCTTGCATTTTAAGTTGTAATTTTTCATCTGAAAGGTTTTTTTCTCCTTTGTGTGGCTGTGAGAGTCCAGGCAAGGGTTAACTCCGTCTCCTTGCTGATTGGACTGAGTCTGTCAAAACTGTTCAGTCACGCCTCTATTGCCAATTTTGCCAAGCTTTTTGACTCAGTCCCTCAGCCAGGACGGATGTTCAATTGCCTCTCTCTCATAGTTTCATTTTCTCAATGGAATTGCCTCAGAAAGATTGGTTGATTTCAAAATATCAGCTCCTGCTTCACAGCTGTTCCACAGGGCTAGGATCGGCAGGTAAGCCCTATCGAGCGCCATAGCTGCTTATTCCAGTGCTGGCAGCATTGACTTCAGCGCTGAAGGCCGAAGGATCAGTGCAAAGGTGAAGGGGTGCACATGTTCTATATTCTGGCATGGGAGCCTGTTCCCCTGTGCTGGTGACAGGCCTTATGGAGGCCATTGGAATAACGCCCAAGATGGCAAGAAATGCTTCACACGATCCTGCCGAAGGCCCTAGTAAGGGCAAATTGTGCTAGAAGGGCATGTCTCCTGACCTGCTGAGGTACTTTCTTAACCCTAGACTCAGTTCAAGGAGGCTGCAACTGCGTTGGCCTGGAGCTTTGGGGGTGTAGCAAGCAACAACAGTGCAATCCAACTCCCCCACCCTCATCCTGACTTTTCCTCCTATACATGGGCTACCAACTACTTCAGAGCTATTGCCAGTTATATCATGGTGGAGCCCTAAGGGGGGGGGGCAAGGCCCAAGGCCAGGCACCCACAGCCCTACACGTTCTGTGATTATAGGCAAAAAGGCTTTAATGTCTAAAAAAGGCCTCTAACGAGGAGAAGGACACCATGAGGCATCAGAAAGCCTTGGAAAGGCAGATTGCCAAGAGCCAGAAGGCCACAAGTGGGCGGAGTCAAAGATCAAGGCCCTTGGGTGACTCAGCTATCTCTCGCCACAGCAAGGACTTATAGGCAGAAGCAGGTCTGGCCGCAACTACCAGACCACGGGCACAGGCCTGGTCTCCAGACAACACAGAAGGTGCTCTGTTCAGTTATTGCCTGCGGAAGACAGAGATTATGGGGATCCCCAAGGCATGGCATTTCAATCAGAATCTTGGGAGCAGCCTGTTAGCAAGCCTAGACCAGGAGTGGAAGCAACGTTTACTACCACAGCAGTGAGGCTTCGTCCCAGGGACTCCCCTGATGTTGAAATACCTGTTAACATGCAGGCTATTGTTGCTAAGGTTATCAGGCAGGGGATAGTTGAAGGCATTCAGCAGTTTAGGCAGCCTTCCTCCATGGCTTCTGAAATCTCCATTATCCCATCACGAGAGCAGGTGGGATGCCTGCCTGAGGCCAGACCTCAACTCCAAGAGCCTGGCTTACCTGATTGCTCAGAGTATAGTCAATCTTCCCTGGCAGGAGAAAACGAACAGAGTGAGTCAGATCTCTCTGCGGACGAAGTGTTATTACCTGATCATTCCCAAGGAGTCCCCCAGCTCAGAATGGGTTCCCCAGACCCACTTCTGCATCTGTAGCAGATGTGTTAACATTTCTCCAAGATGGGTTAGATCAGGAATGAGCACCTAACACTCTGTATGTCAGGTGGCGGCTCTGTCATCTGTGTTGTTCTGGGAAGGCTATTCGTCCTTGTCCCTCCATCCATCACTCCACAGATTTCTGAAAGGGGCTTCTAATCTCCCCCCTCCAGTGGTTCATAGATACCCCACTTGGGACCTTCCTAAAGTATCACAGCCCTTACAGAACAGCCATTTGAACCCCTTAATTCGGTGTCCCTTCAATTTTTGACCCTAAAGGTGGTTTTTCTAGTAGCCAGGAGGGTGTCAGAATTAGCACACTCTTGGTTCGTTAGGACCTGTGTATTTTCCATGAGAACAGGATGGTTCTCAGACTGGACCCTTCGTTTGTTCTCAAAGTGAACTCTTGGTTTCATTGGGCACAAGATATTGTGTTGCCAGGTTTTTGCGGAGAGCCTTGAGGATCTACATTAAGAGGACCTTCCATAGAAAGGAGTCGCTCTTCATGTCCTTCCAGCCTGCCACATTGGACAGTAAAGTCATCCCATCGACTATGAGCAGATGGATCCAGTTGTTCATTTCTCAGCATATGAGAGCCGATTCCTTCCAGTACCCTGTGGAGTAATGGCTCATTCCACAAGGAGTGTGGTCACAACTGCCACTTGGGCCACGCAAACGTCAATTGAAGAAGTCTGCTGTGCAGCCACGTGGACGTCCCCTTCTCCATTTATGAAGAATTACCACCTGGATACCTTTGCATTGGTGGAGGTAGCATTTGGTGCACACAGAACGGGGTGATCAGGACCAGACTTGAGCCCTCCCATGGACACTCCTGCTTTGGTATGTCCCTTGCCTGGACTCTTGCAGCCACACAAAGGAGAAGGGGCATTGGTCTTAGCTGAGACACCCTTTCTCTTTGGTGGCAAGAGACTCCAGTCCCACCCTGGGTGTTTCTGGTCTGGGGCGTGGGCAGGGGGAGATAATTGTTCTTCTTATTCCACTTGCAGAGGCATGTTAGGTCTGTCAAGTTAACTTTGTCAAAAGCTGGGGAAGACTGGCAACAGAGGTGGGACTAAACAGCTTTGACAGACTCAGTCCAATCAGCTAGGAGAACAGAGTTAACCTTGCCTGGACTCTCACAGCCACTAAAGAGAAAAAGTGTCTCAGGTAAGACCAATGCCCCTTTTCTTGCAAAGTGGTTTGCCATTACTTCCCTCATAGGGCTGAGAAAAAGTGACTAGTCCAAGATCACCCAGCTGACTTTGTGTCCAAGGTGGGACTAGAACTCTGAGGCTCCTGGCCTGATGCCTTCTAATCACTACACCAAACTGGCTCCCATCTGAAATATATAGAAGTTGTAAATTTTAAATTTAAAATAGGATCGAATTATCATGTGGTAAGAATGTAATTTGAAAAAAATCAAAGGAAAATATTTAGTTTAAACAAAACCATGGTATATTGATTGCATGTTGGTTCAAACTGATAGAAACAGCTTTACTCATAGAGTGTGGTTTGCATTGTTTCATTAAATTTTTGCTAAATTCAAAGTAATAATGACAATAATGCACTTCATGTTAATGCAATAACATTAAAGTGAAAATAATACAATAAAGCTAGAATGCTGGTTATGTCATTGTGACCTTAATTTTGATTTTTAATTTTGATTTAAACCATAATCTGTGGCTAAACTGTTTCAAATGTCTCTCTATCTTCAGATTAGTTTTATCAAACTAACACATAGGTAAATGTTATGATTAACAAATTTGACTTTAATTATTCAACTCAGACTTAAACTGATTTAAGAATATTCTAAACAAATTTTTCTTGACCAGAAACAGATATGAAGTAAATGGAAATTGATGATTATAATGTGAGGAGAGATAGTCCAGGATAAAATCAGTCCTGAATATCTTGTTTACTTAAAAAAATGTTTGAGAAGAAAACAATGTTGTGTTGCTCATTGTAAGGTGTAAAACCATTGTTCCTTTGGGTTCCTAACATAAGAGGCATTCATTCCTTGCATTTGGATTATGATTATTGTTATTTCCTGTGATGTTACTCATTTTGATGTTACTTGGCAGAGTAATGAAAGCAGTCAAACAAACAACCAAGCTCAGAAAGTACAAAGAACTCCTAATTAATTCAATTCTAAGCAATAGATATTCTTGTCTAATGGAATCAGGAAGAATATAATGCACAGTCTAGTTTGATTTTCTGTGCTAGAGGCAACATACACGTAGTAACTGGAAGTGTAAAAAAATGCAATTGGTAATAATTTGCCATGTATTAAATATGCCCGTTGTATTTTTAAGACTTTTTAAAGATCAAAAGTAAATTACTAGGCAATGATCTGCCAATCTTGATATGTAATCTATTTGTCTTGGTATTCCTTTTATTTCTTTATGTACATTGAATTTCTGTAAACACAGTTTCTGTATAGGAAAATATACACACACGAACATCACCTATGAAAAGAATATACCTAATTACAGTGGCATGGGAAGTTTGTATGGAATGAAATAGTTTTTAATGTTATCTATTGACCAGTTGTTAGGGTCAGCTATATTACCCCATTCTATCAAATAACACGGTAGGTAGAAAAATGTTGGTCCCTGCCCAGAGAAGCTTACAGAATGATGGTAAGAAAATGAAGACAAAGGTAAAAAAGGAAAACACCGAAGTGTATCTTAAGTAACAGACTATTCTGGAATCAATTTATAACCAGGCATGTACAGAAGTGCATAGCATTTCATTGGTATCTGTCTACTTCTCCATCCATCCATCTGACTTCTACAATGGACAAGAATTCAGGCTTTATGTTAAAGTATTCACAAGGGAAACTGTTTTTAGGAAGGGTTTGAATAAATTTCTTTGGGAAACGTGTGAAAAACGGGTGAAAAAAAGGCAGTTGAACAGAGGATCTTTAGACAGACGTGGGGAGCAGACTTGGAGAATCCTGGGTAGAGAATGAAGTGTCAGATCTTCTGCTGCTTCTAAAGCCTGTCCATTCATGCCAGACGTTGAGAAAGCAGTTTTGTTAAGCTATTTGGCCAAGTATTAAAAAAAATAACTTTATATTAATGAGGGAGAGGGAGAAGGGGAAGTGGGGGGCAAAAGTCCAGGAGCCAAGGAATCTGACCTTGGTGCAATTTTAAAAAAGGGGAAATTTTGTGATCCTGCTGGTCCAAAGCTGCTCTGTCCTTTGAATGCCCAAGGCTAGAGTTATACTTGTAGAGCTATCCATGGATGTAATTAGAGCCTCCAGGTAGATCTGTGTTGATGGAACTCCTGTTTCCTTCTTTGTTAGCCACTCTATTCTAATCTTATCTGGAGGTTAGAATTATTCTCTGTTCTATTTAAAATATTGGAAGTTATTCATATTTTGCCTTTATAGTAAAAGATTCAAGGTAGCTTCGAGAAAAATATTAAACAGTAGTTTTCATTTTTTTTGTGTAATGTTTTCTTAAAGATTTTTGCTAAATAAAAGATTAATAACTAATACAAATTGATATAAGAAAAAGACAAGAGAAAGAAATTAAAGAAAAAATAAAAGTGCAAGGAAAATATACAAAGATACAAAGGAGTGGCTTCTAATTTTCTTTACAACATTTTAAAGTACAATTATAAATTTAACTCTTACTCTGTGGTTGCAATATAACTCTCTTCTCTTTTTTTCTTTTTATTCTGTTTCCTGCAAAAAGTGTATAAAGGGTTGCTTCTTGTGCTAAAAGCCACAAAGGGTTTTTTCAGGTACAACCTGGATTTCTATTCCATATTCTCAGTATGGCACGTCTAACATAATTATTTTTAAAATCCACAATAACCTTGTTGTACCACAAATATCCATACCACCCAAATCTCTGTTCGTGTCCTTCTAATTCAGAAAGCTTTCTGTTTTACAGCAACACCTACTCTTTCATGCAAACCAAACAACAACCTACAAAATATAATTTCAAGTCAGGGGAAACCATTTCTCCTTTTTCCCTTGTATCTTGTAACACTTTATGTTTAACTCATTTTTCCCCATTGCCACATAAATTTAGATGCATCTTTTTGCCACTGTTTAAATGGTGCATCAATTGTCAAAACAGCTATTGTCCGAAACAAAAAACATCATTCTAGACAAAACATTCATTTTTATGACAGAACTTCTTCCCAACAATAACAATTGTACTTTTTACTTTTTAATTTCATTCCATGTATTCCATGTATTAACATAAAATAATATATTTCAGTTCATATTTGACCTTGTGTTACCCAGATGTTTTACCTTATCAATCTTAAAAGACAATTCTGTTCAGTCTCCTATTGTTACATTTTTGTTAATATCTCATCTCCTGCTTATTAATCCTAAAACTTACTAATGCATCTGATTCTTTTAATTTGTCTATTAATATTTCAATTATCATTAAAAGGCAGTTTCACATTGTCACATACTTGTAGCAGATAACATAGGAGAGGTAAAACTGTTTAAAACCAGAAAAATTAATAAGTGGCATTATAAAAGAAAACTTATAATTTGATTATTAATATTTCAATTTTCATTAAGAGGTAAGAAACTTTCTTGGGTTGTAAGTTAAGGAATAGCTTGGCCTAGCTACAGATCACACAAAGTGATAATTCTTGGAATGGTAATGCTAATACATTGGAAGGGTATAGTATGTTGGTGGAGTTCATGTGAAGCCACAGAAAGGATGAATTTTGGATATTGGAAGGACATAGGGTGTGTGCGTGTGTGTGTTCTACTTCCATTACAGTTGAACTAACTAAACCTTGTACATTGTGTGTTGAATGCTAAAAAAAAAGAACTGCATTTATGGCCTCAGTTCTTTTGAAGCAATTGACTCCAAAGTCAGCTTGGAGACAAAGAGAACTGTATCTCTTGGGAACATACCATACCAGAAAACCTATGTCAAGGCTGGGAGCCAGAATACATCACTGTGGGGGGCAAGTCTTAGAGCGACTTTTAACACTTTTCACTTTTGTGGATATAAGCTGTGGAGGAGATGCAGAAAATTGTCATGTCTTTTAAAAGAACTCAGCATGACCAGGAGCCCAACAGGACTGCTGGCAGTAAAAAAGGCACCAGTCTACTAAAGTAGTCCCAGCTGAGCTCACTTAAAGTAAGTGTCACCTTTAAAGAATACTAGTACCTTTCATGCTGAGTCAGAAAGAGACATTTATTGGGGGTCTTCTGAGCAAAGGGGAGGAAAAATTGATTAGTGGGGACACAGGGAATATGGATTCTGATGGTGCAAAATCTTTCCAGCACTGTTACTTAGCAAAGTGTTGTTGCTTATAATTTGAAACCTTAAGAGACAACATATATATATATATACATACATACATACATACATATATATATATATGTTTTCTTAGGTTTTCGCGGGTACTTACATGTGTGCTGTTCAGCTTCCTTCGGGTATTATCCCACGTCATTGTAGTTCTGTTAAAGTTGTAGCAACGTTTCAGCAGAATCTCATCTGCCATCTTCAGGCTTCTGTATGGATATGGGTCTTACAGCTCCTGGTTTTAAATTTGAGGCTGGTCCATTCTGATTGGTTGGGAGCCTGGACCTGTTTCATTGGACTTGGAGTTTGATTGATTGGTGTTCCTGGTTTCTTCTGTCTGTTTTGTGGCTTTGATTGGCTGGCAACAGTCTGTTCTTGTGTTGGAGGCTTTTAGTGCAGCTTGGCTCCGTGTGAAGGGACGGCTGCTGTAAGACCCATATCCATACAGAAGCCTGAAGATGGCAGATGAGATTCTGCTGAAACGTTGCTACAACTTTAACAGAACTACAATGACGTGGGATAATAC
>BLBF01000083.1:717056-793220 GCA_015471245.1 Laticauda colubrina | reverse complement strand
TATATATATATATATATATATATATATATATAAATAAATAAATAAATATCTTCAGAATCTTCTAAACTGCAAGGAATATTCAAGGACTTGCCATTTGATGAATTTCAAACTGGGGACTTCCTTATTGTGGTGTAATCTGTTACATTAGTGTAGACAAAAGTTTCCGTCCTGAGGTTACCTCCTCTGAATGTGCACATTCTGCTAGAGAGACCTTGATTGTGGCAGCTAAACATTTTAAGGTCTTCATTGCTGAGTGTCCAATTGCAAAAATAGCACTAAACACTTCCACTTATGACTCCCTCTCTCACACTCTATTGTGTGTGTCATGGGTTCCCCAGAACAAATGTCTGATATCAGCATTATATGCAATGCTGATATATGATATATGACATATGATGCATGATATATGCATCTGGGCTTAACTGTGAGCCTCTGCTTTCAACAGGTTGATTGAAGCAGGTGTAGGAAAGGGTGGCCAAGGCAGCCTTGTTGGCAAGTACAGCAAGCAGAACATGCAGGGATAAATAAGGGCGGATTGTGAGGAATGAAGTGGTGGGGGGAACAGGTGCCCTAGGAACCCAAGAGACACAAAGAGCTGTTTGTCTGTAGACCAACACTGAAGAACAAAACACATGCCATTCTTTAAAACTTTAGGGTGGGTTGTGTGCAATTGAGAGCCAGTAAACAATACAAAGGCAACATTTCCTTTCCTGAAAATTCTCTTGATTTATATTGCTGTGCAATAAAATAAACATAATTTTCTACAAAAACCTTGGGGGCCCTTTCATGTTATCACCCAGACGCTAAAATAGAGAAGAATTTCTCAAAATAGATAGAAAGTATAAGCTCACACCCTCAGCAACCAGCATAAATTGGTACAATTCTTTTGGTGAGTAGGAGTTGGGGTAGAAGACAAATCAGTAATAAATCAAGACAGTTATATTAGAATACCCACTACATCTTTGCAAAATATGCTGTGAACAGTTTCTTAAAACAGACTCAGGATGAAATATACTTGTTGTGAAGAAAGTGATTAAAGCATATTTCTTTTTCTTGTAATCTTATTCACTTTTTCTAACTTGGTACCCTTTGAGTGGTTATAATTCCAATTATTGCCAGTCAACATCACTTTCAAAGGCATCGGTTTGGAGAGACTGATCTCAGAAACTGATCTGAGATAATATTTTCTACATAAATTAGGTTTACGGATTGCACCAAGCCAAAAAATGATAGATTTGGTTTTGTCATAGCATGTCATATGAAACTAACCATTTTGGTTTATTATTCATAGCTCAATGTGCTTTGAGAACATTGTTGCTTTCTTTCTGGACTTCCAACCTTCCAGGACTTCTGTTTATTTGTTGCTCAAAGTTGGGTCTTTCAATTTTTCCTTACATAAAATATTTGAAATATTGTAATACTTCTGTAAACAACTACACATATACAGTGGAAGTCTTGAATATGAATTTACTTTTGCAAGTGCCATGGAATGAAGCAGCAGAAAAAGGTAAAGACTCTCTCAAATTGAGCTTGATTTTTAGTAGTTAAAGCCCATGTCACACTGCCCAACAGATGCAAAAAGGACACAGCGGACGAGCAAAATGTTCCATCCGTTGTTATCCACTCTCAAAAGGGGCAAAAATTTGCATAACCGGAGCGGATAACACGGACGCGGGGAGGACGCAGGGCGGATGCAAAGCAGATGCGGAACGGAAGCCTAGCGGATGGGAGCGGATGGCACATCCGCAGGGCTTCCGGGGGGCCTCAGCGAAGCGGACGCAGAACAGATACAGCAGATGCAGAACGGACGCCGAGTGGATGAAGCGGATGCACAGCGGATGCACAGTGGAAGCCTAGCGGATGCCTGGCGTTAATTGCGCATGCGGGGAGGATGCATTGCGTCAGCCCCGCGGATATAACGGAAGCAGCTCGGAAGCAGGTCGCCATTCAGAGGAAAGACCTGCTGCCGGACGGATTGGCTGCCTTGCCTGCCCTGCCTGCATGTCTGCCTGCCAGCCTTGCTGCCAGCCTCCCTGCCAGCCTTGCTGCCAGCCTTGCTGCCAGCCTCCCTGCCAGCCTTGCTGCCAGCCTGCCTGCAAGCCTTGCTGCCAGCCAGTCTGCCTGCCAGCCTTGCTGCCTGCCTTCCTGCCAGCCTTGGTTCATGTCTGCCTGCCAGCCTTGGTGCCTGCCTGCCAGCCTTCCTGCCAGCCTTGCTGCCTGCCTCCCTGCCAGCCTTCCTGCCAGCCTTGCTGTCTGCCTCCCTGCCAGCCTTGGTGCCTGCATGCCTGCCAGCCTTCCTGCCAGCCTTGGTGCCAGCCTTGGTTCCTGCCAGCCTTCCTGCCAGCCAGCAACCCCACAACCATGCGGAAGCACAGCAAGCCTCAGCCATCTGCTGCCAGCCCTGGCAAGAGGAACAGGGCTACCATCCCGCCCCCTGGCCCTCACTCTGGTTCTGCTGGGGCTTCTGCAGCATGGGCTCGCTCTTCTGGGGCTGGGGCTTCTGCTGCTTCTGCTTCTGCTTCTGGAGGAGCTGATGACAAGCACTCCAGAACCAGCCACCTCCACAGCACCTGCACCCTTCACCCCTGAGACTGAGCGACCAAGAGGAGTGCCAGAGACTCTTTTTTGTTTTATAGCTTGTTGTTAATAAAGTCTATTTATGATTCACACACTTGCTTCATTTCTTTTTTTTTTAAAGTCTTGGTGGAAACTTTTAGAAGTGGTTTAAGCCTTTGCATGCTTTTGGGATGGGTAAGGATAGCTTTGGAATGGGTTAGGGTACCTGTGGGATGGGTAATAGCTGTGGGATGGGTTAGGATAGCAGTGGGATAGATAAACCTCCAGTGCAAGCATAGTGGGACTGTATGGTCCACCCTCCCAGGTGCCACACCTACGGCCCTTTATTATCAATAATAATGTAATAATTATCCACACATGTCAACATAAACACAACTCTTTATTAAACGCCCTGTTCATTGTAGGCCAACCCAACATACATGGCCCAATCTCATCCGTGTGATGAGACAGACTGAAGGAAGCATCCATTAAGCATCTACCATCCTGTCTTGCCACTCCACTGCTCCAGCTGGGGAGTTGCACCATTGTCTCAGGAGGTTGCGCTGCTTCTTCGCTTCATGTGAGGCTCTGTTGGGGCCTTGCACATCCTCAGTGTCGATCAGGTTTCGCCCTTGCCTCCATTCCCCAGGCTCCATGTCCCCATTGCCTTGCTGGAGGTCCACGAGCCTGTTCTGCAAGACTGGGTAGTGGGTGCGCATGAGACTGCGTAGGATGCAGCAAGCTTCCATGATCCTCCTCACCATGATCCTCCTCACTCCTCACCTCCTCTGGGCAATGCTGCATGGTGGTGAGAAGTACCTGGAACCTGTTGGCCAGGATGCCAAAGGCGTTCTCCACCACCCGCCTTGCCCTGAACAGCCTGTAGTTGAAGATCCTCTCTTCACGGGTGAGGAGTCTGGAAGTGTAGGGCTTCATGAGGTAGGTTGTGAGGGAGAAGGCGTCATCCCCCACGATGAAGTAGGGCACATCTTGCGTGTCGTTGGGCAGGGGGTCTGGATCTGGGAAGCCCACGATGAGGTTGCGTTCCAGCCTACCTTTGAGGTCATTTGCGTTGTATACCTAGGCATCTGAAGATGAGCCGTTGCCTGAAGCATCGATGTACATGAACTTGTAGTCAGCATCGACCATGGCGAAGAGGATGATGCTGAAGAAGCCCTTGTAGTTGAAATAAGTGGACCCCGACTTGGCTGGAGCTTTGCAGGCCACGTGCTTGCCATCTATGGCTCCAATGGTGTGGGGGAAGTTTCACTTCTGATACCACTGCTCTGCAACTTTCTTCCATCCTTCTTCAGTGGAGGGGTACTGGAGGAGCTCCTCCTTGTATTCTTCGATGATGGCCTGCACCACTTCTCTGACCACAATGCTGATGGTGTTGGGTGGCACCCTCCAGCCGTTCTGCATGCTCCTGTAGGAGGTCCCTGAGGCCAGGTGGCACAGAGTGAGTGCCACCTTGAGCCCAGGTTCCAGGCTGGGCCAGAAGCTGGTATTTGCCTTGGTCAACCTGGGTGTCAGGCGCTGCACAACTTCGTCAAACATGGCTGGAGGCATCCTCATGAAGTTCTGGAACGCCCGAGTGTCTTCGTTCCTGAGCTCCACCATCAGCTTGTTGTACAGTCCGTCCTCTGCTCTTCTGGCGAACCATCTTCGGATCCAGACTCTTTTTGGGTGGCTCCTTTTCTTCTCGCAGTAGAGTTCACAGAGCCTGCAGATGGCTTCGCACTGTTGCAGAACGATGGTGGCTGCCGAAAGGACTTTGTTACAATCCATGGTGGACATGACTGGTTGCTGTGGAAGAGGAAGAGCCAGATGAAGGCTGCAGAGGTCTGCACCGCTGGGCTGCTGTTCTGAAAGTGAGATGCAGGCGAGTTGCTCCCCCTTTTTATAGGCAGTATAGGTTTTCCGCTAGGCATCCTCTAGGCATCCTTAATATCCGAGATAGGTCCCCTCTGCGAACGTTTTTTCCGTTTTAAACGCTTTGTTTCCGTTCTGCATCCGCTAGGCATCCGTTCTGCATCCGTTCCACTTCCTCCCTGCGTCCGGGCGGATGGAGTTCCGCGGATGCGTAGCGGACACCTAGCGGATATAGTGGATGCGTAACGGATGCGTAACAGATGCCTAGCAGATGCGTAGCGGATGCAGAACAGACGAACTGGATACATTTTCTGCGCAAAAGTTTTGGGCAGCCCAAAACATTTGGAGCGGATGAAACGTCCATAAACGGATGCTGGACGGATAGAGAGGAAGCCAAACGGAGGCAGTGACTACATCGCATTTTCGAACGGATGGCAAGTTTTTTTGTCTGTTTTACATCCTCTTTGCATCCGTTGGTTCAGTGTGACATGGGCTTAACACATGGATAAATTCATATGATTTTCTCGACAATATGGAAGTGGTTTGTGACTGACTACTTCTAGATTTCCTTGTTTGTTTTACTTCTCAGTCCAGGCTGCAACTAAAATTCAAAAGGAATCTTTGTGGAGCTCAAAACCAGTCTCTCTCTCTCTCTCTCTCTCTCTCTCCCTCCCTCCCTCCCTCCCTCCCTCCCTCCCTCCCTCCTTATCTTTTATAGAAGAATATTTTCAGAAAATGAGTTGTATCTTAGTGGCATTCATGTTCACACATTTTTATTAAAGAATACAGTAGGTTTTTTTTCAGGTTTTGCTCAGCATAATAGGAAAACCCATCTATTGATTTTTGTAAATTCTGGGTTATAGTTTAGCATCTTGTAGGAGCAAATTAGAATCAGTATAGAGCTGGAAGGGCACCTTGGAGTCAAGCCTCTTGCTCAAGCAGGGGACCCTATACCATTTCAGACAAGTGACTGTCCAGTCTCTTCTTAAAAACCTTCAGTGATGAAGCACCCACAATGTGTGAAGGCAGGCTGTTCCACTGGTTAATTGTCCTCATTGGTAGGAAGTTTTTCCTTAATTCCCGGTTGCTTTTCTCCTTGATTAGTTTCCATCCATTGTTATTGTCCTGTCCTCTGGTGCTTTGGAAAATAAATTGACTCCCTCCTCTTTGGCAGCCTGTAAAATATTGGTATACTACTATCATGTCCCCCCTAGTTCTTGTCTCTTGATTAGAGAAATCCTGCAACCGTTCTTCATATATTTTAGTCTCTAGGCCTTTAATCATCTTTTTTGTTCTTCTTTGCACTTTTTCCAGAGTCTCAACATATTTTTTGAAATGTGGTGACCAAAACGATGCAGTATTCCAGGTGTGATGTTACCAAGGTTTTATAATATAGTACTAATAGTTCGTGTATTTAGATTCTACGCTTCTCTTTAGACAAACAAGGATTGTATTAGCTTTTTTGGCAGCTGCTGCACACTGCTATTTAGGCCTCCAAGGTCCCTCTCACAGTTAGTGTTTTTGAACCAGACTTCACCTAATGTGTACTTGTACCGGGTGTTTTTCCTGCTCAGGTATAAAATCTTGCTTTTCTCCACATTAAATTTCATGTTGTTGGATAGGGACCATTGTTCAAGTCTGTCAAGATCTTTTTGGATCCTGAGCTTGTCTTCTGGGATTTTGGCTATTAAGTATTGGCATATTCAACCGACTGTGGTGTAGCATGAGGGTGAGAATTTGGGTTTTTGTTGATTTTTGCTTTTTATATTATGCTACCACAGTAAACTTTTAAAAAAATAGTTCTGATGGAACTATTGAGCCAATCCTATTCTTATATTAGTTGGGGGGAGGGGGTGTTACATTTGCATTACAATCAATAAACAATTGATTGACATTTTCTTTGTGGAGATACCCCTTAAAACAGCTATTAGTTAATCTAAATGATGTCTCCATTTTAGGAAATGGTGATTTCTTCCTTTCCTTTCGCCTCATTGCTCTTGTCATGGCTAGATGCAGTGTGAAATGGAAGGAAATCTTCCTGGATTCAACACTTGAAAATGTTGAATTGTGACAGCTTCCCTCTTGTTCCCACACTGCAGCTGCTTTATGAAAAAAGCAAGTGTAAAGTACATACATTTTTATGAAAATGAAGGCCTCTTTTAGCCTTGAAGACCTCTATTAGCCTTAAGATAGTTAAATATTTAAGAAAGAGTAGTTTTCTGTTTGGCTGGGTTTAACAATCTCCTTACAACCTTCTTTGGGGGAGTTACCATTACAGCAAAGTCTATGTTTTTCAGGAATAAATGAGACATTAGGTCATATTGTATTGTTTTGTCTCTTGTGTGTTGTGTCAAATTATCTCTCTTGTAGACAAATGCCCTAGTAGTCATTCAAATTTATCTTCATCTATTATTCTTTGACTAGTTTGATTTTGTCTCATAGAATGTAGCTAAATGCTATTTTGCTGTCTATAGTATTTGCCATAACTTACCATAAAGCAGTTTTTAGATGCTGTTGTATTCAGACAAATTGATTACTTGTTTTTTTTTATTTTATTCTATTTACTGTAATTAGTTGTTCACATTTAGGTTCCACAGCTCTGTTACTGTTTTAAGAAGAATGTGCTTTATCTTTGAATTTACTTTGAAGTGACTATGACCCTAATAAAATAAATTAAATTTAAAATGTTTGGTTACTATCATTACTCTCCAGAATAACTTTTAATTTAGTGTGATTACTTTAATAAAGAATGTTGTGGTCTTGAGAGTTAAGATTGGATTATGAAGAGTTTTTCATGCTTTTTTTGAAAAAATATTGATCGTTATTTTAAAAAGACAGTGATAAGAAACAACACAAACTAAACTCAGAAAAGAAAATGGAAAGTGCAGGGAAAAATAAAAAGAAAAGAAAAGAAGAAAAGAAATATTTAAACAAGTGATTTTCATTAAAGCAAGTATAAACTCCGTAATTATTCAGCCTCTGTTAGGTTACATGCAAGCATATGTATACGGTTTTACTTAGCAACCGTATGTTCCACTTAACAACTGTTGTGATTTGCTTAACAACTGTGGCAAAAGGTTGTAAAATGGGACAGAACTCACTTAACTGTGTTGCTTAGCAAAGGAAATTTTGGGCTAAATTGTCATAAATTGAGGAGTGTAAATCATTAACATTTCATTACTGATGAAGTTATTTAGCTTGGTAATGAAACATCTGCAAGAAAACAAGCTGAGAGCACCAAGGACCCAACTTCAAAATTTCAGTTCTGATGTCAGCAAAAGTCCATAAAGGGTTCCCAGGAGTTTATAGAAACATGCCATGTCTTATTTTTCCTTTGGCCAAAGAAACCATCTCTATATTTCCTTCCTTTTGCTTCTAGTAATCTTAATTTCTGTTTCTTTGTTTCAAATCCTGGAACAATTTATTGTTTCAGGATTTGATCTCTCCAGGTTTTCTTCCATCTCAGAGGCTTCTTTGTGGCTTTAACAGACTTTTTTTTTTGTAAATCCAATTAAAATCACCCATGTCATTCTCTTGACTTTCCATTATCTCTTTTAAGTGTGATCTCTTTTTATAATCCATAATATTTTCAGTTTCCAATATTTTACATTTTAAGTTCTAATTTTTCAGCATCAGATAAAGCCTACTTCAGCTCTTAACCTGTAGACTTTCCAAGATATTCTCTTTCAGATCAGTCATTATTTTAAAAATACCTTTGGACATAGTCTGTCCATAGAAGCAGAGAATATTGCTGACTGTAGATAGTATAGGTACTAGTTTTTGTCCCTATTTTTAAAATATCTCCTGGGGTATTTCAACTGCCATATTTTCTGTCATTTTATATCAGTGCTAATTAAAAATAAAAGCCAAATCTTACCTTTCCCCTCCCCTTTTCTTTTCATGCCTGGAATCTTTAGTTTCTTCTAATGTTCAATTTCTAAAATCATAAAATTACAGATTTCTGTTATGACTTAAATTGGACTAAACAATTTAGTTCCCACAAAGGCACTGTTAATTTATATAATTATTTGCAAACTCTTACTGCAAAAAATCCTAATATTCCAAATTTGTCTGGTTCCTTCCTTCATTTATAGCCCTTGAATTAAAATCATATTTAGCTTTTAATTTTCATTTCAAATTTTTAAAATTCTTTTGCTTAATTCTTATTTTTTTCTAGATTGTAGGCAAACTCACCATGTGGCTTTGCAAACTTGTCCTTTTGAAGACCTCTATTAGCCTTAAGATAGTTAAATAGGTAATTTCTGAAAGTTATTAGAAAGTGAGGTTAAGACCTCAGTGTACTTGAAAAGCTCTGACATGGTTGAGAGTGTGATGGTTTTCTTTGTTTCCCTATGTTCAGACCTATGGGAAATAGCTATCTTGTGGTGTCCTCATGGGGATCATCCATCTAGAGCCCAACTGGGCAATCTCCTTGTGGGATTGGTATAGCCTCCAGTCCTTTGATTGCAGCTACACTGTCATCTTTACTCAGAGTGTGCTAGCTTCTTCATTCCAAAGTTTGAATTACAAGACATACTGTTAAAAACACAGTATGGATCTTTGATTAAAAACAGTGATAAAAGATATAAGTTTGTGATATTATCAGCATAATATTTAATTAATTAGCTGATTAATCAGCAAAAGACTTAGTAGTTTATACTAATTACAGCAAATGATCTGTGACATATAATCGACAATTTAAAATGTCCAAAGTAAATTTAAAAAAAAAAAATAGAGCAAGCCTATCCAATTAACAATAAGAAGTACCCATACCCACTAGAAGTGGCAACAGTGCACTAATCACTAAATGCACTCTGGAAGGCATTGTGTTGATTCACTTCTGGAATGTTGTAACAGAGGGATGAGCCTAAATTCTAAGGAAAGATTATTCTGGTGTATTGGGGATGCCACAGAACAACTTGTGCCTTAACAGAAGCTTTGTTCTCATTGGTGCCTCCATTCTGGCCAGCGGCAATTTCTTTCTAAGGACATCATGTTGTCTGTGTTTCTTTTAGGTCTCCCTGTTCAGTGCAATGGGATTTGAGATAGCACTTGCTCATTAACTGAGGTCAGGTATGGGGCTCTGCAATCTTTTACTATGTTTGATTCTCTTTTGACATTATACTGAAACAGACAATTTTTCTCGTTAATCTGCCTCATAGGACTGAGGAAGGACTGGGTGGGTTAACTTTGTACCTGCTATTCTCAGTTCCTACATGAAAATAATAAATGAATTAATAATCAGATAGCTAAAATACATATTCTGATTCAATTCAAGGATTGTGAAGCTATTGTTAAGAAGGCTTGATATTGAATTAGCTGAAGATCCTGGTATTTGCAGTTGCTGAGAATGGCTTTGTCTTTTGGGTTATTTTGACCATTATCTATTCCTAGGTAAACATGATAGAAGAATATTTATGTAGTTCTTTGTAAAATGGGTTGCCGTGTGTAAAATGCCTGCAAAGAGCTGAGAGGATCATTGTATAAATGTATTCATGTGTTCACAAGTATCTAAAGCTATTATCTTTTAGTCAACTTGGTTATTTTCAGATGAGATGCATATTAGTGAGATAGTGAATCTCTATCCTACTCACCGTTATCAATCCTTAATTAATCGTGAACAGCCATGTCACAATTATTTCATTCTGCTAGCCAGTATAAAAGAAATGATCTGGCTCTAAAAAAATAGCAATAATTGAATAGCAAAATATTTTTATGGGGAATGATCCCCCAAATTTAGATTTATTTGGATTGGTCTGTAAAACTCAAAATTTCCTATAGCTGTAATATGTGGTAAGGATTGACAGGATTGAAGCTAAATTGTCCAAGGTGGATTGAGTATACAAAAAGCCCTAAAATGCTGATTATCATTTACAGCAGGGACATACATTGCTTTTTTATCATGTCAAAGTTGACATTTGACTGACATGCTAAGGGGTGCAGTCTAAGGAAGAAGTAAGGCCAACATTATTTTATGTGTATTTAAACTTGCCTAGTTAAATGGCAGCTTGAGCTACCTTTAGCAGCTAAGTTTTTAAAAAGACCCAAACTATGGAGGTTTGGACCAGGTTGCTACTTGTATGTGAAGACCAGTCCTTGGGCAATAGGCTGGACTAAGAAGTTGAAAAAGCACCATTGGGGAAGGTGGAAGACCTCTTCTACCTTGTTGTTAAGAAAACTTTACAGAGAGGAAAATAAGGTTTTTTTAAATTTTAATATTTAATTAAAATTTCTTATTTTACTACTTTGTAAATGATATCTAAATATCAGAAAAACACAATATTTAAACTCTGCTTTCTGTCTTTATTTTTTGTTTTGGAGTTGCCACAACCAGTTCATACATGTATGTTAATCATATGATGATTAACAATGATTTGCATGTGTGAATGAGGCAACTCAGATCAAACACTAGAGACCTTTCATATCACTTTACAATGCTTTGCAGTTGATTTAATTCACACATTCAGTTGCAAAACCTCATTTTGCATAATCAAGTGGTGACATGCTTTTATGAAGCAGCCTTGTTTTCTTGTATAGGTTAGTCAAGCTTTCTATATCTGTTGTGTTCCTATAATATAACAGCTAACAACAGAAGAACATAAAAAATCCTTATTAGAGCAATATCATTGGGAAAATTCAGACACTATTACTGGTACTATTAAAATATACAAGGTTTTAAGATCTCCAGATCACTTGGTCAAGATTTTTTAAAAAAATATTGTGTGAAAAATGCATTGTTTCATCTGTGAGAAAAACTGTATGTAACTAGATCAATGGCTTTTTAAAAAAAAACATATTTGCTCTCAGGGCCCTTCCATTTTTAAAAAATGTGGAGGACCCAAAAGGCACTCTGTTTGTATGGATTATATGTATTGATACATACCTTATTAATAATTCAAATTGATGCATTTGCAAAATATTTATCGAACCATGTAAAAATAACAACATTAAACCCATTAGATACTAACCAATGTTTTTTTCATAACACCCCCAATATTTCTAATGAATAAAAATGAATGTTGACATTGTTTTACATTTTTTCCAAATATATTTAATAATTGGCAAATAATTTTAATTTTTTTAGATCCCTGAGAGAGTCTTTCTTGGGGGATAGGATCACATTTTACACAGCACTGAGCTGATGAGAATCAAACTGCTGGATGTCAGCAGAATTACCCTGCAATACTGCATTCTAACGACTGCACCACCACGGCTCTTACAAATAAAAGTGGGATACAAATAAATAAGAATTGTGTACTGAGGAGATGACAAACCTCATTGCTTTCTTAATGTTTTGGAAGCTTTCTTATATTGCTTTCTTACATTGTGTCAGATATTAACAATTACCTTCGAACAATGTTTTTTAAAATACATTTTTAAACAAATGATTGCAGTTTGGTGTAACTAAGCATGAAGTATACATATACATAATATAAAGATATGATTATTTATAATGGTTAGAGTATAGTGAAAATTGTATTGTGCACATGCACCTATACTGGTTCAATTCATCCTTCTTGAGGAAGCAGCCTCCTAAATGAAGTACTGTAACTTCCTATGCTTGATTGCAATCACAGGTTGCAGGTAGCTGAGACTGAAGTGAAAGAGCTTTGTAGTCTTCCTACCATTATGTTTTAGGCTTGTTCCCTGTATAAATTTACTGTGATATCTTGAGATTGTCCAAAAGGTTTGGCCCCTGATTTCCTCATTTTGTTCTAGAAAAAGCATAAGAATATAATATCTGAGCCATAAAATCCAAAATCTAGATGGCAGCAAAGAGATACAGAAAATGCCACATCTCTGCTGTTGTTATGTGGCTATCTAGATTTTTGCAGTTCAGGTACAGTGTTCCTAACAGAACAATCCATCTAATTAAGTTAAAGATTGCATTTGTCAACCAATTAAACGGAAGGACATTTCCCCATAACACAAAGTAAACTGGCATTACACATGCAGTTACCAATCATCAACTTGCTATTCAACTTATTAGGGAAATCTTTGGACTGGCCAATCCTCAGCCTGGCAGGAAAAATGACCCAGTGATAACTGTCCTCTTAATAGACCACTGAGCAACATTTGGCTATAGACAAGTAATTATTGCCTGTACCAACTAAAGCAGGGATGTCAAACTCAATTTCATTGAGGGCTGCATCAGGGTTGTGTTTGACCTCGGAGGGCCAGGGTGGGCATGGCCAGCTCAATGTCACTCGGGGGCGCCTGTGGTGGTCTTGAGCGCTCTGACAGCAAAAATGGGCTCCCAAGCTCCGTTTTAGCTTGTGATGGCTTCCTGCAACCCTCTGCAGCGAAAACAGAGCTCAGGCGGACCATGGGAAGCCCTCCCAAGCTCAGTTTTCCTGGCAGAGGCACCATTGGCTGGTCCTTTGCTGTTCCCAGGCAGCCCCCTAGGCCAGATCTAAATACCCCGTGGGCTGAATCGGCTCCCAGGCCTTGAGTTTGACACCCCTTGTTGTAAATGCTTAAAACTACCATTTTATTTTTTTCTTAGCTGATCTTTCTTCTCGGATTATCTTCCTTAGACAGTGTCTTGATCAATATTGGTAAATCTTTCTTATTCCTTGTGACTATAAGCAATTTTTTGGGCCTTTTTTATTAACTGTCCAGACCGATCATTCTGTTACATCAAAAATACCTTATTCCTTGATCAAACCCGCAGGCATTAGAGTGGAGCAGGGACATTGGTTTTAGACCTGGAGCCTGACTAAATAACTCTGAAATACAGGTCACAATAATATTGTATTTTAATAATCTCAAAGGTTGTATTCATTAAAGTAATACCTGACTGATTCAAAAGGGTATTGGTGTAAGAGGGTGTATTAAGTAGAACTTAGATAGAACTTAGCAGTGTGATTTTTTAAAGTGGTAAAGAAAGGAATAGCAAAGAACTGGTCGTGTCCAGGATTTGTCAAGATTCAGTGGCACATTTGATTGTCTGCAACTTTTTTTGTACTTTGACAAATGGATTTGGTGAATCTATCTATATATATAAAAGTGAAATACCACTCATGCATCATCACAAAATTTCCAGAACCATAAAGCCTACAAACTTGAAATTTGGCATGTATGTTCCTCTTGGCTTCTAGGTGCTCACTAAGGAAAGATTTTTCTAAATGACCATCAGATCATTCGTATTTCGTATACTATTACTAACATGCTTTGATGTTAAGGAGTTTTACTCCCCCCTCCCCATCTGAAAAGAAATCTGTTCCAAATGGAAAACACGAGGAGTTTCAGTTTCAGTTTTAGTTTCACAGCACCAAGCAGCTTTAGTACAGAACAGTTGAGCTAAGCCATGCCCAGGCTCCTTGATGTCTCCTTGCTCACACAGTAAATACTGTTTCAGTTTCCAAACAGTCCCCAACTCTCACACACAGACAGAATGCTAGCCAGATGAATACCAATGGATACTGGTAGGCAGAGGCAGAATTTTACCCCCTTTTTTTCCTCCCCAAAAACTAAGCCTGACCACATAGTTTTGTAGTGAAGCACGTGCTTCACTAAAAAAACATTTTATCCAATTTGCAGTTTGCTGGTTACAGCTTAAACTTTTGGGTTTTCGCATCTGGGGTATATGATTTTGGGGCTATAATAACTCAATTGATGAACAAGAATTGTTATTTTATCTATGCTTTAATACATTTGGGTTATAAAATAAAAATTCTACACAATAGCTTATAAGGGCGTATGACTTTAACTCTCTATTAGTAGCCTAAAAATCAAGTCCTTTGAAGACCTTCATTTTTTGGAATACGTATTATGAACTTTTTTTTTGCTGGGTTCCTCTGTTTCTATTTTAAACCTTTTTAAATTCTTTTTATCAGCATCTAACTGTATAAGCTATTCCATCTCTTTTTTTAAAAAATCACTTTTTAATTGAAATTTGGTAAATAAGATATATTGCTCTATTTCATTGTTTTTCTGTCTTATGACTAACGTTACTGTGCTAATCCACTTGCTATGGGTGGACATACCTTTTGTCTACTATAATGTGAATGATTGCTTCCCCTTGCTCTTGATTTCTTGTATTTTTTAAAAAAAACTTACAATATTTTGAACTTGGCTGTTCCTCTAAGTTAATCATTTTTCATTGCTTGTAAATGTGAGTGAGTATGTGTGGGTTTAACAATTTCTCATCATGTATGAGTTTGCATGGATGAATCAAACTAATTATTTTATCTTTGTAAGTTAGAAATAACTATTTTTCCAAACAACAGTGCCTGAATCTGCTAACTACACAACATACTTCAATTTACTGGGTTTTTTCCCCTTGACTCTCATTGTCCATTTATGTCAGTGTGAGATTTCATGTAAATGGGAACCAAAGATTTTCATGTCTAATCATTGTACTTTGTTTAGGGCTTGTGTACAAGTAGTTGAAAGTTTCACCCTTATCACAGAAGATGTTATTTCCTGATTTCAGATCTCGAGATTTTCACATGGTGCCAGTTCTAGGGTGGATATTTTTGCTGCTGGCACTGGAACCACCCTTGCACAATAAATAGAAGAGATAGTGAGGCTTTGACCAGGAAGGGTGGCAATGCAAGAGTGAGAATAGCAGGATGTATGCCACAAAGAAATAACAGTGGAGGGGTAGAAAAGTTACAAAACCACTGCTGAGAGAGTCTGGTGCTATTCAAAGATTTCAGTTTAGTTTAATCAATAATTTGACTCTGCCTTCAGTGATTATTCTGACTAGATATGCAAATTTGCCTCTGAGGGCAAGCTTCTATGAGAAGAAAAATTCCACCTATGTGAAAGAAATAATGCTAGGTATTAAGTTGAGATGCTGATGCAGTCATTATTGTACTCTTTCAGTGAAACATAGATGGATTTCTTTTGTGTAGGGTTGTTGCCAAGCAGCAGCAAAATGTCTGCATTCTAGTTTAACCCAGAATCCCAACGAAAGAATTGACCAATGTTGTATTTCTTAGAATTGAGTACATCATTAAGAAACAGATTTAGCTCAAGACTAGTATGTCAATCAATCAAAATTGCATTCTGTCACTACTGCATCAGAATGATTAGGTCTTTGATAATTTGAAATGCTTGGTGCCAAAATGCAAGCAAAATGAAACACATGAACATTGAATGTGGCCTTAATTGATATAAAATGACTTTTAACGTGTACATATGACCATACTGCTGAAATATGATTCTTCTTTATAAAGTTCTTACACTCACTCTGTTATTTGATAACTATAAAAAGAAGAAAAAAGACAAGAAAAGCAGCCTGATTCAGCTGGGCTTTTTCTCCCTCTCTCAGTCCAACCCCTATAAGACCATTAATACCAACTAATGCATGGGAAGGAATCTGGACTTTTTTTTGTTTTTTGTTTTTAAAGCCATATTTCTTCAATAAAGAAAGTTTACAAAAGTTCATGCTGCCAGTAAACCACCTTGGGAAGGTTGTTTCCCTGAAAGGTGAAAATAATAAATAATTTGTGGTGATGATTGTGATTGGAGTTAATTTATTTTTCTTTATAAACTAGGCATTAGTTTATAGAGTTGCAGGTAAGTCATTTTACATCCCCATTTCAAGGTTCTTGCTGCAAAACTCTTCTGGAAACATTGATGTGAACATTATCTGTTAAGGAAAAAAAGTAAGCATTTAAAAAAAAAAGGCAAATACCCCCCACCACAAAAAGCTGGATCTACATGGATCAGTAGTTCTACTTGGTATAGGCAGCTCCCTGTGCTCTGTCTGGAAAGTAATTAGCTATGTTCACACTTCACATTGAACTGTAATGTATATTAGTTTGGGCTAAACATGCTGTGTGATTTTTAAGCTGTGTTTTAGGGCTTCCTATGATGGACCCTTAAATTTACTGTTTAACTCTAAGCATCCAGTTTGTAAAATAAAAAAATATTACAATGATACAGCATTTTTGTCAAAATGGAAAAAATGATTGCTGATCATAGAAACCTTTTACATATCAAAGCTATACAAATGTCAACTATTTAATAATATGAAAAAAATCTGTTATGTTGTCTTGAGTACTTTACTGCTTGGCTTGTTTTATTATCCACACAAGTGTCAAATTCTTTTTTAATCTTGTTAAGAAAAGTCTCAGCCTCAGCTACATCCTTTCCCTTTGTCTGGTACATTAGAAGACTTTGAGCTCTGCTCCCCCCCCCCCCCTTCAGTGCAAGAAAAAGAAACATGAAAAAAGGCCTATTACAGGAAGACATTTTCCATGTGCCAGGGCCAATTGTCCCCATTCCCATTGTTTGCTGTTCTGAGCAATTCTTCCCCCTCCCGTCCCTTTTGTGAAAACTACCTGATACTATTAGAATAGGGAATGGACCTATTGCTGGAACAAGCCTTGTAACAAGTATAACTGGCTGTATTTTTGTTCGGCAAACCATGTAATAAAAATACAATGAGCCTCCTTTCAAACACACACCTATTAAAGCAGCAAGCCCATTTTAAGAGTAAACTTCCAGTAGTACAAATGTTAAGCACAATAGAAATCTGACCCACTGGAGGATTGAAACTTTCCTTTTGTGTGCTCTTTTAAAATGAATACATTTTCAGCTCACCACCAGCTGATTGTTCTTGATTCCCCCATTGTCTGGATGACAATGCAGTCCCCTTACATGGTTACATACCAGTGAGCGAGCAAGCAAGACCTGCAAACAAGAATATGGCTTTCTTTCCCCCTTGGCATAATGGAGTTATGCATTCAACAGGGTTTCTGAAGTAATAAGGACTGGGATGAAAGCACAAGCTTCTTTATGTTCAATTCATTTTCATCTCTGCTCATTGTATTTTTGCAGGACAGGCTGCCCTGAAGATCCTTTTTACATTTCTCTCATGCTGACCTTCTGCAAACCCTTTGAGTTGTTCTGTAAAACGAATGGTATGATAACTTGAGGAAGGTGTCCTGAGGCTCTGCATGTACAGTTTACTGCAGTGTGGAGCAGTCTGCCCTGCTAACATTTCTTGCATCTGGGAGAGAAAGGTGCATCTCCTAACACTCATTTTTATTCCCATTGCATGCAACATTGAGGTGTCAAAGCAACAAATACAGAATGCTTGCAAATGTAGCTCGGTCCCCTTGTTAACAGACCCTTGCCTGGACATATAAAACCATTGAAATCTCTGGTAATGATGCATCTGGGTCAGAGGTAGGAGTAAATATTCAAGACAATATGCTCAATTTAAACATTGGGATGTGCAGGTGTCCTACTTTAGAGGAGAGAGCTCTATTTAAAGGGATTCTTTATTTAAGCCAAATCAAGTTAAAAATAAAGCAACCTTTAAAAAAGAGGGCAGGGGTCATAAAGTTGTCCATCAGCAGTTAATGCCTAACAGGAAGAATATAAAGGTGCACAAATCTTTACCAATATGTTTTTATCATTTCAGTCAATTCCTGCAATTATATCTCAGTATAGTTCCTTTTTCTCAGTCTCTAAGTTGATATTTGCCCTATCTGTTTAAATATCTCTGAGTATGATGAAAGAGTTTAACCTTTGTAAATTTGTATCAGTTATATCCTCCTTTCTTGGCAATCCATTTTCTATATTTTTATTATATTTTGATTATAATATAAAATATATTTAGCCAGGCATTTGACTTACTATATACCTGTAAATGCAATTTAAAATCTTTTAGTCTAATAAAAAAACACTGCTAGGATCCAACTAAAGTTCCCATAGCTGGTTGAAAATACATGACAAAGCATATACTCTGCCATTATATATAAGACCAAGAACAAATGTTAATGCTCCTTGCTTTGACTTTTCTCAACTTGTCACTTTCCGGATATATTAAATTACAGTATAACTTCCATGAACCTCATTCTGTACAACCATAGCCTATGCTTTGGGAAGCACTGTGTTTTCAGGAAGCAATTCCATTCTGAATGACCATGATGAACTAATGAATATTACCACTGTTGACGAGCACAGTTATCAAAATACAACATATACTGTACTAGAAACATATGTGCTACCCTGTTTCTCCAACAATACGGCCTCCTCCAATAGGAAGTCCCAGCATGTTTTATAGGCATGAAATGAAATTAAGCCCCTCCCCCCAAATTAAGGCCTATATTAAAACATGCGAAATGGGAGGCAATGGTGGGGGGGGGGGGGCTTGCTGTTAGGAAGTACTTTTGTTGCACACCCGGATTTGCTGCTGCCTGCGTTGATCCCAGTAAAAAGTGCCCCACCAATGCCGAGGTCAACATCCAAGCTGTCGCCACCTGCCCGAAGATGCAAAGGGGGGGGAGGAATTAAGTCACTCCCGAAAAGACAGCCTAGCCATTTTTTCGGGGCTCAAAAAAAAATAAAACCCGGCCTTCTTATATGAGAAACACGGGTATATGCACATGAACGTGATTCCTTCTCCTTTTGGACTGACATTGTAGTGAACAAGTTCTTTTGCGTAGCTTTATAAATCTATAAATGTTATGCTTCCTTAAGTCACATGGTTCTGTTAGTCCTCATATAGTTCACTTTTACTGATATCTCACTTCAAAAAATTGTACGCTGGAAGCAAAAAAAACAACAACCCCAAACTGCAGTAAATCCTATGGCAAGAACTTGAAATATCATTCTCAAGTTGTTGTTATTTTTTTAAATAGCTAATTTAAGGCCACAACAAGATTAACATTGAGTATATATAAAATATATTTTGTTACAAAATTTCCTTATTAGTTCTCCTGTGGTGATTATGAAAGTGAATGCTTAATCTCTCCTCTTCTCCATCCATCAATGAGATTATCTAGATGGCTGATTCCTGCATTGCTAGCGGTTCTTCAGAATAGATGTGTTGCTCTTCTCCTTTTTAATAAAGATGGGTGCATGTGACATTTTCCCATATCTTTCTGTTCTTACACAACATCCTTGTTTCTACCATGATCATAAATAGACTATTTTGCTTTTGTTCTTTAAACTTCTCTAATCATTTTCCCTTATATATTTATGTCCTCTTATGCATGTGCAGGTTCATCCCATGTAACTTGAAGTAAACTCCATTGTACAAAGAAAGATGGGAAGTGTGCATATGTACATAGATTAAAAACAAGCAAAATACTTCACAGAAAATACTGTAACTACATATTCAATATTATTTAGTTGTGGAATCAACATGGAAGCCATATCGCAATTTCTTGTATTATTTGGCTGTTTGGATTTGGATGTGCTATCTAAACATTCTGGGTACCCACCAATTAAAACAACCCAAAAAAATCCTCTGGTTGGAAGTGCCCTTGTTTTGCATCAAGAAAATCCATGCTTGTATCTTCTTAGCCATGTCTATTGAGCACAAGGTAAAACAATAGGGACAAATAAAGATCAAGATTCTCTCCTTTGACAGTATCATGCCACAGGCAGAAAGACCTATATTGTTATCATCCAGAGAGAAAAGGAGAGCAAGAGAGAGCTAAAGGCTATAGTAATCAACTGGCATGTCTTATTGGATGTATGTTGGGAGGAGGGTGAGTTACTGTCACTTATCTGTGTGCTTCCCTAGCACATGGATGCCTTTTATCCTCCTAAGATGAATCTTTTTGGTCAATGGTGGACTGCAGCATGGATAGGGGCACACAGGACTGAAAATGCAAAAGCATAGGCTTCTAACCGGAATGGCTGCAGGAGCCAAAAAGCAAATGGCAAAGGAAACCCAATAGCCTGAAAAGCACAATGATTTGTTCATAGAAGGGCAGGGAACTGAGATAAAAAAGCCTGCTAAGATCAGAAACTCTGGCGTGCACAGTGCCTCATTGTTCAGCTGTCACACTTCCCTTTACTTTATTGCTTTTGTCCAACACCCTATTGTTCAACTTCCTTTTGTCCCCCATTCAGTGTGCTGGCTTTTCATTACCCAGCCAGCCCTGTTGTTTTCATTTCTTTTGTCTGAAGTTCCTGAGAGGAAGGTTTTATTTTCAGCAGTTTGATTAATTCACAGCTTGAGACAGGCTTTGTTTGTTATGTAATTACTGCCCTGTGCTTTTCCAGAACTCCAAGTGGCAATGATGGTGGCACTTGGCCAGTTATGATGGCTGCTTTTGCCCCTAAACCTTTGTGCTTCTGCTGTTTTGTCTTCCTAAAACTAGAAAATTACTGTATGGCTGCACAATAGTACTTTGCTTCAGAGAGGTACAAAGCAAAATTTTCTTGCCTTGGTGCAGGAAAAATATTGCGTGTCTGTTGCTCTGCACAAAATATGTATAGGATATTTAACTTTGCACCTGATTTAATGATATACTTTTTCATCAAATTCTGACTTTGTTTTTGGTAAATCAGTCAATGTAATCTTCTACGGCAGGATTCCCCAATATTTTTGTATCTAAATCTAATTTCTAAATTAGATTTAGAAATGTAATCAATTGTCATGAACTCTTCTTCCAAATGGCTGTCTTAAGAAATTGGACTAGTCATAAAATGGTTGTTATGAAGATGTGGTTTGTTATAAAGGATAAGTCTCTTTCCAGAACAAAGTAGAATCTGGAATTGAGGTATAAATGGGAAACCACATAGTTGAGGCTTTCTAAATGCACCCCAAAAGTTAAGTGTCTGGATAGTATCCTACATAAGAACAGGTACTACTTTGTTACAAACTTCCCTAATGGAAGGCTGTCTTACGTTCTTTGAAATTCTCATTATTATTTCAACCTGTATAGCAAGTGTGGTATGAGAGCTTGCATCGTTTACTGATGAATGTATTGGATTAGAACTGGGGAAACCCAGATTGAAATGGACCCTCAGCCATGAAAGTTCACTGGATGATCCTGGGGCAGTCATTCTTTCTGATCCCAAATTACAAATTTCTTGTGCTTTGTAGAGAAGCCTGAGGAATTCTGGAGGTAACACAGAAGATAGATTTCATTAGTAAGGAGAAATATAGTTTAGCATATTCATGCTCTGTGCAAATTGGAGTCCTGTTCTATTGATGTGTCTAAAAAGGTTCAGTGGAAGTAACAGACATTTTCTGAGTCTGCCTAAAACCTTGTTATGCTTGATTTCACATTTGGAACACTAGTCTTTCTTTAAAGTGAGTGACATTCATGGCTCTTCTTTTCCTGCACATTTTCATAATCTTTTGATTTTGTTTCCCTTGTCATCCAGGATGTCTATGAGGAGCCTTGTCTCTCCTCAGCTGGAGCTTAATGGAGCTGGGAATATGGTGAACTGCAGCATTAAAACAGAAGAAAAGAACGAGAGCCACTACAAGTTGACTCAGGGGGAGGCTCCTTGCACATCACCTGGCTCCAACAGCCCCAGTAAATCACCCTTGCCACTGGGTGACTTTGTTGATCCCCCAATTCTCCCACAGGTGGGCCACCTTCTCTCAGATACATGTATATGAAGCATACCTTGTCACTCCCAAGGGATCCCGTCACTTTTAACTTAGGGAAAAGTGAAGCACTTGAGGGGGAGGGAGGGAGGGAGGGAGGGAGAGACCAGCCAGGTCTGCAGCTCCTTCACTACACTCTTGAGGTTGTTTGGACAAACCCTGCTTGAAAGGAAGACTGTGAAGATAAGCATATCTGTTATCCTTCCCTTTTTAATTTCCTGCAGGGTGCTGGTGATTGACAGTGGCTCACTATCTTTCAGGAATCTGTATCTCCAGTGGACAAGGCGTTAGATTCCAGGAACCCTGTGCTCGAGCCTGCACTTAGCCACCAGGAAAAATTGGATTTCAATAAAAATCTAAGAGAAGGTAGGAAGGATGTTCTACAGACATGATATTTCTCCCACACACATCCAGACCAAGAACCACACGCATCCATTTACAGGTTGTTTTCTTTTGGGCTTTTCTTCTTTTACTTGCTGGGAAGAGACATAATTGTGTAGTAGAGTACTTGCTTTGAGATCATGGGGCCCATGATACATTCAGACTCTGGCAGTGTTGTGGAGCTGGGCTGGTGGGAGGGGTGAGAATGAAATGTCTTTTATTTATAAAGGCAATGACATCATCTGGCAACAATCATGGGCTTCCCTATTCCCTCTGAATTTGGCTTCAATCCTTCTACTAAGAGAAGGGGGCTGGGAGACATTCCCAAGAAGAATATATTGTTGTGAGCAATTCCTGTTATAATGCAAAGTATGTTGGGGGTGGCTTGATCTTGAATAGTCAATTAAGTCCTACTGAGATTCAAAAGGTCTGCCCCTGGTGCTGAAGAAAACTATTAAAACCGGACACAGTTCATGTTCCTCTTTCTCATGCAGTCTTCTTTTCCCACTTCACCTCATCCCACCACTACATGTTTTGTGTGAATGATCTCAGAATGGGAATCCAAATTTCTTCAGCATTTTCTCACTGTCTTTTGCCAGATATTTACACTGTCAGCTATAAATTTAACAAGAGGTTTTTGCTTAATATAAGTAGGTAGCCCCTTTTTGGGGGTCAGCACAGTTCTTTGCACTTTGAAGCTTTCTTTTGTAGGTTAGGCTATAAGGACTTGACGGTAAGCAGTGACATTTAAAAAATTTAAAACTGTTCCAACACTGGCCCATGATATCGCCAGTTAAAAACCTCCAATTGCAAAATAAAGCAACATTGTACAAATGGGTATAGTGTTACATTAGGCAAACAACTACCTTGTCATAGAGAAATATAGCTCCTTATACACCTCTATAAATTTTTCTTCTTAGAGTGGATTCTTGGTTTCTGCTTATGAAAATAGCTACATTGGAAAATATGTGATAATTTTTAAATGATTATTTTTGAAAAATACCTACCTTGAAAAATGTGTAATATTTTTAAATGGTTTGCACAATCCCATTACAGTAGAAGTAACTATAATGTTATAAATTAAATAACACTAGATTTACAGGAGTCAAGGGAATGTATGTTCGTACCAGTTTTTGCATTCAGCTACTTAATTAATTTAATCAGATGTTTAATTAAAGTCACCAATTTCCTTGATTATCTTGGTCTGTCCTTGTAGTATTATCCATCACCAGCCAAGTTAGTCTTTATTTCTATTACTTTGCATGATGATATTAGAAAAGCTATTACATTTCTCAATTGCAAACCTTCCTATTGGGGCTGTCATATTTTCTTGCAACAGTGATGCCGACCATTGAGAAGTTACTGTCCAGTGAATGGAAAGAGAGACTTCTGGGGAAAAATCCTATGGATTCCAAAGAGGTAAAAGGTGAGCAAGGGGTTTAGCTCAATTGTGAATGTGTTTATGCTAAGAACAGAGAAAACTAACTCAATCAGAATTTTAAAGACATTTTAAAATTCATACCATCAGAACTCAGATATTTTGCTTTATTTTAAAGGATAAACAATAATTCAAGAAGTGGTTCATAATTGTCTCATTATGAGACAATATAATTTTATCAACTTTGTACTCTCTAGGAATATCCCCACATTCTGATCCAACATGCTAGTTAGAATTGTATTCCAAAATATCTGCCAGGCACCAGGATGAGAAAGGCTGAACTACTCACACAACCACATTGGTCGCAACCATGTGAGAATTAATATTTTAACAAATTGATATACAGTTCTGTGGATCTTTGAATGCAATTATCTGTCAATAAAACCTAAAAAAATAAACTGGTTTGGATCCTATGGGACTGTAGCATCTTATATCTACTCAAGCACCTCTTTCTATATGCTCTCCAGGATTTGGGTTTCTAAATGTAAAGTACATGTTGCATGACTTTATGTCAGACCTATGGCTTGCAAAGCAGGTCTCCCTTGTTTTTCTTTGTCCTAGACTTACAAAGGAAATCCCCCCCGCTTTTTTTTGATACTTGTAGGATACTTGGTAAGAGGACAATCTTAATAGTTCAGAATAAAATTTCACCACTTCCCTCTTTCCCTATTAATCTGTTCTCTATTTCTTTTGCTTGATCCAGGTACCCAAGAAAGCTTGGCAGAGAAAGAATTACAGCTGCTGGTCATGATTAACCAACTGTCCATCCTGAGGGACCAGCTCCTGACAGCCCATTCAGAGCAGAAGAACATGGCTGCTATGTTGTTTGAGAAGCAGCAACAACAGATGGAGCTGGCCAGGCAACAGCAAGAACAGGTAGGTACTGAAACACTACTCTGTGTCTATGTTTATCCTTCTTATTGAGATTTGTCTTTAGAATATTTCCTGATTGGCACTTGAACTTCAACATATATAGGATATAATAGAGCTAAATAAGTTAATAGGTATGTATCTAACTCAAATCAGTCTGAAAAGATAAACAGTTTAGAAATAGAACAAATATTTATATCAGGGATGGTTAATATGTGGCCATTTTTGTGGGCCTTAGAATCTTCCCACACAATATTGCTCATTTTTAGCAGCAAATTAATGTTATGATATGGCTTTTTTCACAATATGAAACAGGAATCTTTTTTAGTTTAATATTCCTGCTTTATTCAATTTCCCATCACACAACTCCAAAAAAATCAAGGGCTGAAAGCTAATGTCCCACCTTCTCTGCAGCTCTTGAAGACCACTTTCTCCTCCATTAAATAAAGCGTAGCCTTTGGCTGCAAAAGATAAAGACATAAAAATTGCCAACTGTGTCTTGTAGTATGTCAATAAGCAACAGGGTGTAGAGTATACATAAATAGAATACTATAAAATCCTAAAAATTCATATTCAGAGTGAAAACTACAGTGATATACAGTAAATTGAACAAGTTTTAATGCTCATAAAATGTTTTGTTGTTTTATTGTGCAGAAATAACAGGGGAATGGTTAGGGCTATTGCTCTAATTATACCTTCTCTTAACATATGAAAGCAAGCCATAATTTTAAATAAATTCACAAAGCCTAAGGTCTAGGATGAAGTTAATATTAGGATGCTGCCTGAGACATCAAACTTTCTTTACACTGCTGATATTTTCAAGCCAAATTATGATATAATCTGCACAATGTTTTACTTCACCCCAATAACCTGTAGGTTTGTGTACTAATAGGTCAAATATATGCTTATTTACTTTCTTACAGCTATTCAATATGGTAGTTTCATTCCTGGAATTCTGTGTGATAATGATGGAGAAATAGATGAGAAATCTAAAGGGGAAACATGGTATTCCTTCACCAATGTCTTGCTTTTCCAAACAAGACTTGTTATCACTTGCATCCATGCATTCAGGGTTCTGCTTACATGAGCTGTTCTTGTTTTTGCCACATGGATTGTGGCCTTCCCTTTATTTTACAGAAGTGAGCATTATGCCTACGTGGCCCTAAGGTATGTAGTTCAGTTAGTATGGATCTTGGTTCCACCTCATCTTTCCTACTTGTAGATTGCCAAGCAACAACAACAACTTATCCAGCAACAACACAAGATCAACTTGCTGCAACAGCAGATCCAGGTACAATGTTATTCATTTCCCTTTGGTAATAGGAGTGAAGTGTGACTTAATTGAAGGCATTCACCTAAAAATTGGGATTCAAAAGATTTAATGCCAAGACAAGAGTAATAGTGCCACATGCAGATTCTTTTTCCCTTAGATATACAGAAATTAACAGAGAAGCAATTATTATCTTGCTAATGATAAATTAAATGCAGCTTTTCAAAATATAAAGAGGTTGAGGTCTATAGTGCCTTACAGTGAAGCATGTGCCAGCGAAATAATTAGGATTTAGTTCAGACTAAATGTGATTGGGCTTGAAGCCTTGATATGGGAGTAAAGGGCCAATCCTGTCCTCCTTCAATTCATATTCCCACCCCTTACCCCGTTTCTGGGTACTTGCCATTTCTAGCAAAGAAATACATACTAAAAATGTTTTTTCAAGTTGATGAGAAACTTCAGTGTTCCTTTCACTGCAGTATGAGGAATACAAGTTTTGCACTTCCTTAAATATGTTGTCTGGGTATTTACATTAAGTACCTAACATTTGATATTGCAATGTGGGTATGAAGTAGGAAAGTGATACACATATCTTTGTTACTGCCTCTAGTGGATATGTTTGGACAAGTAGCATTGTTAGTTTCATATGCCCTCTATCTATTTCTGTGTCTACCACTTCCCTTACTCTTTTCAGCAGGTCAACATGCCCTACGTTATGATTCCAGCCTTTTCTCCCAACCACCACCCTCTTCCTGTCCCTCCAGATTCTCAGATGGCACTTCCTATCCAGCCAATTCCATGTAAGCCAGGTATGAAAAGGCCAAGAAAAGTGGAATTCTGATTAATGTGATGTGGATTTCCCAAGGTTTTTATACAGTGGCCTTGGAATGGGAAGAGGGAGCATCCTCTATTAGTTTCAGCCATTGAAAACCATGAGATTAAATGAATCTATGTTGAATCAATTCTCTTAATGCTTCAGTCAGTAAAAATAGAGCCAGAATGTTGCATTTAATGGTTAAAACTGATTTTTCCCCCCACACAAATCTTACCTTTCAACATTGACAAATCCATTCCACATATCTTGGAAATGAAAGGTAGAGTAAAAAATACTGCAAAACGGGCTTTTCTTCTAAGAGGTTTATTAACATGGATTTGTAGGAAAATCAAGCTAGACAATATGCAACTGTAATAGCTGGGGTTTGGTTACATAATACAGAACTAGTATGATTGTTTCAAATAGCTTCCTCCTCTAAAGTATTGCCAAATGTTCAACCATGCAGGTTTTAACATTCCCCTTTCAACAGTTCTCAAGGGTAAATAGAAAAAAAGCTCAGTTCAGTGAAAAATACTCTGCTGTTGTGTAGCAGGCATAAAAGAAGCATCGATTGTGCTTTTCTCTACTGCTCCTTCTATAGGAGCATCCCTAATACCAGGGGTGGGATTCTACCGGTTCTGTCTGTTTCTTTAGAACTGGTTGTTATGATTCTGCACAGTTCGGAGAACCAGCAAATCGCACCACTGGCTGGCCCTGCCCCTCTCTGCCCGCTCCTCCCCTCCCAGTCATTATCGTGCATGTGTGGTATCGCCTGCAGCCTGCTTTTGCCTACCCACCAGGCCAGCTATTGCTGTCTGCCTTCTGCTGTGGCCCTGCCTGATCTTCCTGGGTGAGTGAGGCTCTGCAGATTCCGGGGTCCATTCGTCTAGCTGCCACTGCCAATCGCCTTTCCCTCCTCACTTGCCTTTTGCCGCCGCTGCCTGCTGCCTTAACCTGGGCAACCACTTTGCGGGACGGGCAGCTGCTCGACTGAGGAGGATCTCCCCATGCATGTGTACCCTCCCGGCCCTGCCACAGCTACCAGTTGTGAGAGGAGGAGGAGGAGGAGAAGGGTCACCCGAAGGAATGCTTCCACCGCAGCTGGTGATCATTCAGCCAGTCTGGATTCCAAAAAGAAAAAATGAAAAAAGTAGCGAAGAGCGCCAAGGAGAGTTTGCTGGCTTGGCCCAGTCTGCTTTGAAACACAGAGAGAGGGGAGGGGGGGGGAGAGAGGGGAAGATAGGGAGAGGGGCAGAGACATACACAGAGAGATACAGAGAGGGGGGAGAGAGAGCCAGAGAGAGAGGGAAAGAGAGAGAAAAAGAGGGGAAGACAGTAAAAGAGAGAATGAGAGAGGGAAAGAGAGAGAGAGACACAAAGAAACAAGAAAGAGGAAAAAAAGGAAGTGAAAAGAAGAAAAGGGATAGACAAAGAAAGGGGGAGATGGAAGGAAGGGACAAAGAAAGAAAAAGAGGGAGGGAGGGAGGAGAAAGTGAATGAGATATGAATGGATAGATGGAAGGAGGGAGTGAGGGAGAAAAAAAAAGGAGAAAGAAGGACACAAACCTGGCTTCAGGAGAGTCTGAAACAGCATAGCAATAAAGGGCTGGGAAAGGGATCTTGGAGGTCATCTTCCAGTCCAACCCCCCCCCAGCAGAAGATCCTTACAGAATCATAGAATAGCAGGGTTGGAAGGGAGAGTATGTGTGTGTGTGTGTGTGTGCATGTGCACACACATGGCTGTCAAAACTCCAAAAACAGGTCAAGTAGTTCTGGGGAGGTCAGTCATAAATTAGAAAGAGAAAACAGGTAATGTAAAAAAAACTCATCCATGCCTGGTTCAACTGAGTATAAGAAGGGGCAGAAGGAACCTGTTATGTTATACCGTATAACAATAGAGTTCCACATAGATTGAACGATGGGCAGAAATCAGTGGTCTTCCCTTTCATTAGTGTGTTAAAATCATTATAAAATAATATATTATGAAATAATTTTGTTATTATAACTTGAAATAGTGTACAGTAATGAATTTTGATACGGCCCTGTTATTTTTCCTTTTTGCCCATTGTTCAATTATGTCCAGTTCTTAGAAAACTGCCTGGACACGTCCAGCAGTTTTCTTGGCAAGGTTATTTAGAAATGATTTGCCATTGCCTTCTTTATTGGGTTGAGAGAAAGTGACTAACCCAAGGTCAACCAGCTGGCTTTATGCTTAAGGCAGACTACAACTTACAACTTCTCAGTTTTCTAGCCTGATACTTTAATCACTACACCAAACTTGCTCTCACCATATGACATATAATATTATTGTATTGTTTTCTATATTGTATTTCACTGCAAGATAAAATATAACTATAATAAAGCTGAGTTATATTTGGCTATACCTGGTCTTATCATAGTAGTTGCAATTAGATCCCTTTTAATCTAGTATCAAAAGTTAGTTATCACTTAAATTAAATCCCTCTCATTCTAATAGTCTGGAACCATAGAACAGTTCAGTACTTTCCTCACATTGATGACATGTGTCCCCAAACCCGTTGCTGTAATATACAAAAGGGACATGTTTTTACATGTTTGGGGACAGATGCTCAAATTTGGCCCTTTTACTTTATCCCAGGTTGAGTTTCACTGTACTTACAGCAGATTCCTTCTTGATTCACTGTTGACATGAGGATCTCAGTTTATGTTTAACATTGTACACAATCTCTGATTCTTCTGTTTCTTTACAATCTACAGTGGAATATCCTATGCAGCTACTTCATAGTCCTCCTTCAGCACTAAAGAGACCTGCAAGCTCAGGCCACCTTCAGATCCAGGTAAAACCTCTTAATTGTCTTTTTTTCCTTAGATCTCCAAATCTTGTAGAAAAATGTTTCTATCTTCCTTCTCCATTTTGTTTTCAGGAATCTTCACAGCCACTGAATTTAACAGCAAAGTCTAAAGGCTCTGAACCCCCCAATGCCTCCAGCACACCTAATTTAAAGATTAGTAGCAGCCAGTCCCTTGGTGGTGTTTCTCGAGAGTTGCAGACCAGCCCTCCCAGCCTTCCTTTGGGTAGGTCTGTTCATCTGATTCAGAGCTGAAAGAGAAATGCTGATTTGATTTGATTTCTTATTGCAAACGTTACAAAATACTTCACGAATTAGGTTATACTCTTGATTTTTCTTTGGGAAAGAATTCTTGACATCCCTAGATTCAGGAAGAGATGAATTTGGCTTTCCTCAATATTTCTTTGGGGATTTTATCTTGTGGATTCACCAGTGCTGAAGGGAGAAGAGAAACTACCAATTAAGAGGAAGAAGCATACACTGCACATGTAAAATATTCAGTCCATAACATCTCCAAATATGTCTGGAAAAACTTGGAGAATTTCTACAAATCAGGAGAGACAAATTTGATGTAGATGTGAACCAAGGATCTTCATGTTTCAGGAGTGCTCATATATTTCAAATCAATATATCCAATGTGTTAGATCATCTTTTGGGATATCCATGATTTTGAAATATATGCAAATTATAAAGTTCAAGGTTACTAGAGTTAATATGAAGTTAACAGATACTTAGAATACTGCTAATCACTCCAAATGAGAACATAAGTTTATTGCACTCTTGAAGAGAAGCATAAATCTAGTCTGAAGTTTAATGTGGTTGCAGAATTTGTAGAGACGTTGTATATATTTTGTTGTTAGAGATGCATATTCTGCTGTTTCATGATAGCTGCTGAAGGCACAAGATAACAAGCACAGCAATTTTGGTCATGCGGAAGAAGGAAAGTCATAATTCTTGAACCCTCCAGGTTTTGTTAATTAGAGTTGAAGTCTTTTTTTGTGTTGAAAATCTCATATCTCCAGATGGAGTGCAGCCAGTTACAAGAGTTTCAGGGCTGGAATTCTGTTTCTTTCTATTTTGTAACAATGGACCACTGCCAGTAGCTACAGTAGTTTACATCACCTCTGACATTCAGGAAAAATCTTGCGGATTTTACATACCAGTAATGTAAGTGGAAGTTCGCATGGAACTCATGTATCATCTTCCTAGGAATCACAGGATTGCACCATAAATATTTATTTTTAGTAATCACTAATTCTAAAAGAAAATTATCTTGAAGCTTTGTAGAGGAAAATTGCTGTGGTCAAGGCATGCTTATGGGAAATTCAGGATAGAGCTATTGTAACCAGGATATAAAATTCTGGGTCATGGCAGTGAACTCCGAGATTTCCTATAGCCTTTTCCTGCCATCTAGTGGTTGACTGGATTTTTGCAGTCTGGGTTTGATAGCCCAAGTGTTATTTCTTTGTTTTAGTAGTTTTCTTTGCACTGGTGATCATCATGAAGACATTAAATATTAGTTGATCACCTGTTGTATTTTTTAAATATCAGGGTTCCTTGGAGAGGGAGATGCTATTACTAAAGCAATACAAGATGCTCAACAACTTCTGCACAACCAAAGCAGAGCTATAGATGGTTCTCCAAATCATCCATATATTAAGGTAAGTGATATTGATTTTCTTAAAAGGAAGGAATACCCTCCGACACAAAGCCTTGAATGAAGATTAGAATTTTGAAGAATGAAACATATCAGAGTCTAATGAAAGCAACCATCAATAAAAACACCAAAACCCTGCTATCTGGGTGTTTGAGAGCGATTGTCTGCGATGTGAATAGTAATGAATGAACCTTCAAAAGATTCAATTCAGAATTTTCTAAGAAAATGAGCTAATTGGCCATGGTTTATATTAGGGTAGCATTTCAGACAATTCAATAATTGGATAAAATGTATAAGCTTCCCAATTCTTACCCAACCCATCCCATATCCATTGTAGAACATAATCAACCCTAGAAATTATTTGATGAGCTGGCAAGACAATATTCTGTTTGATTTAATCCCCCAAACATTTCTGGTAGAAACAACAGTATCATGGGGTTGAGGTATCTTTTGAAATTGTTATTAACTTTATTTTTCAGAAGTCTATATTCCTGATGTAAGGCCCAGTGAAAGTTGTAGGAGAAGCCTACCTGATAAATTGAATGATTAAAGGAAGAGCTTTCAGTGATAGCACAATAATTATGTACTGAGAGTGAAAATTGGAGAGTTTGAGATTAGCACATAATAAATAGAAATTAATGCATAATAACTCCATATTCTGACATTTTAAGTCTAAACTTAAACTACATAAAATACTTGTTCCATTACAATATCCCATAAAGCAATTCAAAAGTCATTTTTATTCCCTAGACTCCTGTTTTTAAGGTATTATTTACAAAAACTATCCAGAATGTTAGCTGAATTGTTTCTTTTTCTTGTTGAAACCTTTTTTTTTAATAAACAAAAATTATAAAATACCTTGTTTCCAGAGATTCTTTTTGTTTAGATAATGTTACGTGTAATTTTTCTTTTATTGTTCTCTGTCCAGCAGATTTGGACTACACAGGCCCTATTTTAGAAGATCATATAAAGCCATATTCTTTTGACAATTTAACATATGGCAAAATAATTTATTTAAAAAAATCTAGGTTTAAGGCAGTTTAGCCCAATGTTTCTATTACTGAGACAGTAATTAAGTGAGTTTGTCCCATTTTACAATTTTTCTTGCCACAGTTGTCAAGTGAATCACTGCAGGTGTTAAATTGGTAACATAGTTGTAAAGCAGGACTATCAAACTCAAGGCCCGCGGGCTGGATCTGGCCCATGGAGTGCTTATATCTGGCCTGCAGAGCCACCCTGGAAACAGGAAAGGATCAGCCCGCATTGCCTCTGTCATTGAAAATGGAGTTGGGGGGGGGGGTACTGTTTTCACTGGCAGAGGGCTGCGGGAGGCTTTTGTGGCTGAAAATGGTGCCCAGGGAGGCTATACAGCCCCCCCGGCTCCATTTTCACTGGCAGAGGGCTAGCAAAAACAAAACAAAAACAAAAGGAGAAAATTTCCCCTTTTGCATTTGAGCATTCAAGAAGGAGCAGGAAAGGAGAATGGGAAAGAGGAAAGATAAAGAAAAAGAAGGAAAGATGTGAGAGGAAGGAAGAAGAAAGGAGAATGAAGAGGGAAGGAAAAAGAAAAGGAAGGAAGGAAGATAGATTATAATGAGAGTGAGTGAGGTTCTGAGGGAAATCCTACCTTAGCACTTGGCCATCACAGGTATCCTTGCCAAGAGCGAGGTTGAGCTGGCCATGCCCACCCCAGGCATGCCTCCCCCCCCAATCCCTTGGTCAAACATGACCCTGATTCAGCCCTCAATGAAATCGCGTTTGACACCCTTGCTATAAAGTGAATCTGGCTTCCCCATTGACTTTGTTTATCAGAAGTTCTCAAAAGGTGATCACATGTCCCCATGACACCACAACTGTCATAACTATGAGCCAGTTGCCAAGTGGAATTTTGATCACATAATCATGGGGATGCAGCAGTGGTTGTTCAGTGTGCAAAACAGTCATAAGTCACTTTGTATGGTGTTGTTATAACTTTGAACAGTTGCTAATGAATGATTGTGTTTCGAGGACTATCTGTAGTAACTTTTAATGTTGCTTACCTTGGTAAGATGCAGAAAACTCTGTATTTTCAGGATCATAGCAATTTGGATTCTTCACCTGGAAAAGAACAGATGGACGAGTCATCTCTTCAGAGATTGGATGAGTCTCTACTAACATGTGAAGGAGATGGTAATGACATTTTCTTCTTTTTCTCACAAATTTCACCAATGTTGAATTTTGAAGAGAAAAACGAATCAAGCCTCTTTTAATAAATGAAAACTGTAGTTGACTGGCTGAATTATGATTTTTTTAATGCTGCCAAAACCTCATGAGATAGGGAATCAGCTTTTGTATACAGCAGATGTGACAAATCCACTATGTATGAGCCCCATTTGCAATTTTCAGAATTCACAAACTCCCATAAGTCTGGTCAGTTTAATGAACTGTTCTTTGGTCCTTTCTTGGCAGGCTCACGACATTTCCCTGAATCCAGGAACAACAACCACATAAAACGCCCCATGAATGCTTTTATGGTGTGGGCCAAGGATGAAAGACGTAAAATTTTGCAAGCTTTCCCAGACATGCACAATTCAAGCATCAGTAAAATTCTAGGTAAAGAAGGATGTGTACATTGGTATCTTATTGGTTCTTTTTTCTGATATCGTTTGAAATTTCTGTGAAACATATTGCCCTTTGGGCAAGTAATTATTGGTAATTTCCAACAGTTTAATACTGGGTGGTGTGCTTTAGTAGAGGGACCAAACCCAGTTCTCTCTCTTTGTCTATCATGATAGCCTGTTTCTTCAGATTTTACACCAGCACATGCAAAACAGATATTAAATGTAGGTTTTTTTAAAAAAAAAAATCAAGCTCACATCAAAGAGAAAGTCAAGACTAACCTTTTCTCAGGATGCTATTTATAGTTGTAGTTGTGGACCTTTTTTATGATTATTAATCTCAGACTAAAGAGCAAGCTAGACAAGGTCTTAGTCACAAAGTTAAATTCATTGTTTGTCCCAGAATTCAAATAGCAACTTAAACAGAGCCACTTTGCTCAATAGGGAGGCCCTTTCCCCCCCTATCAGAATGAGTTGCAAACCCATCTTGTTGTCAACAGTTTTTGTTAGTCATTAGGAGAAAAGGGGAAAAGCTCCCTATCTAAGAATAGGATGTCAAGCTTCGATTCTTTGCTCTGGGCTAGTAGGAAGTTCTTTATTAATATCAGTTCAAGGAGCTAGTGTATGAAAACCTGGAATTTACAATAATTTTTTAAATAGAGAATAGTCTTTTCCCTAATCACTATGCCTAGTATTATGCCTGAGTTCTGAAATGGGCAATTTTGCAACAATGGTTATTATTACTTCAGGGTTTGGTCATAACCGGAGGGGTAAATTTGGTAGAATCTACAAACATACCTCATAATTTTCCCTAAACTTCAGAATTTATCATAATTAGGAAGAAAGGATGATTTGTTACAAAATAGGCCTATGTAATAAAGACATAAGATGTATCTAAGGCCACAAAGAAAATGGAAATTAAATATAAGAATAGTTAAATTCAGAGATCATACTAAACCAAACTTTGTTGAATGTGCCAAAATGAGTCTGTTCACAAATAACGTTAAATATCCTTTGAAATTACAACTATTCATTCAGCTAAACATCACCTAATTTCAATTTGGTTATATACATTCTGTGATAAAGAATGGTTAGGCAGAGCTCTTTTTTGTCGTGATCAAAGCAATTCAAGTTACTTTATGAGTGATTGCCGTGTAATTACTATGCACAGAAAATCCAGTAATGTAGTTATCCCCTTAGCAACCTTATCAAGTACAGTCCAAAACAACAGTAAACAGCCACAATTAAAAAACTTGCCAAATATGTTACGGTATTTGCTCCACAAATATATGATCATGTTTTGCAAGCAAATGAAATGTATTATGTTTTACAACCATGGTACCTGAAGACTAGTTTTAGAAGACTGTTATTGTTGCTATTATTTAGAACTACTGTTATTGTTGCTATTATTTATCAAATTTACAACTGCCCATCTCCGTCAAACTCTGTACAAGTAAAATATTAAAATATAAAAGCTGTGTATAAAATTTAAATAAAAGGCAAGATAGTTAAAAATGTTTATTAAAAGGTAGAAGGGAGGGCCTTCAGGGAACTACCAGCCCCATGGCTGCATGCTCTTCCTTGACCCCAAGCAGAGCCATTTCCGAAAGGCCAGGGAAATGGGCACCTGCCTCACCTTTTGGAGGAGGAGTGTTCCAAAAGGTGGGAGCAATGATTATTATGATAGTTATTGATAATACCAACATCATCAGATCGCATAGCCTGTGTCAGAGCAGGCTAATAAGCCAATAAGCTATTTTGGGCAAGAAATGATCTACGTAGTTATAGCTGAATAGTCAATAAAGAAGGGAACACGTCTGTATTCATGCATAAAGTGAGCTCCACTAAATAATATTCCCAACAGAAGAATGAATTCAAATCCTATCTCACAGGGCAATATTAGTATATGTACTGCTGTTGCATGGAACAGAAATATGTTATCAGATTGATCAAGGGGAATATTGTTCAGAGATGGGAGTTGTAATAAACACAAGTCTCTGAAGATATTGATTTTGAGAACAAACCAGAACTCTGCACTAAAATATGCTTTGAACAGTATTTCAGTAAGTATATTTTGAATAGTTAATCCAAACCAGGCTAGTAAACACATTTGGAATTTTGAAAACATATTACAGGAACCCTCACAAAATGATGAGACCAAAAAGATTCTTCCCTCCCCCACATTTCTGTCATCGGGGACACAGCTAAAATCAGATTTACCAGAAGAAAAATGGCTTCCTAAAATTACTTCCAGAATCGCCACCAGCTAACTCATTTTGCTCTTTTTTTAGATAAGTGGTCACATTTCCAAGTAATATGCAAACATTGAGTGAGTTAGCATTTTTTATTTTCTAGAAGATTAGGCCCTAGAATACTCATGAAAAAAAAATACTTCGTGCCTAAAATTGTTTTCCAGCATGGCAGCTTCTAATGGATTAACTGGATTTTTAAAAAAATCAAAATTTAAAAGCAAAATCAGGATGGCAAACATTGCTTTTAAGGTATATTGGATTAAAACAACAGGAAGCAAAACATGTTTAACCTAACCACATAATAAACTGAAGATAATCAACAGTTCTTATCAATGCTGCTTCTCAGTTTTAAGCAGGAAAAGAACAAAAATATAGTCTTTAAGCACAGTACTTTACAAGATGCTCAGAAGTAAGTTTCATTCATTCAGTGGGGCTTTCTACCTAGTTTTAGGACTACCCTGTTAAAAAGTATGGATGATACCAAACTCTTCCAAGTTCCTTGTGTGATACAGGTAGAAGATGATAATTTAATACTTATTACAGCTTTGCATTCTGCCATTGCTAAATAAAAATAATACTCCCTTGTAGGAATTTGTCACTCTGAGTCCCTCTTCTTACCACATAAGCTAATATTTAACTGTAGTCCCTGAGAGTCAGCATAGACTGGTTAGTTATTTAGAGAGAGTAGTGCGGTTTCTGAAGAATATATCCATGCTACCAGGAATGGGCTTGCAATGTTTCAGTAGATGCTTGTGGATTATGTCCTAAATTAGAACTCAGGTATTGAGGTTCTATGCACCTCATCAGCGTAAACCATTGAAAAGTTTTAAGTATTACAATAACCACAATGATGGATTCATAATTAGAAGCTTATACATTTGTTTCTTCGGGGGAATGTATTTTGAGCAGTAGGAAATTGTGTCTCAATAGCAAATGTCTTGGTGTTTTTACCTGTTTCTCAGGCACAATTAGATAATTTGTTTTGTGTTTGTATTTCTAATATTTAATGAATGTAACATTGTTGTACTCTGAAGATAAAAAAAAATAAGATAATAGAATACACTGAGCCAGTAAGTACAGCTAGCTCTCAACTTATAACTGGAATTGAGCTCAGAATTATGGTTGTAAATAGTGCCAGTTATTAAGCAGGTCATCCTATAACTGACTTTTTAAAATGATTTTTTGTAGTGATCATTAGCAAATGCCACAATCCCTAAGTGAAGCCAGGGTTGTTGTTGTTTTTTTGCCAGAAACGGAAAGTAAAAACCAGTTTCTAGCAAAAAAAAAAAAAAAGCTCATGTGACCACAGCATACTACAAACAGCTGGAAATGGGTTGCTGAGTGCCCCCTCCCGAAATGTAATCACATGACCATGGGGGAAGGAGGGCTCAGGAACCTCATATCCTGGTTGCAAGTATCTTTTTTTGTCCGTCATAACTTTGAACAGCTTCTAACTGAGAATCTTCCACCCCCCTCTCTCCCTCCCTCTCCCCTTTTTGCTTTAATTAGCAAGGCATTTTTTTTCAAGGGGAACATTCAGAAATGCTGCCTTCACCTGGCAAACACTGTCTTTTTTTCCCCCATTTTTAGACACTTTGATGTCTAAAAGTGAAAAAAAAAAAAGGAACTCCGGTTGTTTTGCTTCTGAGTTTATTTGTTTTGTTTTGTTCTTTAGAAAAACAAAACAAACTGGATGTAAGTAAATGCATATAATAAGAAAGTACAAAGGGAAAACAATAATGACAACATAGAGAAAACTACATATGGCTGAATCCTGTCTTGAATTTTTCATTTTGAAAGTTTATGTAAAATTATGATTATTTTGTATAAACTCAGTGTTGTTTGAATTAAAGTAATTTTACCAGCAATGCTAACAATGCCTATCTTTTCCTATGCAAAATCCTAGGATTTTCTTTGACCTAGAAAATTAGTTTATGCTTAACTTTTTCTCAAGTTCCATCAGCTATAGACTTCTTAGAGTTTGTTCCCCGCATTAACTGCTTGGGTGAAACCTTTCTCATCTCTCCAGCCTCAATTCTTCACAAACTCTCTGGTGGGCATGACAGTAAAAGTCACACAACCCAGAGAATTCCTGTCACACACAAGGCCAGCCTATTTTAGCTGTTCCACCTGTTCCTCATACCTTGGGCTTGAAAGAATTCAATGAGCCCTGTAGGAAGGTGACAGAAAAGGTCAGCAGGACAGAAGAGTTTTAGTTAGCAATAGATGGTGACCATGGTCATGGAGCTTCCTATTTATAAGAGAGAAGCACTGAGCTGTACTTCTCTGCCTTTTACTTTACCATTTACCTGATGTCATATAACTCAGCACAAATCAGTCAATACAATATTTGAAAAATGTGAAAGGTCTCATTAAATAAATGGATTCTCTTGCAGATTGACAATAGTGCATCTTCAGAAATGACATTTTCCCACATGATGTAATAATAACATGGCCTTTATGTTGGTGTACAGTTAAATGCTGACTAAATAATTATGTACACAGGTTAATATACCTGTGCTTCAGGGGCTAAGCAAGAATTCCTCCCTTAGGGTCTTTTGGAGATAGTTAGAATTTGGCTTTTGTAGAAGGCCATTGGTAATCAAGCATCTAGAGCAGTGTTTTTCAAAACTTGGCAACTTGAAGATGTGTGGAGTTCAACACCATGCTTCATGCTGGCTGAGGAATTCTGGGAGTTGAAATCCACACAAAGTCGCCAATATTGAGCTAGAGAAAAATTCATGCCATTATTTTTCGTTCTTTACAGTTTATTTTTTACTGCATTACTTTTGGTTTGTTTTTGGTTTTAATTTTGCACACCACCTAGATCTTCATAGTGAAGTGGTTCACAAATCTAAAAATCAAAATTTTTATTCCTAAATAAACAGGACTTATCTGGATAAATCTGTGACCCTAGCCTCCGTTCCCATGAATTACACTTTGTGAGAAAATTATTCTGCCTTCTGAGAAAGAAAGGAAATCGGCATTTTGTTTTGAGATTTGTTTTCATTTTGAAACTGAGTAATCCCAGTCTAGTTTTTGCCAAACTGAGAATCGCATAAGGTAGTGACCATCTGATGTTGCAACAGCACTGAAAAAAAGTAATTTATAACTCTTTTTCACACTTATGACTGCTGCAGCTCCCTGTGGTCATGTGATCAAAGCTAAGATGCTTGGCAACTGGCATGTAATTATGATGGTTGCAGTGTCCAGGGATCATGTGATCACCTTTTGTAACCTTCTGACAAGCAAAATCAATGGGGAGGCCAGATTCATTGAACAACTGTATGACTAACTGAACAACTGCAATGATTCTGTTAACAGCTTTGGCAAAAAAGGTAATAAAATGGGGCAAAATTCACTTAAAAACTGTCTTGCTTAGCAACAGAAACATTAGGCTCAATTGTAGTTGTAATTTGCAGGCTACATGTATCTTGTACCTTGTAATCCTCAAGACCCAGAACATCCATTAAAACTACATTGTATGGCTTGCTTGATATCTCAGTTTACATTTCTAGATAGGCGATACAGATGTTTTCTTGAGCTTCTAGTTCCTTTGTGATATGATCGTCCAGATAATCTTCAGTACTAGCCTTGCTAGTGTAGAATTCCCCTATGTTTCTTAGACATAAAGCAGTCTGTGGAAAAAGTTCTTTTTGCCTGAATGGTAATAAAAGATAAATGCAGAGCTGTGTGATAACCTTTAGAACTGTATCTGATTAAAGAAGCAGTTTACATTAACTCTTCATATAATTTATCTTTCAAAGGGATTGAGCTGTTGCTTATAACACCAACTCCCAGGACCCTCTGATGACAAAAATTAGCAAAACCAAAAGTGTACATGTCTCAGAGTAGGCTGAATGCATTTCAGAAACAAAATAATTCCCCAACCTTTGAAAAATTAGAAAGCCTTGGTAATGTTTGTAGCCAATTTGCTTCTTCATCTGCCCACTGCCATTCAAAGAAAAAGAAGTTATTGCTGTTGTTGTTTGCTTTCTGGTTATCTAAAGGTTGCCCATCCCTGTTTTATGTCTCAAACTGTTATTAAAGATGCCCTATTTGTTTTGCATTGGCTATTTGGGGGGAATAATTATAGACATGGAGGTGTTTTTCACTTTAAAAGTGAAAAGTTGTCAACTTTTGTATGTCCCTGTTCTTCCTTCTTCTAAGTCCATTTGTAAGGAAGCAGTATTCTGGCGTATCATAAGACTGAGAAGAACCATACAGTAGAGGAAGAATGAAAAAGATTAATGAAATCATCCTTTCATTGCTCTCTGTTTTTATAGGATCCCGATGGAAATCCATGTCCAATCAGGAGAAACAGCCTTATTATGAAGAGCAAGCACGGCTGAGTCGCCAGCATTTAGAGAAGTATCCCAATTACAAGTACAAGCCCCGCCCCAAACGCACCTGCATTGTGGAAGGGAAGCGGCTTCGTGTTGGCGAGTACAAGGCACTGATGAGGAATCGGCGCCAGGACGCCAGGCAGGGCTACCTGATTGCGTGAGGCTTCCTGCCCCTTTTCTCTGTTCCTCCTGAGCATAGCTTTCTGAGCCAGCAGGTTCCTATGTCTGAAATTCACCTTTTTCAAGGGAACCGCACCGACCATCTTTTGCAAGCCAGCAATAGTTTTAAAAGGTTCAGGTTCCTGATTCATCATTAACTGTAATCTGCACAGTCTTCCTGGGCTTATTTGCCCATACCTTACAAAGAGCTAACCCAGTTTATGGTCTTTGTGTGTCTTGTAGCCTTGCCGACTGAAAGGATCAAAGACACAATTAAATATTTTGCTGGGTCATATAAAAACATGATTAGCACTTAGGTGAAATCAGGCAGCTCTGAAAGCTTATATGAAGAAGGTAGGAAAGATCCAGCAATGTTTGCATGTAAAAGGTTCCTGGAAGACAGTTGATCTGATCTCATTCCAGGGAGACCAGTATTGTTCAAACACTTGACCAGTGCATTGTTGTTTCTTAGGAGTAAGGAACTGATAACCCATAAGATACTACTCACAGCTTCACAGTAAAAGATCACAGCTTCTTTATTCTTGCTTATTTGTTTCCATGTTGGGAAGTGCAGTAATAATGTTATGAATGCAGAGTTGGCGGTGGGGGAGGAACAGAATGTAAGATGGCATAATTTTTGTGATATAATGTCTTTCCTAGGCCCCAAAGCAGCCAGATGCCACCTTCCTCTTCGGATCTCGTGTACCAGCGGTCAGTTGGGATTCAGCTAGCTCCACCAATGATGGATCACTACTTGTCCCATAACATGGAACCAAACATGCCAGTCATAGTAAACACATGTAGTCTGAAACCAGAAGAAGGGGATGGGGCAGAGGACAGTCATTCAATGCCTGATGGGGAGATATATCACTACAGTGAAGATGAGGATTCTGAGGGTGAAGAGAAGAGTGATGGCGAGCTTGTGGTTCTCACGGACTAATGTCACAAGAATATGGACAAGCCTTTGTCCTCTTTCTAACTTGGAACAATTAATGGCATTGAAAGAAACAAGGAGGGGGGAGCTTGTTAAAGCGGAAACAGACATGGAGCAGAGGAACAATTTTTTATGCCACCATCTGTGATATTGGGAGAGTTTATTTCCCATCCATTTATCTTCTGTGGAAAGGGAGGAATTTTGTCTTTGACCTGCTGAATTTACCCCAAGGAAATTGAATATGAATTGACTATGAATCTTGTAACAAATCTGGTATTTTTTCCTACTAAGGTCAGAATTCCTGCTAAGGATATCACAAATCTTCACTGACATTAAGGGAACCAAGTTATTATGGAGTCATTAAGGGATGAAGAATGACAATTGAAATATCGAGCAGCGTATTTCAGAATCTATAATCGTTGAACCCATCTTCTTAGCAGCGCCGTATTAAGTGTTATATTCTCAGAAATGAAAATTTGACTAGAAAAAGCTTCCCCCTTTCAGTCGCAACCGTGTCTATCTTTTGTGTAGTGTTCAGTTGTGTTGGAGTTAGGGGCAAATGCTCTGTGGCTGGGTAGTAATTATGTCTTTCGTTCATTTCCTCTTTTTTCTCCTTTCTCCATAAAGCTGGTATAAAAGCTTACTTTACCAATACCCAAACAGAGACCTCACCTGTTTACAACCTGGCCAGCTGCATCGGCTTTTACTAGCCACTCAATCACTACCACTCAACCAACATTTGGGGACCCTTTTCACTTTCCTGAAATGAAACATCTGGGTGGAACACTTATTCCCCCTTCATTCCGGATTTCAACTAGTTCTGCCTTTTCCTCCACTCCAACTTCACTTTGTCCTGTGTTTGTTTTGTTCAATTCCCACTGGGCCTGCCAATAAATTCCCATGAAGCCATTTTTAGCTCTGGACTTGAATGAATAGCAACTGAGGTCTCGAAGGGCCCTCTTTACCCTTGGCAGCCTTGGCCCAACTTATAAATTAAGCCATGGCCTGTTTCCCTCCTACCCTTGTTTACTTGCCAACGCTCAGTACACAAGGAGAAGAGGACGCCCTGCAACAATAGAAAGCTGACTTGATGTTTAAGGGATAAAATGTGAAGTTTCTGAGGCAATCTTTCCGAAATTGTTTTCCTACAAGGGTAATAGCTCTTTCGTGCCCATCCACTAGAACACCAAAAGTGCATAATGGGAATTATAATCCAACATATAGGCACCTTCTTGGAAATACTGTTCTGAAGCATCTTCTGTGAAGGAGTAGGAATTCTTTTAAATGGATACTTTTATTGAATTAGTCTAATTATGCTGTAATACAAAATAGGGAACCTGTGTTCTAGTTGTTCTGAGTTACAGTTCACGAGGAAGAAGATATTATAATTCAGCAACTTCCAAGGGGTTTGTCCACTTTCATCATTCTGCTTTGTTTAGCCTCTGATAAACTTCAGTATATTTGTAAATTCATGTTTTCCTTACGTTGAATTCGACACTCATAGTTTTCAGTGTAAGTACTTGTTTGCTTATCATGCTCAAATCATCCAAACTGAGTGTATAATGTATTTGAGTGGCTTCTTTCATCTTCTTACTCTTTATCCTTTAGTGGCATTAGTGAAAGCAGCAGTCTTGCCCTGGTTTAAATTAGCTAAGTGTTCTTGGTTAATGATACACCAGTGACTACTACAGCACATGGAAAGAACAGTGATGAGAGAGGCCCAGAGGATGTACAGGGTCATGATATATACATACACAGTTGTCTCTGATGTTTGAATTATGTACATTTGCATACATTTTTTGCCCTTTTCCCTTTTAGATAGCCCTTTAAATATTTTTGTACACTTCCATTGGATTTAAGTCTCAGCATGGAATCTTATTCACTAATTTTCAAAAATTGTAACATCACTGAGAAACTAAATTGGGAGTTCTTAAAGTAAACATGTTATTCTTTATGTTTTGACAAGGTCTTCTTTTTATGTTAGGGTGACCAAGTTGTTAATATAACACACTGATCTCCATAATTTGAGACCAGATATGAGATCATGGAAGAAATTTAACATTGCCGACATCACTGTATCATGCCCATTGCAAGATGAAGCATAATACTATGTGCGTAGGCAGAGATGGTAAATGACAAGCCCATTTATCATTTATGGCAGAAAAGTAAGGATTGAGAATACCACACACACTATTTGGATTCACCCTTAGTCTAAGAAAAAAAATCCCACGAGCATCTTTTTTGTACTCTAGTACAAGTAGTTATGGCAAAATACCACTTTTTCACATTATTGATAACTGGGATTAAGAATGAGGTACATACCTTAACATTTTACAAAGGATTTATGCACCTATTTCATTCCTTACAAATCCCTGAATTTGACCTCCCCATCTTTAGGAGTGTGGTCTTTCATATGTCTGCCAAAACATAATGCAGATCTGAAGTTGACAGAAGTTTCATGCTAACCATGATTTTTCTTGCAATAGAACAGTTGTCACTTTGAAATTTGATCTTAGTCTATGTAGTGTCATCGCAGTTTAGTGTCGCTGTAAGACACTACACCTGAGGTGTATCTGGATAGAATTTTGAATTCTATTTTTGTTTATGAGAAACAAAACTTGTCTGGCATTCTTTTATGACAGCTTTTATCATTTTGTCATAATTTTTATCATTTTGTCATATCATTATGTATGACTTATGTCCCTAACTAGCTTAAATAAGTCAAAACTACTTGCACCTGTCCAATTTATTTTCCTTTATTCTAACTTTGAAAAGAGGAAAATGCAATTATATCTTCTGAGAGGAAGTGGATTACTTAGTTCATGTGTAATATGCAACATGAGAATGTGTGACACCTGTTTTTTTTTTTTTTAAATCCCAGTGACCTCTAGATCTGTTAGATTACAACTCCCATCACTTCCAACATCTTAATGGGCATCATGGAGTTGTAGTCTAACATCTGGAGAGCATCAAGATAGATGAATGGCTTTGATCTATATTGTTTCCCATTTCTTCAGTTTTTCATAATCCTATCCCTTTCCACTGTGCTCTAGCAACTGGCTGCTGCTTTATTTTCGTTTTGTTTTAAAAAATCTGTACATATAGATAGAGCTTTATTTTGTTAATAAGACTAGTAACTTAACCTGTATATTTCAACACTCTTGTTTATAAAAGGTTTTCTTTTTCTTGGTACAATAAAGATGTTTTGGAACAGAGATCGGTGCTAATTCTAGTTTTGTAAAATTCACTTTGCCACCTATCCCATTGTGCCTGTTCCTTTTTAACAAAATTTAAAGGCTGTGGAGACTTGATTAGTCTTTAAAATAGAGAAGGTACATGATTCTAGACTTCCCCTGAATTATTTGCAAACATTGATGCAGTCATTATGCAGGTTCACTTGGAAGAAACTGCCAGGAAGTTCAACAAGATTTACTTCCAGGTAGGTTTGTATGGGATTGAAGCTTAACATCAGTCTTCCATGTGTTTATGAGGTAGTAAATTCCACTGTTCTTAAAGGGGCTTATTTCCTTGAAAGTACATAGTATAGTCTTTTACAAGTGATAATGCCATTAACATTTACCATTCCCTCCATCTGCATGATGATCATGCTTGTTCATACTAATATATTTAACACCTTCAAAATCTCATCTATTGTCCATGGGATGAAAAATATATTTCTGAAATATTTTCATCAAGGTATCTTATTCTGAGATTAAATCTTTAGAGAAAAGGAGACAATGCATACATTTTATATTAAAAGAGTTTTTAAACAAATGGTCTTTTAGAAAGCCATTTGTGATTAATTTCAATGGATATTAAAAAAAAATAACAGATTGGAGTGCTTCATCTTGTTCTCCTGATGTTCAAGATTCCTTGTTTCAAGCTTCTTCAAATGAGAGGTACACCTCACAGGATCTATAGTGTTTTCTTTGCTATAGCAGACAACTCGGGCCCTTTTGCTTTGCCAGTCAGATACTGCAATCCATCAATATAAGAGTTGCTGCAGCAGTCATACTTCATGGTATGTATGTTGGCAGTCATTCAAAAACTAACATGACAGAGATAGTTGGCTGTGTCGTCTTGATCATTAGTGCCTTTAGAATGAGAATGTCTCTGTGCTATGAAGCACTATACAGCAGTGGTCCCCAACCTTTTTTGTACCAGGGACCAGTTTCATGCAGAAACACATTTTCAAGGACCGGCAAAATCAATTCTTCCCCAATAGTAAAGGGCTCTTTTACTATTTCTTCACTAAAAACATATTTTTAAATATATTTTAATCATGATTATTCATTCTTTGCAGCCCGGTACAAAATGATCCATGGACCGGTACCGGTCCGGGGCCCGGTGGTTGGGGACCCCTGCTATACAGTATGGATCCATCAACTTATTTTCTGACTGCTTTGAAAGAGAGCAATTGACTGACAGAAATGACCTTGAGCAGGTGAATGATACTGGAAATTCTCTTGAGAAACATTGACCCAGACAGTATGATTGTATCCCTGGTATTAGGTTAGTAGCTGTTACTTCTTTCTACCCCTTCCAAATCAAGCCAGTTAAACATGACAAGAAATAATAATACTTGTGCAGAATAAGTATTGGAGTAGAAGACAGCAAGGATAGAGAATCTGGAATCCTTTTGTTGCTGCTGAAGCCTACAGCTCCCAGCCTAATTCAGCAACTGATTTAAACAAATGAACTAACAAAGGACAATAAGCTGCATAATATGAATTATTGATTAATCAGAAATGAAACATCTTCCCTCCAGTTTTATTTTTAACATTAGCTTTATAGATAAAAAGAGACATTTGGTGTTTAAAAGGTTCCTTTTTGTCATCCAAGAAACAAATTCCACCGATTTGATGTGTACCTGTAGGAACACATTCATTCAGTATTGTCAGCAACTATCATAATACAGAAAAATCTTGTATTGTTTATGTACATGGAACGGAGTACATGAAAGCTGTTAATAAGAAAATTAGTGGTGCCACATACAAAGAGGTATGCTGGCATCTGCACATTAAAAAAAAAAATAAGTCACTGCAAGGTAACCAACGAAGAGATGTAGAATAATCCTTGAAAGTTCAGCCTAACCAGTTCATTGCTTGGTGGTTGTGCATGAACTGGGAAAGCTCCGCCCATATTAAATATACCTTTGTTGGCTTTTACCCTGTTACCTCAGTTTGCTCAACTGTTTTGCTCTCGAGACAAACAAGCACCACAGAAAGCAATGGTTCTGAAAAGCCCTAAAGCTTCAAAGCAGTTATATATATATATCAAACAGTAACTACATCACACAACTATGCAATTAGATTTCTCTTTCAAGTACACAACATGTACACAATGTCACCCACACTGCAATCTTGTTTGTGTTCAGATAACTATTCAGGCCATGGAATCAACTTTTCATGGTATAAAAATCAAGCTGTAAAACTTCATAAATTGCTTGATTTTGGCTATATGAGGACGAGTAGAGATATACATCAACACACAACAAAATGGTGTGTTGGGATGTTTGTGATGTCTCTGAGATAAGGCCAATGACTGACTGTCTTCACACCTTTTTAATAGTTTGCTGGTATGCTGTGATTAAGAGCACAATTACGGTATCTACAGAGATGTCTATTTCATACTGATACATCCATATACTTTAATCTTGGGGGGGGGGGATGTGTTTTACTGTTTTTAGGTAGATCGAAATTCCCTCAGAAGCTTTCACCTCACTATGACATCACATAAAGAGACTGCATATTAATGTGTCAACACTGAGAACCTGACAATGCAATACGATTGTGAATTCTTGTGAAGTAAAGAGGAAGGCCGAAATATTCTTGCTGTATAAGTTCACTTATTTCCTAAAACTTCCTATTATGTTATCCCTTTTATTCTCCCTAGTGGACAGCATGCACATTATATGATCTTGTGAAGATTAACTTGCCACAAATGCTCTGAACAACTCAGTGTTTAAAAACCATTTTAGCTTCCACACGAATATCCAGCATGCACTAGCTTGGAAGAATGCCAATCCTTGATTTGAAAGGACTGCTTTTTCTAAACAGGCTATACAAAGCGTGCAAGATGGATCCTGACAGCAGGTGTCAAAGACAGCTTAAGCCTCCTACTTGCTCAGAAGATGGGGAATTATATAACCTATGACACTGCTCCATGGGACTTTGGTACTGTTTATGCTGCTGCAACAATTCACATTCTGGCTCCAATTTTTACAATATTATTTCTGAAAAAGGGCAGATTCGTTACCTAGAAATTCAAATAAAAATATTTCCATTTTGCAGTCAGGGTTAAATGGGCAAATTGCCCACTGTTGAACCAGTTCCAAGGGGCTCCACTTCTACCACTTCCCTTGCTCGTAAAAGCAGCATAATGCATGTAGACTTTTCATCTACTTTTTTTCCCCTAAAGAACAAAGATTGCAAAGTAAAGGCTAGAAGCAGAGAGTGAAGAGATGCTACTGGTCAAGATGCAATTTCTGTGCTCCCTTCTTGGATGGAGGGAACAGAGATTGGTCTGGCCATTCCTACAAAGACTGTAATCAGGACAATTGTGAGCCATTCTGAGATTGTTTGGGAGCAAAGTTGGCTTTTAATATTTTTTGTGCTATCCCTTCTAAGAATTTCCTCCACAGAGGTCCCTGCACCCAGACAGCTTCTAACTATGGAGGATAAGTAAAGCTTATCACCCAGACTAATAATCTTGAAAGGCAAAAAATAGCACGACTTATGAATTTTTCCTGCCCTCCCAATGAATCAAGGATAGGCATGGTGTAGATTATTACAGGTTCTTCACTCTGATGCAACATCTAACTTCAACACACTACAAGCTTCTTGAACTTTCCAGTCTGAGGCTAATCTTTTTCCCCCATACACACCACATGAAGAAGCCCTTTCCCTAGCATTTAACTCCCTTTTCTAGCTCCACTGTACCCCATTGTCCAAACTATCAGGGTGATTCATAATCATCAGTAAGACAATGACATTCTGCTCCTTTAAAAAAAAACCATGGAATTACAATGTCATAAAAGATGTCTAGGTTAGAAAAGCTGCTACTGGGAGGAAGAAAGGAAATGGTTCACAAGCAGCCCTTTGCAGCTACTGGTTCAAAAGGATGAATTCATTCCCCTTTGATGCCCTCTGGAGGCCTATCAGAATACTTTTCCCCAGAAAGAAGGGTTATCTTTTTGTTGCATCAGAGGTGAAGGAAATTTAGCTATGGCTGAAGAATCTAGTCTTTTTGCCCTGGGGAAATCCTCAGTAGGAACTTTTTGGGTCTGAAAGTTGTAATGTCTTCTTGTGTCTCCTGACTGGCATATTGTGGTTTTAGAGGTTTATTCAGAAGTCAGCATCTTGCTTGCAAGAGAGATGGAGGAAAGGAAAAAGTGGGAAAAGCAGACTTTTTAATGAGAGGGTCAGAAGGCATTGATAAGAACAGGCAAAGCAAGCAGGGCATCTTTAAAGACAAAGTCCTGCAAAAAACTGACCAGGGAGGTCCTGTCATGAATTAAGAAAGGGAAGAAGGAACCGGAAGTAGGAGGGGTAGACGCATAAAAATGAAGTCTTGTGTTTTATTTTCTGCACAAGTAAGACATTTATGCCATTCTCAATCCTTTCTCCACAGCTGTACTCCGCTGATCCTGCTCATTATATCCATCGAATTAATCCATTTTATCCTTCAACATCCCCATTATTTGGAAGGATTATATATAAACAGATGTCAGTCCCATTATAGCATATGAGATCAGAAGTTTTGCGAAGTCAGAAGTTCATGTATTTTGTTCATAAATAATGATTGTCATAAGAAGTGACCATGGACAAGATCTTATACATTTTTTCACCTGTATTTACATTCACAAATTATACCTGTCTCTGTATAAATCTCCCATAATGCCTTGTCTATACTGGCTATTGGGAGTTGAAGTCAAATTCACTTGAAGGATTTCAAATCATGCTGGTTAGATTCATAGTGAGGTTTAGTGTGGTCCTATCCTAAAACAGGGTTTGGCCAATTTTCACAAGATCAGTTCATTAAGTATTATTTACCAAATAATAATAAATAGCTACATTTATAAATAGGAAACATCAAAGAACTACTTCAGTTCTGTTTCATATCCTTAACTCAATTTAGAGGACATGTTCGTAACGCTTAGGGATACCCTATAATTAAAAGGCTGTCCTGCTTTTTACTATCCATTTGGGGGGCTGGTAGTTATCTGAACATTAATGCAATAAAGACCAGGGTAGTTGTTCTTGATAATGAAAATGGAGTGAATGATTGCAAGTTATGTGTTACAGTTACACAGCTAAAACTCCACAGGTAGATGAACAGGTCTTGCTGGATTCTTCACTACAGATGCAAAACTGGAAAAATAAATGTTAAGATGTACAAATGTGATGAAAAGATAGTAAGTATGGTCTGTTGTGAAGAATGGATGCTTGTCAAAAGAAGCAAAGAGAGATTGGTTGTATCCTGCTCAATTTGTCACACAGATGTCAGAGTTGGGTATGTCAAGAGAAATATAAAAGTGACCTGAATGCACCAGGAATGGGGTACTTAAAATATATGTGGAGTCAAACAGAGATAGAATATGGAATGAGAGGATGCTCATTGAATGTGGACTGCACAAAAAAATAAAGACATGACAATGGCTTAGTCATATAAAGAATGAATGAGGATCAAATATTTTGCTCTCACAATGCACATGAAGGGTGAATGGGTTGAGAAAAGGGGTAAGACCAAGATAGTGATTGAGTGGAATGTTTTGGAAAAAAAAGAAAGGCAATACAGCAAGGCTGAAAATGTATAGAGATACATAATGAATCAGGGTTAATGGTTAGATCAGGAAAGCAGAGAATGTAAACATACAACTGTTTTTATCCAAGTGTTTAAAGGATAACAGAAATTTGAAAAAAGCAAAACAATTCTATAAAGGAGAAAGAAGTAAATACTATCCAAGCACATAAATGTCTAAGGCAGTCTTATGTTGACTGGATATTTTGGACTACAATTCCATAATATCTTACCACCAGGAACATGGGCTGCAGCTTGTGGGAGTAAATGCAAAGCATCTGGCAAATACTGGCTTGACTGTCCCCTTTCTTAAGGATACTAAATGCCCTCTCTTGACAGCAATTCTGCACCAGCTATCCGACTATGAGGAAACTACAGGAAATCAGATTCTAGGAAATTAATTATAATAGCATTGCAATTACAAGCTTGCAGGAGGCTTATTGTTTCTATCTTTGCTCCAAAGTACGAATTCAGTGAACATTCGATCATTTAAGTTCATAACTAAGCTGAAGAGACATTATAGGAACTGAGAGGTCATCTGTTTTTAATTCTAGTAATTGCTTGCTGAGTAAAATAAAAACCCATCTGAAAATCTGGAGTGTAAAATGACATGTTTTATATTGATTACAGTGCCTCAGATAGAGACTGATACCAAGTTTCATTCCCATTATGCCTTCACACTTCAGGTTTATCCAGTCACAGGGCAATGCAGAAATGCCAATCTACTTCTGGCTGGAGAACCCATAGTGGGTATGTATAAATGTGTCCCTTTAATCAAAGGAACTCAAATGATCTTCTTGAAGATAAAGCACCGTTAACAGTGAGAGATCTTTGCAACTCATAAAAGATCTTCAGGTTGGTTCTAGTTTCCTGTTCCACAATCTGGGTATAAAGGGTATAATATTTATTTATATACAAGGTAAGGTTGGAAAATAAAAGGATTAGCTGAAGGAAACCAAACTGTTTACGTCATAGTTTATATCAATCCAGTCATAATGCTTTTCCTCTTTGCTGTATGACTGAAATAGCTTCAATTTGGCCAACTTTAGATAAAACAAGTCTTCAAATTCCAAAATTCTTAGCCAGAGGAAGGCTGGTAATTTTGGAGCTACTATCTGAATCTGCTGGATGTGTCCAGGTGGAAAAAAGCTGTACTAAATTAGTAAGCAGGTGGTAAACTTGGGTAAAAACCCCATTAACAGGTTTTATTGACGTGCTTTCTTTTTCCTGTGCTACATCGACATGAATTACACTTTCCTACTTATATAGATTTGTGTTATTAAAATGTTTAGTTTCATGGAATTCACCTTCTCAAAATACTGAATGGCACAATGTAATATTACAAAAGACTCTATGGGCAAATCAACACATTAATGGAAATGCAATCATATTTGTCCCATTTGGGACAGGATGCAATTTTGTGGTGGGGAGAGGTGAGTTCATGTGGCCATTACAATAACAGAGTATTGCATAAACTTGGTATGTCTATTCTTTACAAAAAAAATACTCTGTCTTTTGTGCTTTCATCAAATTAGGTTTTAGGTAGTAACATCTGCTCTCTTCAAAGTGGCACTGTGTGAATTACATGCACACATAATCTAAGGTTGCCTATACTGTTTGACTTTCAGAATATAGGTGTTGAAATTGCCCACAACGTCGAATACAATTTTCAGCACAGAGCTCTCTGTTGCCGGTTAACCGTTCAGGGAGGCCATCAGCTCAAAGCTTGATCAAAACTGTAATAGCTCTTTTAAGGACTGGGACTTTCCCTGAGTCTAAATGTTTCATATTTTAAAACTGATGCGTGTGGGAATATTTATTCCACCTTCAGGGTCATAATCTTTTAAACCATGGATTTTCTCTCTACCCATACATGTAGAGAGTGAAGCAGATCTCAAAATGGATTACAGTATTGTAAAGAGAAGCTATTGTTTCTCCTCCATTCTCACAAACCAAAAGATCACAATCCCATGTTCTTGAAAAACAAAAACAAAACTCTTGTTAGTTTTCTTTCTTCTGGCCAAAGAACAAGTGTCATCCAGCAATAACCTTCAAGGCTATACAAATCTCTAAGCAAATCTTCTCCCCTATTAGCCACCCACATATTAAGCCCAAAAGCCCTGGAATCTTTCCTGCATATGCCCCAGAAACTCTTGCCAGCAGACATGTCATAACATCACCTTCTGAAACCAACATGCGGCAGCCAAGTTCAGGGGCTTTGTTGAATTTTTTGGCTTTGTGGAAGGTATACTTTTCTTTCCTAGCCCTGTTTCATGATGTCTGACCACTCAGCACTGCAGGAGAGGGTGGCAGGTGCTTTGCACCAGAGAAAATAACGAGTAGAATCTTGAGAACCCGAAGACTCTTTGGACTTCAACCTCACTTGGACATTTGAAGGGAAGTCACCACAGGTTTTGTTTTAAAGTACTGCTTAAATCTTATGTCTGCGTACCTGCACAGCAATACAAAGATAAATATTTGTTAGGTATAATAATAGGAACATTGTGTACATATTAATTTTGTAGTATATCTTTAGTGTCTACGAATGGAAAATTATGCCAAAAAAGTTGCAGATGTCCTTTCTATACAGAGTCTGTCTTTTCACATACATCTACAGCATTTAAACATTGAATTCTTACACTGATACTTCTCATGCATTTATATGCATTCTTACATTTTTTATAAACATGCTTATTTTGATAATTCACACATGATGCTCATAACAGGATGATTTTACATGCTGTTGTAAAAATATAATCAACAATAATAGGGTATAGCGATGAAAGTATTAGGCTAGAACTTGAAATCAGGGATCAGATTCTGACTTAGATATGGAGTTTTTAGGTGATCATGAACCATCTAAATACCTATGGAATTAAGAAGCTTCTTGGATGAGAAGTGAAATGTCTTCAAGGAAAAACAAGTCCAGTTGCCTTTTGAAAAGGTACCCTTGGGACTTGAACTATCTACTTACTATCAGCCAAAGTATAAAATTATAGGAACAATTAAAAAATGGTATAAGGCAGGTTATATGCAAACCACTCCCTTCCAACATCTTGCTAATGCATCAGTCTTAATCTAATCAGGACTTCTGGTCAAAATTACTCTAAATCTATGTGTCATTTAATTTCCCTTCTTGATTCTCAAATCTATCATAAAATCTACATGTGATGATCTCTAAATTTCTCATTACATTAAGAGTTTCTCCTGCATTTCTAAAATAATCACAATTGCACAAATTCCCAGATAACCAAGTGCCTAATAATTTTCTAATTAATACAGGTAATAAAAATCATCAGCTGTGCTGCTCCAATAGGAGACTGGAGCAGCAAACCAATGAATTAATATGCCCTTTAAGTATTAATATAAATTTATCTCAGCTTTTGACCTTTTCTTTTCATCACAAGTGAATGTCTTTGAATGTTGTCCCAAATGTGCTTTTCAAAAACTGAACTTGCTTGTTTTTTTCCTAGAAAATGTTTCACTTCTCATCCAAGAAGTCTCTTGGATGAGAAATGTTTTGAATGCTTAACTCAAACATTTTGACCCCACCTTTTATTTCAAGATGGGTTTAAATGCATTATCAACTAACTACAGTAATAAGAAAAAAGACAAAGGCTACATCCTTAGTTCACGTTTACTCAGGAGTAATTGTCTTGGCTGAAAAAGTACATAAAATACCAATCCCATGCAAGATTATTTGGAAATGATGACAAATATAGGTGATTGGGAATGTAAATGTAAACTTGCAAAAAGTGCAGGAAATTTAAAATGAGCGGTTGTTCAATGGGTCACAAGGGAAAGAAGGCAAAGCAGGTTATTCATTCATACATTTGGTTTCATTTTACCTTTCTCTTCATTTCATCTATATTTAATCAACCATGGTAAGGATGTGGGGCAGAAGAGTGAATGACATCAAGGGAAGAATCAGGAACTTTTATTAAAACTGATTCTTCATGGATATTTTCAAAAAGTTATTTGTTAGTTAATTTTTTCTTACAATGCATTGAGACTTTAGGTGTCTTACTGCAGTATAGTGTAAGTTTCTTTAGCACGCCTTTCAAAATCAAAAGTGCCATTAACCATCAGAATATTTAAATCATTACCTTAAAACTCATGAAAACAGGCAACTATCATGAAACTCATGAAAAAAGACAATTTTTTGGAAGGCATAGAACTGACAGATGGCATAGAACTAATAGGTCATGAACTAAATGTGTTTAATTTCTAGAATGAGAGCTTATTAAACTCTAATAAAGCTGGAAACCTGAAAGCTCCCACTTCTATTGCGAGAGGGATAAGATAACAGGCGATCAAGGCTTAAAATCATCGCAAGGTTTTCACATTATTTTTACATAAGTAAATCTCACAGAAAGGAAAGTCTTATATGACTGCAACCATAACATTTTACACTGATGATCAGGACTCTGAACCAACATAGCAAATTATTGTCACTGGCATCTCCACCCCCTCCCCAATGCCAGGCAGACAAAGAAACAAACATCTTGTTTGTATCCTGTCAGTGCAAATAGTAATGACTCACCTGGCAAAATTAAAGTCTATCGTAGAGAATTGGGCTTGGATCAGGCCCCAGCAAGCCCACAGAAAATGGGAAGCCTGAGAAAAGCCAACAAAATTAGAAAAATTCCTTTGAGAAGTATGAGTGGACATATTAACATGTAACAACTCGTACTGTATGAGAGAATGAATGTACTTGCACCCAAAGAGTTCTCATTGCATTTGATACCTGCAGAGACAGTTATTTACAGATGGGAAAGAAGGAAGGAAGGAAAGAAGGAAGGAAGGAAAGAAAGAAAGAAAGAAAGAAAGAAAGAAAGAAAGAAAGAAAAGAAAGAAAGAAAGAAAGAAATAAAGAAAGAAAGAAAGAAAGAAAGAAGGAAAAAACCAGCACAGAAAGGCAAAACAATGCTAGTATTTGGGAAAACTTGGGAATACATAGAACTGTGATTGTGGAACAAGCTAAAAACCACTGCAGAATGAACAAGGTCATGAGAAGGATGAACAAAATATAGCACAAAAATATCCGAAATGGGTCCAGCTAAATTTGTACCTATGTGGTTTGATGTTCTTCAAAATCTTACGCTGATCTAAATTAAACAGGGAATAATGACTGTTGTTGAAGCTACATGGTCATGGTTGCAAACATTTAAATTAGATTGCCCCTAGAACTGCAGGAATAAGAACCATACACAGATTTATGCAAGTAGAAGCTGACTTTTACAGTACTAGTCTCCACTTTTAGGCAAACAAATGTGTTGTCTTAGGTTTAGGCTGCAGGGTAGAATAAATAGTTACAGAATACCCTCTTCTAACAGAGTGCCTTGCAAACAAATGAATTTCAATTGCCAATAATCATATTGGCTGTGGAATATGACAGCTGTTGTCCAAAATTTCTAGAAGACATCACATTGATCTATCGATAAGAATAGCTAATAGATGAAGGGATGAAGAGAGATTAGAAAACAAACGATTAGTATGATGCTGTGGCTTTCTTTTTAATTAATAAATTAATATAAATATAAAAATGGCCATTAGATTAATGTCACTTGGACAGCCTCAGTTTTCAGAGCATGGCAATAGTCTCTCTTATTTTATCCACCCTTCGATCATTTTGCAAATACTCACCAAAGCAAACTGGTTCACTTGCACATAGAGACTTTCCAGTTCTTCTTCAGATACTGCTCCACTCCCTCCTCTGCTTTTGTTTCCTTCTCCCTGGTCCTCTGGGCTTAGTTTCTTGTAAGATTGCAGGTAATATCTCAGCCACTGCAATTGGACTTCCTTGCATGGATATAAGCTGTAATCGACTTCATTGAGCCCTGGGAGCAGAGAAGGCAAGAGGACTCGGTGCAGTCGATGTCAGACTAGATAGAAATGGGTTAAACCGAGACCAGAAAATACATGGGCTTAAATTTAGCCAGACTGTTGTAAAGTTTGGATTGATTTTAAGATTTGTATACCCCAATGCATTACTGTACTATTGTTGCATATTAATAAGAAATTGCAAGGTTACAACAGAAGAATGAAAAATAAGTTTGTAGAAGGAAGTACTTCTCTTACAGTTTCTGTCGTTATTTGAACAAACTGAAGGAATTTGACTGGTAGAACCAAGGAGAGAGATTTAAGAGAAGGGGCTGAGAATGGAAATAATGAAATGCTGAGAGAACTCGTCTAATGGATAAGCTGTTGTTTCATATTGTAGCTCGCTACAAAGAATGAATGAGGGTGTTTATTGATGGAACGAATAAAAGACCCAAACTAAGAAAAGCTTTGAATCAATGCAACCACAGCTCAATCCTTTCTTCCCATTGCTTCTCTTCCTTTTGTTAGGCTTCACATCAAGCAGAGGACATCAAAGGTCTAACCAAACAATGCTTCTTTATTGGACTATAAAAGTAAATAAGGATGGACCCATCCTAATTGCTCTTGGAATAAAACTCCCAACATTACAGTGCTGTGGAAAACATCCTGTATACTACATCCGCCAGCCTAGTCTCTCCTTTAGGATTCCTGATGAATGTTATAGATTATAGGTAATCTCACAAGGGAGAAAGCAGTCTTTGAGATATTCTGGCCCAAGCCATTTATAGATCTAAAAGAGCAACCTTGAACTGAACTTAGCAAGCATTGGGAATAGCTGTTCTAAGCCTGGTAATAAATAGCATCTAAAGTATCTACAAGACAATAATCTATCTGTTACACTATTATACTACCAGAATTTTCCAAACCCTTTTCAAAATCGTCTCCACAGGGAACAGGGATTAGCAGCAAAGTGCCAATACCTCAATATATGGTTGTCAAAAGCAACACCTGAAGGAGACTTGGCTGGTTTGAGGCTTTTTTTTGGCTCACATCCAATTTCTCGCTGATTTCAGATACAGGTTCAAGACATTTTCCTTGAAAGGACAATTCTGAAGTGTCCAGCCAATGCTTAATTACAAGACACAGCTCTGAATTATCTTCTCCATTGGCATTATGCAGATATTTGTGTTTTTTAAAGGAGAAGATAAGGTCCTGAGGGGAATTGGGAAGCTGAGCAATATCCAACACTGTGTTCTGGAAACATTTAATTAAATACCACTGGAATCAGTGCAAAATAGTGCCCCCAAGTTTTACATATCTTAAAAGATTTGTTAAAAGTCATTCAGCAAAATCAAGAGAAGTCCTGCTTCTCAGTGTAGACTATCATACTGAGCAAGCCTGCTTCTCTTCTGCAATCATGTTAATTCTGTTCTAGTGTATAGTGCAGCAGAAGCAAACAGCCATGCAACCAACAGCTTGTTCTGAAGAAGTGCTACCGCTTAAATCTTTTCTAACAACTTTTGCATTTTCCTTCTGAAAATCTTCCAGTTGGTTTCTAAAACCCATCCTTAAAATTAGAATTGCTGAAGAGAGAGAGGGAGGATCAGGGTAGGGAAATCATCTTACAGTGACCTAAAATGGCTGTTTAAGATACTATTATTTATTTATTTCAATGTATTGGCTGCCCAACTCCGATGGACTCTCTAAGCCATTTATCACTATGTTGATAGAGTTTCTCAGCAGTTTGTAATTTAAAGCAAACTTATTCGAGCTTTGCCTTCCATTCTGTGATGACCTGGGGCACAAAGACAACACAGTCAAATAATAAGTAGGAGTCCCTTTATTTGCTCCAACTTTGCTCCCAATGTCCTTGTAACCTTCTGCAATGGAGAAAAACTTTCCTAGGAACAGCCGTTGGCTGCAGAGATTCAAGTCCAAAAGGTTGTCAACAAAAAACTAACTATAAGTCCAATCAATGCAAGATGAGGTAATTAGTTCAGCAGGACAAGAGAAGAAATTCCAGATATGAAGGAACGGCAGTAATTCAACCCAGTTGGGAGGATGCCAGGAATGCAGATCACCAAAGTCAACACAAGATAAACTCACATTTGTTCTCAGCAGACGCCAAACTCAGCTTGCATCTCTTTTAAACTTTCTTCGCAGGTGTGCCTAATGAAGGAAATCAGGGCCCTTTCCTCCCCCATAAGCTATGCAACCCACATTGTTCTCTTCTCTGTTCCTCCCTGCATGACTTAGGATGAAGAGGGGGTGGGCCTGGGTTTTCCTTAGAACTCCCTCTCCCTTGTTCTACCTCTCCCCTGCTCTGCCCAGCTGGATTTTGCCCTTCCCCAGTTTCCTCCACAGCCAATGGAGCCATACTCCCATTCCCTGTCAGCTGTTCATCTTTCTCCTCAGATTCAGACTCTGACAGGGGCATTCTTTGAATCTGCTGGAAAGCAAAATGGGAATTAGTAGCCCAGAAACAACTCTCACATCTTGGAGCACAATAAGTCAGCACATTGAGAGATCTTCAGATACTTGGCAGCAAGTTAAAGAGCAGTGCCTTTTATGAGTAATGAGTTGCTGCTGTTACTATAGGAGAAAAGTGATATATAATGTATTTCAATTTTAAGTATAACAAGATATTTCCTGCTTCTACAAAAGCAGGAAATGCCGGGGCAGGGGGAGGATATCCACTCACCTGCAAATTCATTAAAATGGTTCCCAATGTCATATGCTTGGTAATTGTAGCCAGTATATTCATAATCTATGAACCGGACATGACCTGAAAAAATAAAGCCAGAACTGTTGCAAGTGAATTCCTAGCAAAGAGGCTTCCTCTAAAAAAAAATCATTTTTATCTTGAATGATGTTCTAAATTAACTAATGCTTGGTTTGCAAGCATTATGCATGTCTGAGAACAAGGTAACAAACCTTCAGCTTTGTTGTAGATGATGTTCTTGCTCAAAAGGTCATTGTGGCAGAAGACGATTGGAGACTGAAGCTGGGAGAGATGTTCTTTCATCCAATGAATCTCTTCTTCTAACACCTCTAGGCTAGGAATCTGCATTTCCTGAAGAAAGCTTGAGAAGGAAGACAAAGTGATGCCATGCCCACTGGTAGACAGTAAACGTTTCTTATGGCTAGAGTCTTTTTTTAAAAATTAGTAAGATTTGTGATACAAGGCTCACTTTTTCTAGCTGCTGGCCCCTATGAGGAAATAGTAATTAATTCTCTATCAAATGTATATGAATTTGCCAAATAAATATTTAAAATTGTAAATTTTCACCAATTAAAATTATTCATCAATAGTAATTCTAGTAATCCCAAACCACCTCTGATACTAGTATTCACCCATAGTTAAATACTATTTGTACCAACATAGCAGTTGTTTTACAACAAATTTTCAGGGATGATATAGGCTTACTTTCTTTTGAAGGTATTTAGTGAATGGCAAAGCAAACATAATCCTTACTATACCGTGCTCAGATTTCTTGCCCTTTTGCCCATCTATGCAAGTGGACTAAGTAAAAGTGAAATTGGACAGGAGAACTAGAAGCATACTCCTATACATAAGTATCAGTTATACACAGATGTGAAAATCTTGGGATATTTGAAATAAATGTGTCTGAATACGGTTTGCTGTAAGAACTTTGCAAAAAGATGGATCATACCGTGGGGTGTCCCAGTGGCGCATTTCAAATATTTTTACCCCCAGCTCGGTGGGTGTGGCTTGGTGGGCACACTTTGTCCACGTGCACACACTTTGCATGCATGCATGTGCCAAAGGTACATTTTGTGCAGGTGCAAATGCATTTTGAGTCATCTCCTGCAATCCTGCACGATTCCAGTCGCTTCAGCAGCTGCCGCACAATTGCTGTGCCATGCAAAGTAGCTGGTCTTCAAAAGCAGAGGATAAAGGTGACTGGGCGGGCGGGTGGACCCAACAGCAGAGTGTCGGAGAGAACTGGTTCAGTCTCCACTGCTCATTGGCACTAACGGCTTGGCGAAACCAGGCAGAACCGGTAGAGTACCACCACTGGGGTGTCCCCTATAGTAACCTAATGTATAATTGTGCTTTAAATGCACAGAAGACAAATAGGCATTTTATTGAGAAAGGAAAAAAATCTATTTCAGAATAAGTGCTGTTGCTATTTATTGCACAGTATGATTCTAGATGAAATTCTAAACTATATAACTTTTTACTCTAAAGCACGTAAAATGTGTAATAGTCAATTTTTGCTGCAACATAAAAGACACTGACTTGTAATCTTTGTGGTCTGATATTTCCACATTATTCAGTATTAAAGCCCATTTGTTCTATCTACTGGCTTTCTATATATGTCGGACTATAACACATCTGGAGGGCATTAGGTTATGGAAGTCAATCAAATCTGATAAACCATGTATAAGTGTCCTAAGTTTTTAACAACAGGCTAGACAAATTCATTCAACAAATTCATGTATATCCTTTCAATTTTGAAAGTTCAAAAACTTTGTCCAAGACCCATCCATAACTTTTATCATGGGTGTGTATGTGTTTTAAATGAGAATACATTTATTATTTTTCCTTGATTCATTGCTTATCCCAGCATTTTGCACTATATTCTTAAAAAAATTGCAATGCCATAAGCAAAGCTGTTAACTGTTGTATTTACCAGATATTCATTTTTATTTTTTAAATTTACCTGGAATTTGATGTCTTTTGAGCAAACTCCGTTTTCACAATATTAAGGTACTTGTACAATCTGTGCCAAAGACAAGGCTTGGGAAGACTCCCGTTGGTATGAATCCTGTGCATTTTGGCCATCTCCTGGGCTACTAGCCTAAAATAAATCACAAAGAATAAACAGTTCAACTGTTTTAATGTAGCAAAAGAGGAAGCCAGTTTTGTGCAGCGGCTAAGGTGGGAGATTGGGAACTTTAGTTGTCCCTGATCTCTGGAAGCTGTCTGGCTGACTTTAGGACAGTTCTTCTTAGTCCAAGACAATGGGCTATTGTAGGGAAAACAGGAGGAAGTAACATCATACATGTTACTTTGAGTTGTACAAATTAAAGCCACAACAGATGAATTAGAACTGCATAAAAAAGATAATTTGGGAGTTCTGAGCTTGTTTTTTTTTTCTTGCAAATCTTTCATTACCAGACCAAGTAACATCATTAGTGCTAATTTGGAAAATCCAACCAGATCTGAATAAATTTATTTTTGTTTATTTAAGCAGTTTGTCTTCAAAATGTTCCCTAATTTTGCATGTAAAAAAAAAAGAAACACTAATATACCTTTAGTTCATTTTCTGACAACTAGAAAGAGCCCACAAAAATCAGCAAATATTGTACTCTATAATATTGCATCCCAGTTTCGATAAATCTAGCATGACAATGTATCCAACTTAATACTCTGGATAGATGGATGCTCTACATCCATTACAAAAACATCCCCCAAATTTAGTATATGGAATCTCTGGTCCAAGAGAACATTATATCAAGTATTGTTTTAAACATGCTAATTGTTGAATTACATACCAATATAGGAGAATATTTGTGGTTCAGGGTTGAAAGGAGAGGTCCTTGGTGTTCTCCGATCTTATTTGTTTTCTTGCACACGTTTCAATACCCAAACTAGGTAAATGTTCATCAGTGCTAGTGATTGTGCTAACCACAGTACCATGGTAATTGATCAAAATTATACAGTATTGGGATTCTCACTTGGTATTACTTTGGGAAAGTAGCTTTCTTTTAAAACTTACTTACTTTTAAAACAGTTTTCCTTAATCTAGTTACCTCCAGAAAAATGTGATTGTGATATTCATAATCTCCAGCCTGTTTTAGTCTCCCTTGGGATAATGGGAATCATAGTTCAACCTTTCTAAAGAAAAATTGCTTTGAGAAAAATAATCTGCAAAAGAAATACTCCTTGTGGTCTCCTGTGCAACTAATTTGAAGATCAATAAATGATTTCCCAACTGCATGTCCTATTAAATGAAAATGAAGTTTAAGCATCTTCACTGGATTTCAAAACATGCATCAGCTATAGCCCTTTTTATTCATTCATTTTTTTTACAGCAGAAAACATCTGGGGTTGGGACAGAGTAGAGAAAGGGGAATTTGGTGGGTTTGTATCCTGCCAGGGAGGCAAAAATGTATGACATTGAAACACTGTTATGCAAAAGCTATGAGTCTTCTGGGCATCTCTTTTTCTGTGTTATCTCTAAAACTTTTTAAATTGGGAATTGAGTAATACGTCAGCTATATCACCACAATAGCACTATGGTGCCAAACTAAAAGCAGGAAGCAAAAAACTTTTCCTATTAATAATAACTATCAGCTTTATTTCCAGATTTGAGCAAGAAAGTACACATACCTGAACATACTTGGCTCCCGGATATGTTCTGGTCCCAGAGCTTTCCCTGACATGAATTCATAGCAATATCCATTCTCAAAAGTGCAGAAGAGGTTGGGGGCACAGCCGTTGTCCTGAAGGACTTGGAAATTTCTCAGCTCATTGGCTCGGTCCACAATAAGTTCTGTTTTCCTGCCATAGACCCGCACTAGGACTGCATCTCTCATATTCTCATCTGTGAAACAAGCCATTAGCTTGTTGGTGATGCCTTCAGTGAAGAGCTTAGACAGGGACAAAGAGAAAGGCAGGCTGAACAATCATAATTGCTCTAAAAGGACAGTCCAATATATAACATTCAGCCATCTGAGGCTTGAAAGTCTTTTTTTAAATGTAGTAGAAAATGTGAGAAGCCATAAATTTTGTTTTTGCATTATATATGAATGGGTCATTATGGATTATTAAAAAAAAAACACCTTGATTTTATGTTGCATATGAACCAAGCGAAAGAGTAAGATACAAGTGTCTTGAGTTTCAACTTGGTTTGTTGTAAAATAATTCATTTGGGGGAAAGTTTATTGGAGGAAATATGGAAATAAATTGCACTTGAGAATTTAACCTGGGACTTAGCTCTTGTAAGCTGAAACTTGGATAAAAAAAGAGATGTGCAGCACATTCTATTGAAAATATGCATCTATATTTTATATTTGCATGAAAATCAGCAAAGCAGCAGATAAGGGAAGGAAAAAGGAAAATATAGTATACCAAAACCAGTTAATTTAACAGTGCTATGGTACATGCTGAATGAATGGATTAATATTACTATCGTTAATTCTTGTCCTTTGATAATGTCACAGATGATGCAAGTCTAATTACAATATTTAAACTGCATGACGCTCTAAAATAAAAAAAAAATCAAACTCAGAATGATGTGTCATCCAGCATGCTTTAGAATGTACAAAGGCTACATGCATTTTAGTAGAGTTAACTTCATGGCCTAGAAAGGGGAATGTAGATTTTTGAAACAGCCATGAAACAAATAATCATTTTCCTTACTCATCTGCACTATCGTGCTGAAAGGAAAATATCCTAGCAGCTCTCCTTGAGCAAAACTTTAATTCTATTCAAACTGCATTATTATTGTGAAAAACATTACTTCTACACACGAAGAGTTCTTTTCAATAAGCTTTTGAATACTGGCATTATGAAATTGGGGCAGAAAACAGAACATTTGGAATTGCAGCATGCATATTTTTATTAACTTGCACAAGGACCAACCATACATATGATTAGAATTTAAAAAAATTAAGCTCAAAAATTCTTCCAAAATCCACTTCCTTTGTTCCATTTTTTTTTAAAAAAAAATCAGCAATACAGTTTGGCTCTCAAGAGCTATTTTGCTATTATACATAATTGTGAATGAGAAATCCTTGCTGAATTATTGCAAATCACACTATCTATCTGGGTCTCAGGATCTATAGTTTCTGCTCATTCCAGATATAATGTATAGAATGCATAAAGGTTGACAAGGAAAATTGTTATTTTAGGGAAAGACTGCAAAGGAAAGAATATATATGTATCTTTCTAATAGTATCAACAGTATAAATGCATTTCTTAACAGTGACAAAAAAAAATAATCCACCAGTATGGATTATCTTTCATTAAGAAATGCCTCCCAAACTCATGTTCCACAAACATATTTGATTTGGATTCTATTTCTCCAAATTTCTAATTTATGTAGACAGCAGAATATACAACACCAAAGTTGAAAAGAGTATAAGCAGTCATTGCACTTGCTTTATTTTTTTAATATAAAACACCTTGGCAATCATTCTGCACTGAGAAACACAATTAAAAAACACCCAATTCAGCACTCTTAATCGGAATTTATATACCTTTCTAATTTACAAATGTGCCTCTGAACTAGGATAAGGATAATTCTTTTGTATTGTACAGCAATGAATGCAGATTCAGTACATGTTATGTTCAAACTTTGACTATAACCACAAAGCAAACCGAGTAGCCCTGGGTCCCAGATCAATGGAGATATCTCCATTGAGGATGCTTGCTGTGCTGTTTGGATTGCTTCTCACAAGCAAACAGACGGCTTAAAAAAACCAACTGTCCCTAATTTGGCTGGTTGCCTGAACAGATGGATTTCTCTTGTTTATAAAATAAGCTGCTAGACTTCCATGTGTTTCTGAGTCCATAGGATTGGCCCACACCAGTGTTTCTGTCTCTCAAGCTTGACAACTTTAAGATATGCTAGCTGGGGAATTCTGGGAATTGAAACCATATACTGTATCTTAAAGTAGTCAAGCTTCAGAAACAAGGGGCCCAGAGAATAAGAATAAAAAGAGCATTCTCAGATTGAAGGAATGATCAAACTAGGCTGGGTCCAGTAAAGGAAGTTAGTGCTAGGGTTAGTCAGTTGGCCCAGTTTGATCTTGATACCAAAACAGCTCACAAAAAGAAATTGGGAAGATATCCAAAAGGTTCTGTCTAAACTGGGTGAATGGGAACTACAACGACAAATGTAAGTCCATATTATCATGATTGCTAAGTGATACAACTTGGCACACAAAATGCAAACTCCAATTTGTTTATTGCTGGGAGCGGAGATTAAGAATCATGAGGGACAAGCTCTGTCTGTCAGAAATGTCAGCTCAGCCTATGGTTGCTTTAAAAATGGTAAATTCCACCCTTGGCATCATTAGGAACTGGAAATATAAGAGTTAATTAGTAAATCTTACAACAATCTACCTGGCTTCAGGCAGAATAAGAGAAAGGGCAAAGAGAGGCAACCCAAATAGTGAAGGGGATAGAGCAGTGGTTCTCAGCCTTTTTTCACCACGCATTTTTTCTGACCTTGCTTTTTTATTATGGTTCCCTCCTGTCCAGGTCTCTTTACTGGATATGGACATAGATCACTAACTGGTACATGTTCTTACATCAGTGGGAATCTATTAATAATATACTTTTATAATCTATTTATAATATACTTTTCCATGGCTCCCTCAGTACATGCCATGGCTTGCTATGTAAGCCCCCTTAAAAAATCCTAGGCCCTCTCAGGGGACCATATGGCCCCTAGCTGAGAACTTCTGGACTACAGTCCTAGAGACAATAGCAGCATTTGGGGCTTTTAAATCGGGATGAAAGCAGATAAAAGAGACTGATTGATTGAAAAGATTTACAGTCTATAGCTGTCTATATTAAGATATAGAACTCTGGGTGGCTCAAAACAACAAAAGGCAAAAATAAACCCTAAATACTTGGGTAGAAGAGTTGGCACTTTACAGATTTCCAGATGGCTTAGAGGTGGGGCCTGCCTGTTCTCATGGGGAAAGGGCATTCCATAGGGGAGGGGCTGCTATGGGAAAGGGAACACTTCCTAAGTCCCAATAGTTGGCAACATTGAAGAGAAGGGGCCTGGTGAATGCCCACCCTATCCAATCTGGTGGAAGTGTACACACTTTTGCCCAATATAAAGAAATGTGAATACATTTTTACAAGTTATTCTTTCTTTCTCATAATATGAAATGTGAATACATTTTACAAGCTATTCTTCCTTTCTCATAATATTGAAACTCAGAAATGGTGATTAAGACAAATTTGATGAGATTAAGGGCCAATTAAAAAGAAATACTTTTCTACCTGCATTTGTGAGTTTGGCCACTGCATAAGAACAAACGCTGAACTAAATGTTTAGTAGTCTAATTCAGCAAGCCACTAATGTTTCCATGTTCTTGTGTTTCAAAGTGCGGTATTACAGCTTCAGGTATTTCTCTTAATAAATAGACCTCAGGTGATGTATAACCCAAATGGCTTTTTAGTAGAATATCAACATCCAGCCCAAGAAGCTTCACATCAAACAATAGTTCAGATGCATAACCATGTGACAAGGATAAAGCAGGAAATAAATCTATGCTACAAGTCATTTTACAAACCCCTCCCACAAAACCCAGGACATCTATTTCTAGAAAAGCTATAGACACACACATGCACACATACTTCATAATGAATAAGAAATGAACAGTATCTGAGAGAGGAAAAGAGTCTGGTAAAGTTGGGAAGAATCAGTTTTGCTGAACTTCAAAAAATGGCATCAGTGCCAAATGATCTCTTTTTCTCATTTCTTATATCTTATCATAAACAAAACCTAAAAATCTCATTGTTCAGACTTGATCAGCTAAATTCCATTAAGGATTATCAGAGACAACATATCACTTCTAACTTTGACCATATAAACCAACTTTATGTTCCTTCCTTTCACTTTTAACAATCTAAATCTTTAGTCCTTTCAAAAAATACTTTAGAACTTGATTTCTTTTATTTATTTTTTAACAAGTCTTTTTAACAAGTCTTTTTTGTGAATTCAGTACAGGAAAGCTGTCCAGATTATTCTTTTGGTTTGTTATTTGTATACCTCTTTTAATTAGTAAGACATCAGCCAGATTCATATGTATATCCAATGTAGCATCTTTTTCGATATCATTTAACTTGTCATCCTAAAATCCACTTTCAGATCAATCTCGGTCATTTTTAAATTTATTTTCAGGTACTTTCAATCTTGTCCAGTAAAACTTGTTTTTTGGCATATTTTAAACCAAGTCTATCTATAATGGTAGATACTCTTAAAATTTCTGGGTCCGTTGTTCAAATATAAAATTCAGTGTTAAAGTATTTTGCTCCATTCCATATTCGTAAACCTAATTTAAATGTTCTTTTCCTTCATTGTAATATTTAATTCCTTCTAGTTCCTTCTAGTGGCCAATCTTTGAAGTTTCATCCTATTTTTTTATGAATTCAAAACAACATTTTCCCAAGGGAAGGATTCTTATGATTAATTTCAAAATCTTAATTTAAATCCATCTGGACCCTTAGTCTGGTTATAATTTTTCAAACTCAATGTTTTAATCAGCCTTTTGCTATTTGCCCCCCATTCCCCAGAATTTTAAAAATAAATCTTAATTATATTTAAAACTTTTCTTGTTGAGGGCTGAAGGAAACTCATTCACTGTATCAAACTTGCCATTCTGGAGGTTCATGTAACAGTTGAAAAAACAGCTAACAAGCAATTTCCAAAAATGATTAGAAAAGTAAGTATGTGAACCTAGTATCGTTTAGAAAGGCGCTGAACTGTGGTTAGGACTACAGTGATTACCCCTTGTATCCAAGAGATCTGAACCTGATGGAGACCGCTCTTTGGTGGTCTCCTTGTGACTCTAGCACTTGTTAACAATGCCATTCCTATTCTTGTCTGGAATTCAAAAAGAGTTGGTCCATTCATTGCTCTTCATTCCACCAGGTTGTTGACTCTGCTCTCAAAAGAGCAATTTTTGGTTCGCTATTTCTTTCTTGATAGTCACTCAGCTTTTCACTTAATATTGGTGTGTAACTTCCTTATATATTTTGACTGCTACTAAATACTCTGCACCTTGTACAATAATAATTTTAAACAGACAAGCACCTACCAGTAACATTCAAGCAGACAAGCAGTTACTTAACAAACTTAAGAATTGTCAATAACAAAGGCAAAAAAGTCTGAATAGTGGATGTGATACATCTTGGAGACAGAACAGAGGAGAAAGGCCTGGAGAAAATCACAAAATATAAAGACCCACAAAGAAAAATAATTATGGCAAAATAAAATACGGCACTAATAGTAATAAGTACCCTGGATGGAATCTTGAGCAAAGACTTGATTGGTGACTAAAATTCAAATCCGGTCTCAACATCTGACTTTTTTTTTTAATAAATGCCAAATAGCATTTTACAAGTACCAGTGAAAAAATTGTTCCTCTCTTACTAGTTCTATATACTCGTTTTGCTCACATAACATTGCTTGCTCCCATGTCCTATTATAACTTGGTCTGTAATTATACATAAATATATGCAATTAAAGCAAGCTGCACTAATCTTATTTATCTCTGCCTCTGTCTCCCTCGTGTTCCTGTTTCTTCTCCCATGTTTTTCTGTTGTAAGTTCTTTTGGGAAGGGACTTATCTCTCAATACTCTTTAAACATCATGAACAAAGATAATGTTCATAAAGAATGACAGCATCTCTTTGGCCTGAATCAAGCTTTAAAATCCCATCTGCGAAAACATGAATGATGAAGAGTCAGTAGTTTTTCATACGTTGAATAACTTTTTTCCAGCAGTCTCAGCTAGCATCAACAATGTTGAGTGATAATGGGATGTAGTAGAGCAACTTTTAGAAAGGAGAAATTCCTTATTTCTCTGCTAAGACACTTGATATAAGCCTAACTAAGCTTACCCTACTGCAGGGGGGTCAAACTCATCATCACGTATCACGACTTTCCCCCCATAACCCAGGTGTAGGTGTGGCTAGCGTGTGATGCATTGGCCCACAAGTTTGACACTCCTGCCCTACTGAGTTCAGCAGAGCATCCTATCAAGTGTATTCATCAATGATGGGAAAACTTTAGGTAGAGGGCCAATGATGCAAAGTGAAAGAATTGTTGTCATGTGTAATAGACATTCCTATGTTTTCCTTCCTCTTGACAATATTCTCTGGAGTTTTTTTCAGGTCTTTTTAGTATCTGCATTGTTTGCTAGTTTTTTTTTTAACATACTGCTCATGTAATACTTTTTCTTACCATGTCTCTTTTCTACTCTTCAGTTGGTGTCGGTCTCTCCAGTATTACGTTTTCGTAGTGTACTAGCTTCAATGCTTCTTCACTGTACTTCATATATTCTTTTAATGTGCTTTTTTTTTTATTCTACTGCCTGGTGTACAGGTAACATTCCACACCCACCTATGCTCCTTGTTGTTTAATGGCATTAAAGGTACCATCACAAAATGTAAGCTGTTCCAAGTAATGCTGCATTGTGCAATTGACAATGATTTTGTCAATGCCAGTGGTGTTCAAGTGGTGCTTCAGATGTTTATGATTACACTCAAGGCACCTGTTATTATTGACACTATTTTTGATTTCTTTTGCCACAGTTATTCTACATCTACTTGCAGGTCTTTATATTTTGTGATTTTCTTCAGTTCTTTCTCTTCTGTTCTGTAGGTACTCCCACATACACTACCCAGACTATTTTGTCTATTATATTCTTGTTTATTGAACTTATATACCATTAACATGGCAGAACTAAAGTAAAATATAATACAACTAATAAATACTGGGATCATCAACCTAGAGGTGCTAATCCTAATGGGCTTTTTGTTTAGACGAGCATGAAGTAAGAGTCCTGAATGAATTCGCAAATCTGGATGCCCAGGAACTTAATTTTATTTGAGCATTGGAGAGAAATGCTTCCAGTTTGCTCAGCTGTAAAAGGGGAAGATGAGCCGCTAAAAGAGGCCAAAGGTTACTTTATAGTCTTCAATTTACATACGCCTTCAATATCTTGATTAAAGTACTTGCCCAATGGTAGCAGTTTGTAAATGCTGTCAGTGATTGCAATAACTATACACATAGCAAATCATAGCATGTCACAGAGACAGAAAGAAGAGTTTGTTGTCGATGGGCTTTTGCCTACCTCAATATTTTTCTCATTTCTTTGGTTTAACCACCTCATTTCACATTCCCCGAACTAAACTCTTTATCCAAACCCAGCAAAAAAACAGGGCAAATGAAGTGGTGGAAGGATAAATCCTAGTATAAGATTTGATCTACAGACAAGAACATTGGAGGTGGCTTAATATGAACAACAGCTCTGGCTTTCAGGGACTTGCAAAAGGCCAACATGATCAGTAGCAATCTGATACCTGGAGAAATGGTGTTTCCTGGATGCCATAACAGAAAAGGGTCTCTTCCTGGTCCTGGTAGATGACTCTTCAAGGGACAGGACTTGTAGTATGCTTCTCATGTGGATCTGATGAGATAGGTGGATACAAATCTTCTGGAAGCTTGTGGAGCATAGGTGTAACTTGTACACTTTAAGCAGTGCCCGTAATTTTTCACAGTATGACACTTTGCACCAGCCTCAGTTTCTGGGTGGTCTTCAAGGACTATTTCATGTGGTAACCAAGGCATGAATGATTATAAGGAGAACCCCTACTCCTGAAAAGATGTGATTGGTGCAGAAAACAAAGCTGTGCATGCAGAGGAACAAACTATCCTAGAGAACTCAGTGTTAGCATTTCTCCCCCCTCCCTGACTCTTTATAGATGACCTTTCCCATTTATTTTCCTACTTTTTTTCCATTTGATTACACTTGACAATTTATAAATTTGTAATGATCCTTCTGCCACAAACTCCCCAGGCTTGCTGAGAACCTGCTTGATGAGGGCACCCAGCCAAATTGGGTAGAGAGTCACAGCCAACAAGCCTGCATCCCTTCAGAATCACATCAAACAGAGAGTCAGGATATCATTTCTCCCAGTCAGTAACAATGGTCATAGTTCCCTTCTCCTTTTTAATCCACAGTAGCTTTTATGGGGATGAGTGCTTTTTCTATTAACCATCTAGCAAAATATTCCTTCAAAAAATAAATAAATGAATCCACTGGCAGACTACAGTGTTGGGGTGGGGTACAGTGTTAGACAGAACAACAGAAGGATTTAGGTGTGCTCATAGTAGATGACTGCAAAATGAATAAACAGTGTATGGCCAGGCAACTGTGAAAACAAACAAAATTTTGGGATTATCACTAGAGGGATCACCAGTATGAAAAAAACAGGTCCCTAATCCTATTACATAGGGCTTTAGTCAGACCCCATTTGGAATACAGTTCTGGAGACCTCATTAAAAAAAATGATAAAATTGAGTAAGTCCGAAGACCAACAAAAAATGTTGCTCAAGTCCAGACTCTGTGGCAAGGTCTGTGGGACAAAACATATCAGGACAGATCGGTGGAACTGAACATGTGCAGCCTGGAGAACAGGAGGGAATGGGAGGATATGACTGAAACCTTTAAATATATTGAGGGTCTGCATAAGTTTCTAGAAGGTAGAAGTTTCAATATTAAGCAAATATCAAGAACCCAGGGGCATAACCTCAATCTGACAAGAGGGAGATTCAAAAGTAATGTTAGAAAGTATTACTTCATAGAAAGAGTAGTAGAAGCTGGGAACCGACTTCAAGCAAAGGCAGTGGGTCAATCATTAGTAACTTAGGATAAATACATGTCTACCATCTGGCAAAAATTAATAAAATAAAAAATAATAATTAAAAAGAATAAATTAAAAAGAAAACACAATCAAACAAAAAACTCAAATGGCAAACTCAATGGACCACTGGGTCTTTTTCTGCCCTCGGTTTTCTATGTTTCTATGAATAGGTGAATCTTTTTATCTTAGTATTACTCGGTATTAGGATTGGGAATCACAGCAGGTAATGATGCTTATAGTGATAAATCTGATGCTTGATGCTGCTGTCATCTGGTTTGCAACTTCTCAGGAATTTTTTTTCCCTGATAAAGTGTTTCTGTTCTACCTTACTGTCGGGTACTGGAGAAAGTTTTTCAAATTTCTCTTGTTAAGTGTTTCTAAGTTTATTTTAAGCAGACTCTGACATAGCACAACAACAACAACATGTGATGAATAATAATAATGAAGAGGAGGAGGAGGAGAAGGAGAAGGAGAAAGAAAAGGAGGAGGAGAAGAAGAAGGAGGAGGAGGAGGAGGAGGAGGAGGAGGAGGAGGAGGAGGAGGAGGAGATGACAATAGTGCTGAACATCTGTGTTATGTAGCCCGGATGTAGGTGAAGGTTCATTCTGAGCTTGTGGGTTGGTTTCTGAACATTTTGTTACCAGGCTAGGTAGCATCTTTTGCAGATTTAGGGGATGACAGTGACAGTGTTCTGTTTATAAGGGTTTCAGGTGGTCAAGTAGGTCTTGGGGTGGAAAGGTCACATCACAAGACCCTGACCTGATGGGATCTTCACCTGATGTGACCTCACCATCACAAGACCTACTGTCCACACAAAATCCTTATAAGCAGAAAAACACTGACACTGACACCCCCTAAACTCCATTGAAAATGTTACCTAGCCTGCCAATGAAACATTCAGAAACCAATGCATAAACTCAAAGAAGGAACCATCACCCTCAAGAAGAAGTGTTTGTAAGTTTATTATAGGTAGGGGAAGATGTTTTATGCTACACATCATTCAATCACTCACAGCATCCCTGACTGCCACCACACTTCCCAATATGCAAATGGTCTCCAGGGGTTGATGATATATTCCTTGGGGATCTGCAGCATGGAAAGCCACAGTGGCTGAAGAACCGACAAGATAAGCAAAAAATAATAGATTGGACAATTCGCACTGCCCACCTCCTACCTAAGCAAATGTAAGAGTAGAATATTTTATTTTATTCATAAGAACATGATCAACATTCTTTCTTGTTCTACAAGAAATAATGAAAGCAAACATCCTTTCTTTTCATACTGAATTAGAACTGGTAGGAAAAAAAAATAGAACCAGTAGAATTGTCTGCCTGACCCTAGGACAGAGTTTATTTTCACTTTATCACAACGAAGTGAGCTTTCCCCAAAGGTCTCAGTCCACATCTGCCTTCCTCAATGGCATTCTGAATACAGCAACATAGCTGCTCAGACTCCAGGGACTTAGTGAAATGGAAGCTTCCCAGGGACCTTCAGCTACACTTGTTTATTACCAAATGCCACTTGTTGAAGAAGAAGAAGAAGAAAAAGGGGAGGGGCAGGATCTTGAGCTTCAGCAGGCCCAGGTATATTACTATCTGTGGTAGAAGTCCATCATTTTCTAACCCCCTATCAAGGAGCATATTACCCAAGCCAGAAGGTATTGTTTGTAGTATGCATGTCTCAAAAGCATCCTTCACCTTTCTTGGCAGTATAAAAAACTGTAATAATAAATCACCCATCATCTGCTGCACATCCATATCTGTTGCCCAAGAAGGCCCCCATGTAGAGCAGTGGTTGGTTTGGCCTTTTCAAAAACTCATGGTGGTAGATGAGGTATCTGGGGGCTCACAGACAGGGCTGGAGAAGAGCCTTGCTTTGAATCCATTGTTGGAAATGGGTGCATGAAACAAAAAAAAGCCCCGTGTCTTCAATATAGAAAATAATATCTCAGTTTATTTCCAAACTGAGTTTGCCCATAGCAACTTAAAAGTGAAGATAGTTCTGGAATCCAGGTTTAGAAGCAGCTTAGTAGAAAAGGTATTTCCAAGGCAGTGTTACTCTTTGCAAGGGAATGCGAACCTATGTTTTTGTTTTGCTGACAGTTTCAAAAAAAGAGGAACAGAAATTCTTCCTGTTTTGTTAAAGTGGAGGTTCACTTGTTAACCAACATCAAAGTACCTACTTTGGAAATAGAGGGACCAATAACTGTCATTTGGCAAATGTAGTCATTTGGTAACTACACATTCATGCATGCAAAGTAGAAATTGTCAGTTCATCCAGAGCAAGATCAGACTGCATACTATTTTCACTCTGTAGAAGATGCTTCAAGTAAATCAAATGTGTTTTTCTTAATTATAGATTATTCAGCATAGTTATCCCTGTGCCCAACACGTAAAACTACTTAAAACTATTAGCACAAAGTTGCAATCTTGTGAGACTGTGCCATTAACTGCTTTGAGTCAGGGACTCTGTATATTGCATTTCACATAAAATCTTATTTATTCTGAAGAGCACAACTATTATACAAACAGATCTGATAAAATTAACTTTTATAGGTATGAATTGGCTGCATCATGGAAAAGGCACCTGTAAAGAACCAGCATGCTAGTTTCTTCCATACAACTGTGTGATTTATAGATTTTTCCTTTTAAGACTCTTGAGATCAGGGGGCATGGCTACAGGGCAATTTCTGCAATCCTGGCTAAGTGCTTTACCTACACTGAAGTGCAAAAAGCTGTGAAGAAAAAAAAAAGGTGTAGCTCAGAAATGCACTCCTTATTCCATCACTTGTTAAAGTCATGAGTGGCTTGTATATTCTGAGATTGCTGTAAAGACAATACAAGTAAACCAACATAGATTGATTTACACGCTTTATAAGGGATTCAAGATTGCAGAATGAAAAATGGATGGTGGCCAACACTGGAACAATTAATGTTCATGCTATTTCTGAGTAAGAGAATGTTCATTCTATTTCTATTTTACAGATATGACCACCCAGTCACAAAAATAGAAATTATAGGAGGCAGCAACTATCAAATCCCTCTCTCCAAACTAAAGACAGTATGCCTGCAATCACACCTGATGCTTAAACACAACTAGACTACAATGAACTGGCGGGGGAAATCTCTCCACTTAAAAATCAATTCCTTTTAACCATCAGGTGATTTTTTTTTGTGGGAGAAAATAGCATTCAGCTGATGTTCAGAGATCATAAAGAACAAAGTGGGTGTTTCACCCACTCAACCACGTTCAGCACAGCCTCCTGATCATAATGTGTGTCTGAAGGACCTCACTCTGCATGCCAACTCCGGTGGAAGATTCAAACCCACATCCATGCACAGAAAGGACGAGAAAGATCCAATTTTTGGATCACCCTTTTAAGACAAGCGATCAGAGCATCCAACGGGCGAGTTAAATCACGATGCTCCTGGGGAAAGAGAGGTTGCAGCTCAAGTGCTGCCCGGTCCATCTTAATGGGGAAAGGCTCGCAACTACCAAACCCAACCTCGACCTGTTGAATGTTCCTTAAAAACAAACGAACACCCATCTAAGAGGGTGAACCGCACTTCCTGCATCCCATTCCCGCCCCTCACGCCCCTCGCCTGTTGTTCCTGCTCTGCCCCCGGTATCCTCACACGAAGATGCCGAGGAGTCTCGCCGCAGCGGTGCGTTGTGGCTGCCGGCTGCGAGCGAACTCTCTCTCTCTCTCTCTCTCTCTCTCTCTCTCTCTCTCTGTGCCTTGGTACCTTGGTTTGAACCCGCTCCGTCTCCCATTGTGGTCTGAGCGTTCGGATCAGCCGCAGAGCCCCCGGCAGGACGTTCGTCTCATCCACTGCAATGCTGACACGCCGGATTGCTGGGGCGCTGCAGAAGACGCGCCCGCTCTCCTCCTCCTCTTCCTCCTCCTCCGCTCCCTCCATGCCCCATCGGCCGGCTCAACCACCACGCGGCTGGGCTTCAAAAGGTGCAAGGCAGAGTTCGGGAAACGGAAGAGCAGCCTTTCCCACCAGCAACTCCACCCCCCTCAGCACCGGGAGGCTTGCGAGGTCGCCCATGTGGAAGAGATAGGAAGGGGATGGCAGGGGAGGAGCCAGACCCGAGAGGAATCCATGAGTCACGCCGCCGCCGCCGCCGCCACTACCACCACCGCCACCGCCACCATCACCACCTCCTCCTCCTCCTCCTCCCACCGCACCCCCAGCAAGCATTTCTTATTGGAACATCCAGGCTGCCCGGATTGTGATGTCAGAGGGAGGAATCGTTCGCCGCCAGATCACAGCAACCCCCCACCCTCACCCCCGGGAAGCAGCCCTCCTCCGGCTGGGCAAGTGGCAGAACCCTAGCCGGGCGCGGAGGACGAAGCGGAGGAGGAGGAGGAGGAGGAGGAGGAGGAGGAGGCCATCGCCGGCTGAGCATCTTCCCGCCAGGGAGGTTGCTGCTCCCGGCGCTCTTGTGAGCTGGCGCCACGATTGGCGCTTCCAAAGCCAAAGCGGCGCCCGCCAAGCTCGGCTCCCGGGAGTTTCTGGATCTAAGACAAGAGAACAGGGAATCAGAGTTGGAAGGGACCTTGTAGGTCATCTAGTCCAACCGCCCACCTCCTCCCCGCCCCCCCCCCACCTCCCGCCCAAGCGGGAGACCCGACACCATTTCTTGACATACAGCAGTCCAAGACGCCGGGAAAAAGGGCTTGAGAAAAGAGCTGCGAGGATTCATTCCCGGCGAGGGAACGAGCGTCCCAACCGCCCGGATCTGTGCTTTTAGTGCTGCGGGTCTTATTATTATTATTATTATTATTATTATTATTATTATTATTATTATT
>BLBF01000083.1:698183-717046 GCA_015471245.1 Laticauda colubrina | reverse complement strand
TTATTATTATTATTATTATTATTATTATTATTATTATTATTATTATTGTTTTTTCAGCTTGTTTGCTCGGAGGAGGTAAGCGCCGCTGCACACGTTGCTTTGTGTGCGCGGCGGGCTGCTCTTGAGCCACAAACAAGCGCCCCAACGCCTCGTAGCCTCACTCGGGGCGCGAACCCCGCTTAGCTTAAGGGGTTCAGGGAATGATGCGAATCCAGGAAATTGAGCTCAGTGGGTTTGGAATATTCCGATGAGCCAACCTTTCACAGAAGTATTCTGAAACGGCAGACAACGAAGTTGGTTTGTGACAGACAAGCAAGGATTCACCAGGGATTTCAGCTGCGTGTAGATAGATGCAGGGGGAGATTATCAGACTAATTTTTAGCTGTCGTGCAATTAAAGGCAAAGGATCTTCACCAAGCTTGGTGAGAGAAATTCCCAGGCCTGCTTCAAACAAATATTATGAAACGGTTAATGTGTCCCACTAAGATCCTTTTTGACACCTGATCCTAGCTCCTGCACAGCATGCTCTTTGCTCTTCCTCCCCCTTCCCTCCCATACCTAAACTTTAATTTTTTCCTTAATTCTTGTCAGTGGTTAAAAATGTGACACAGGTTCTGCACAGGTTGAGTAGTAGACTAAGCACGTGCTTAAGGGCACCAGGCCCAAAGGGGGGCAACCACAAAAACTTTTATGTAGCTTAAGCTTGGCTTTATTTGTACAGCATGTACAAAGGAGGGAGGGCACCAAGATTTGTCAGTGCTTAGGGCACCAGTGAGCCTGAATCCGCCACAGGGTTCTGCCATGGGTACAATCTGATACACTTCACTGACCATTTGTTGATGGAACAATTTGAATGGAAATAGCCTTGGTAACAGTTGCTCACTTTTAGCTAATACAAAGCATGCCTCTCACCCTTTTCTCCCTGGACATTGTCTTCCACAGTCATTCATAGGACAGTAGGCAGTCCGATTGTTTCGATCCAGCTTTCCCCCCTAAGCTCAGCTTGAAGACCTTGGAGCACCCTGGAAAAGTCGTAAGAACCCAGGTCATTGCAACTTTTGTAAATATATGCCAGTTGCTAAGTGCCAGGATTTTAATCACATGACCATGTGGATGCTGCAACAGTCGTAAGGGTGAGGATCAGTCTTTATAAGAGACTTTTTTCAATGCTATTGTAACTCAGTCATTAAACAAAAGGTCATCAGTCAAGGACTACCTCTATTGCAGGGGTTGCCAACCTTTCGGAACTCAGGGACCACCAAACTCATAATTTTAGATCCCAGGGACCACTAAACAGTTCAGTGGGCATGGCCTGATTTGTGGGTGTGGCTTGGTCATGTGTCTGGCTGGGCATGGCTTGTATGTAAATATTATAAATATTTATATAAATATTGAATTTTTTATAAAAAAAGAGCAACTTTTACCAAAATCAGGCAAAGCAGTCAGGCAGATTGAGTTGCTCACAGAATCACAGATTCATTCAGAAATCTATCTGCCATCGACGAACTCAGTCTGTCACATAAAATTTGCTTGCAAGCAAACTCATAAAATTCACTGGCAACACACCATGTATGTAAATATTGAATTTTTTTATAAAAAAGAGCAACTTTTACCCAAAAGCAGGCAGATTGAGTTACTCACAGAATCATTCAGTGATCTATCTATCTGCCATCAGCTAGCTCAGTCTCTCAAATTTGCTCTCTTGTGAGTCTGCACTCAATTTGCTTGGAAGCAAACCTTCAGTCCTAAGGGAGGTTATGCTGTGCTGAGCCGAAGATCTAAAGACTAGCTAGAAAGCAAGAAATCCAACCATTTCCTGCTTCCTCGCTAATCTAAATCTCCCTGCACAGCAGAACAGCTGATGGTTGGAAAAAAGGAAAAGTAGCAATTTAGTAGGCAAGTTTACTGGATAAGGAGTGGGCGGGGAGGGTTCCCACAGGCCATGTGGGCGGTGCAGCCTTGTGTTTCTGGACAACCTGGATTAATTGCTTTGTGGGGGTGCTCTGGGGGTGAGATTTCTCTGCAGCCCACCAAAAGTTTCTCACAGCCCACCGGTTGGTGACCGCTGCTCTATTGCATTTGTTTTTTGTGAAGGGAAAGGGGACACAAGTCCTGGATTCAAGCCCATTCCTCCTATACACAAAAAAAGAAAAAAATACTGGTGTCCCATCATTTCCTCCATAAGTAGTTGCAGAAAAGAGGGAACCAGAGATAAATCTTGTCAGTTTTTACTCTAGCTGTGTTGCTTTGGTTTACAATATGAGGGAAGACAATTGCAAGCTTTACAGTCAAAACATTCCAGATCAATCTAGCTCTATTTTGAAGCAGAATTACTTGGATGGTGTACGTTTGTGGAACATAACAAATATGAGTGGCTGGTGAGCCATTTTCCCTCACAAGACCTATAGATAAAATGCCACTTAAGCTGAATTTGGAGAGATGCAATAAGGCAAGATTTTTTGTCAGTGGGAAAAGAGATGATTCATAGTTTTACAAAGCCTCATCAGTGAAAAACTGAGACATTTTTTTTTTTCAAAAGATAGAAATGATTTTAGCTGCTGAATGTAAACAATACATAGAATTACATAGATCAGGAAATTATTTTGGGGTGGTAAAAAGTATCCTAATGGTAGTGACCTATGATTAAAAGCTATGCAGATAGTGATGTAGTAGCACGTGGTCCTGTCATTGATGGTCAGTGTTTTCAATTATCTAAACCGCAACTGAAATAACTCGGTATTTTGAAAGCTCCCATTTTCAATGGATTGAAACCTAGTAGTTTTCAGAAGCAACAGAAGATGTGCCTAACATGTGCCATTTGTTCTGTGTCACTTGGAGGAGTAAGCAGGAAAATTTCCCATGACTGAATCTATGACCATAGAAAAAAGAGACATTAAAAATTCCAACAAGTGACCTATTAAAGAACACGTTGGTTTAGACCAGGAATGTCAAACTGGCAGCCCATGGGCCAGATGTGTCACGTGCAGGCCACGCCCATCCCCGCAAAGGGGGAAAGCACCATGAAATGTCACATGATGGCAATGTGATGCTGCGAGTTTGACACCCGTGGTTTAGATACAGCGTTGAACTGGATGCCTTACTTATTCTACAGATGGTTATTCCAGTTCATATCTGGTTTAAAAATAATAAGCATTAAAGTTCTGAAGTTGCCATAAGTGCTGAGTTTCAAAGTTGGCCATCATGTTAGTCTTCCTGACTATAATGAATTCTGTTATACATTTATTCAAATAAGAATTGTGACAGAATATGAGCAATTATGACAGAATATGAGCATGGTGGCACAGTGGTGAGAGTGCAGTACTGCAGGCTACTTCTGCTGACTGCCAACTGCCTGCAATTTGGCAGTTCAAATCTCACCAGCATCAAGGTTGACTCAGCCTTCCATCTTTCTGAAGTGGGTAAAATGAGGACCTAGATTGTTGGGGCCAATATGCTGACTCTGTAAACCACTTAGAGAAGGCTGTAAAAAGACCTGTGTCTAAGTACTATTGCTATATGTCTGTGTATATTATCATATGCAGATCTCTACTCCTTTTTCATTCTTTATTTTGGTTGTCCTTTTTATTTTGATGATCTATCAATAGCCACCTTCATTAAAATCCTTCTCCCTGTCCAGCATGTTAATTTTCCATATAACAGTGACCTTGTTTGTTTGTAGAGAAATATAATGTGTAAACATCACCTGCATTTGAAGTGGAAATGGCAAGAAGCTGGTTCTCCTCAAAAGTTTTTTGTGGGAACAAGATTCAGTGTATTATAACCACTAAACCTTTGTAAGGAAAATGTTAGTATATTCCCCCAAAATAAAATACTTTGAAGTTAATTCCACTCAAAGTACAGTATGTGATTTTCTACAGGAGAGGAAAAAAATATCCTTCCCTTAAATATCCAACTAACTAACTCAAACTCAATTAATTCAATAAGTATCATCAAGCTGCAGGGAGTGATTCCCCCCTCTCTTTTTAAAGTAGAATGAGTCTATCTACTTTAATTAGAACTGCTATAATTGTCCTATTTTCTTTGTGGGGCTCAGTTGCTTAATTGCCTGGTTGGGAATCGTGTGAATTGCTAATATCTCCTGGTTGCAGGTCACTAGTGGCTTCCTTCCAAAATCATCTTTATGTCACACACATTGGCAGACAGGAAATTGTCCTGTCACTTCTAGGCAGAGGTGATAATGGATGTTTTACGTGATAGAAATACTCAGCAGTGGTTCAATTTTGGAGAATTATATCTCACCATATTTGGGCTGGTCAAATCTAGTTTGCTGGTTTGGCCTCAAATCCATCTTAGTCAAAACCAGCTAAACCCCTCCAACCTGAGATCATCATTATTTAAAGCAAGGGGTGGCAAACCCACATTGACACATGACGTATCATGGCTTTTTCCCCTTAGTTAAACTGGATGTGGGCATGGCCAGAGCATGATGCATCTGGCCCACGGGCCGCGAGTTTGACAGCCCTGATTTAAAGGCAGATATGTGCATGGAAGTGGTAATTAGACTTAGTGATTAATTATATAGAATTATATCTAAGATATTCTTAGATGGGAAGATGAACAAGACGTTAAATACCACCTTCAGTATACATTATGACTATGAAAATAAACACAAACACACAATGTACATTCTATACATTGAATGAAAACCCCTGTTATTGCATTAATATTGCACTATACAGTAGAATTCAACAGAGTTACTGCCCTGGGATAGAAGCTGTTTTTCAGCCTATCTGTCCTTGTTTTTATTATTCTGTACCGTCTGCTAGATGGCAATAGTAAAAAAAAAAAGGGTTCCCAGGATGAGATGGATCTTTGAGAATGTTTTGAACTTTCTTAAGGCAGAGGAGCTATAAAGCTCTTCCAAAGAGGGGAAAGGGCAACCCATGATCCTCTGGGTAATGATGTTAACCCTCTGGAGTGCTTTCCTATCTGCCACTGTGCAACTGGCAAACCATACAGAGATGTCATAGAGAAGTCATCACTTCTTTTACTAAATAATTGAACTTTTATTCCAGAGAATGAGAGGCAACTTTTCCTCTCAGAAAGATGTAAAGAATTCCTTTAAATCTGGAAACTGAATTTGTTGGATTGCAGAATATGTGATTTGCCAAATAATAGCCATTATTCATTTGAATGTTGCTGACTTTCCACTATAATAGCAAAACGGTGATTCCAGGAGGCCTTATGAATGTGATTAAATCTGTGCTGATCATTTATCTTCTCCCAGGGGTTTCTAGTTGTAAAAGTACAGTACAAGATTCCAAGACTGAAGACCCTATCACTGAGAGGAAAGTTAAATTTAAATATAAAAATATTGGAAACTTTTCCTCCACAAGGCAGGGAAAGTGGAATGAAGTATATTCAGTGTAAAACAGCCAAGAAACAAAGGTAAGAGATCTTGACATAAGTCTTCTGTTTCTTTTTTATAGATAGATAATTTTATTAAATTAAAAAAACATTGAAATAAAGCTTGAGATAAAAAGGAGTGATACATGTTGGAGCATCATGTGACTGCATATTATAGTTTATAGAGGACAGTGTTTCATTTGAGGATATCCAAGTTAAAATGAAAGATAACCACAAAATTAAAGTATGTATGTTATGCATCTTTGCTCATGCATGAAGAGATTGGTTATGAAAAGTAAAATGTCATTCTGAGAGCGTATGGGTACACATATAGCACCTGTTGAGAACACCTTAAACTAAACTCCTCTTGTTCCAGGATTGTGTGACCATATTTGATCCCAGGAGAAGGCATAGACGCTTTAAGGGATTCCTTTCAAGTGTTAAGGATATATTCATATGTTCACTGAATCACATTTTCCCCTTTGAATCCAGATTGCTGCTCATTCCTGAGATACAGAAGTGCACATGCATGAATTATGCAAATCTGTATGCCCTTTTTTAGTTATATTGAAATTATCCAGCTTAGAACTAGTAGAAAACATTTCAATTTTCAAAGTAATGGCTTTTTCAATCTGTAACAAAAAAAGTAAAAAAAATGTACTTTTTTGAAGAATAATTGCACTTGTAATTGCACTGAGATTACATACTGCTTCACAGTGCTTTACAGTCCTCTCTAAGCAGTTTACAGAGTCAGCATATTGCCCCCAACAATCTGGATCCTCATTTCACTGACCTCGGAAGGATGAGTCAACCTTGAGCCGGTGAGGATTGAATTGCTGGCAGCCAGCAGTCAGCAGAAGTAGCCGACAGTACTGCATTCTAACCACTGCGCCACTCACATAGAATTATTGTGAGAGCCACTTCTTTTTTTTTTGCTTCATTGCTGCCTTAAACAGTTCTATTTTCAGGAAGATAAAATCTGCCATTGATTATCAAGTTTATATACATATAACAATTATATCACATTTCATTGCAGTACCCTTTTCCTATAATATATTTCTGGTCACAAAGTGGGGGGAAAGCCCATTTAATGTTGGGATCAGAATATAGATTGAACTAACAGATTTTAATTCTCTTCAGTAGGAGGATGAACTTGCACTCTGGAGTCCCTGCATGATACTTCTATGATATTGAAGACTATTGACATCATAGGAAAGTTGTCTGTATCCTAAACCAGTGGTCACCAACCAGTGGGCTGGGGATACTGGTAGTCCGCGAGAAAATTTTGATGGTCTGCAGAGAAATGCCCCCCCAAAGCATTCCCCCCAAAGTGATTAATCCAGCCTGCGCAGGAACACAGGACTGTGCCACTCAAATGGCCTGCCCACCCACTAGCCCCCACCCTTCGGCCAAGCACAAACCTTACCTTCAGTAGAGCCACGCAAGGTAAGACCAACAGCAGGGAGGAAAATCTGCCCCGGGGTAGCTTGCTGACATTGGTGGGAAAGTCGGTCCTATATTCCGAAGCTGCAGTTGTCGCAAGACTGGCCTTTGGTCATCCCACAGTAGCTCCTCCAGTACATGGCAGGCTGGTGCACTCGGGTGGAGGAGCAGCTGCTCTGGGGTGACCAAAGGGCCAGTCCTGTGTCTACTGCAGCTCTGGAGTATGGAACCAACTTTCCCACTAATGTCAGCAAGCTACCGTCAGTCAAAATTCATATTAGTGGTCCATGGGATTTAAAATTATGAGTTTGGTGGTCCCTGAGGTCAAAAAGGTTGGCAAACCTTAATACATGGCTAACATTTGAAAGTTGGTTGGATACTAATCCAAGGCATGGTGACATTGCAAAATTATTCATCCAACAGATAAAGCTAAGCAGAGATAAGTTTAAATGTAAAATAAACTGAAGGTCCTTTGTAATTTTCTGTGTCATTTAATTTGATTTTAAGGAAGTTATGGGATACAAAATGCTACAGCTAAAAGGGCACAAATGTTTACTGTATAATAGAATCTGTTATTAATCTTTCACAGTTCAATCTCTCAAAAGAGAACATCTTTCAAAATGGGACTTTTCTGTTGTCAGAGTGATGTAGCAAACCCGATCCGATTGTTTTGCCGGTCAAATTCAGTGTAGTACTGCTTAATAAAAGTTGCACCCAGAAGCCAGAGAGGGCCGAGAGGAGGAGGAATGTCAAGAGCTGAGAATGCCACAACGCAGAGCTCTTCCCCATATTTTGAATGCTGCAGAGAAAGCAATCCAGACAAAAGGCAGTAAATCAGCAAGATGTCCTGAGTAATGCCTAATAATGTAAGGTCACGAACTGGATTCCCAGTTTACTCGTTGTCAGACCTTTGGTTTAATCACCAGCTCCCAAAAGTCCCTCCCAAATTTATTTTCTCAGAGCTTTGACTTTCCAAGTTTTATCTAAACCTGGTTGCTCACCCATATTTGTTCCTTTTATTGCAAATCATGGCTCCAGATCTTACCTTGAGAACATAGGCGGAACTGCTGAGCGAGTAGGACATATCACCAAGATGGAAGGAAATGTCAGGCAGCAAATGAATTTTTTTACATTCAATGACATACTGTGAGAGAATAAAGAAAATAGAGGATAGAAAGGCCTTTAATTCCTATGTTATAAATTCCAGTGCTTCAGGTAATAGGAAAAGGTCTTTCATCTGCTTTTCCCAGCTGATAATACATCACTGTGGAGAAGAGAAGATAGCAGGATGGGGAACTGCCTAACAGTAATTTTTCCAATTCCAATGGGAATCTCTCCTCCCCAGATTTAACCTAGATTTGTCTTAAGCAACCTTGCAGTTTACATTACTTAGACTTTACACTTTTGAATAAGCCACTGAAGTAGGTTTTTTTTTTTCAAAAAGGGAAACGTGCTAAAGTTGGACACTTGATGTTTTAAACACTAGGGAACATGGACATTACATGAAGGACCAGAAATCAAATGTGTTTTATATCTCATTGCTGTTTTTTAGATTCATTTTTTCCCATGATTAGAAAAGAGGACAAACTTTTAGAAAGTTGTGCTCAGATTTCTTACGCTTTCTTCTTCTACCAAAGTAGCTCCTATGGTTTTCATCAGAACAGATACCAAATTGGCTGGCCCACTGATAAGCGAAGTGCCAGTATCTATAGCAGCTGTGCATCCTTCATGACAAAACATTACATCATTTTCTATAGAAACGCTGCAGAGAAAGCAAAAGAGCATTCAGACATTCCTGTACTTTTGAAAATTAAGCCTAATGTATGTCAAAATAATAATAAGAAAAAACATTGCCATTCAAGATCTTGAACTCCTCTGATCTGCATATTGCAGAACAGGTAGTCCTCAACTTCCAACCACCATTGAGCCCAAAAATTATGTTGATAAGTGAGACATTTGTTAAGTGTGTTTTGCTCTGTTTTATGACTTTTTTGCCATTTTGTTAAGTGAATAATTGCAGTTGTTAAACTAGTAACACAGTTGTTTAAGTGAATGTGGCTTCCCCATTGACTGATTATCAGAAGGTTGCAAAAGGATCACATGGCCTTGGGACACTGCAATGGTCATAAATATGAGTCAGTTGCCAAGCATCTGAGTGTAAATCATGTGACCCTGGGAATGCTGCAATGGTCATGTGTGAAAAATGGTCATAAGTAACTTTTTCAGTGCCGTTGTAACTTTGCACAGTCATTAAGTGAACCATTATAAATGAAGGACTATCTGTAGTTTGTAAGAGGAAATTGTTAGCATCTCATAAATGACAGCCATCTTGGGAAAAGCTGATTTCCAAAATGCAATTAAAGTTTCATATCTCGAGTAGACTCAAATGACTTCCCCCTTTGGGTTCTTGATTTTATAAGTCTGACATTACACAGAACCTACCCCTTAAGATCAACATGCCAGTAGCCTTCTCTGCTAATACCGACATAGTGAAAATCTCCAGTGTAGTAAGAGGGATCACTGCCACCCAGGATAATCTCTCCTCCAGTGTTCAAGTTTGAGTGTCTAGGCCAAAGGGGGGAAAAAATCACAAAACAGTAGTTTTATTCTTGCTCACTTTTGTGTGCAACAAGGTTTAACAAGCTTTGTTGTTAAAAGCAGGGGTGGGCTTGAAACATTTTACCAAAGGGTTGTGGTACCAAAGTTGCTGTGTGGGTGTGGCCATGGTGGGCATGGCCTAATCAGCCTTCTGCACCACAGTGATGGGGGTTGTTTATGCCCTCCCCAGGCTCCGGAGGCTTTCTTCGAACCTCTGGGAGGGTAAAAACAGCCTCCCCGGATTCCGGAGGCTCTCTGGAAGCTGGAAACAGGCCCATTTCCAACCTTCCCAAACTTCCGGGAGGCCCGTTTTTCGCCCTCCCTGAGCCTCCGTGCATGACTTGCACTTGCCTGGGCATCCAAAACAGGCTGTGTGGGGATTTCTGGGATGGGAGGGGTGGGTGTGACCAGCTAGGGGTGGGATTTGGGGGTTCTTGGAACTGCACAGAATCTTAGGGGCTCTCCTGATCCCCCAGCAGCCCACCCCTGGTTAAAAGCTTATGAAGGAGGGCCATTTTGCTTTTAAGGCAGGGCTTATAAGGCAATTTCCAACAAAAATACTCAAGCTTAGAGCAAAAGTCATATTGCCAATAGATAGAATTCATTGAAATTATTTGTGATTCACAATTTCAAAAGATACAAGAGAAAGACTTGTGGGGATGGGGGTGGGAGCCAAGTACAGAGATTGTGGTTGCTGCAAAATACCCCACCAGTCATGATTTCAGCTTTAAATTTCCCCTTGATAGACTGTATTAGACTTTTCCTTGCTTGAGTCCATCTTCTACATAGTGAAATGTTTACTGGCATTTTCATGGCAAGCTAGGGGAAACACTTCAAAATATCCAATATAATCAGTGTTATTTCTGCTTCACTTGCTCCTATGCTAATCCTGAAAATGTATTCCATATTGCAAACCAGTTGTATTCTCTGGCGATAGCCAAGACCTCTGTGAGTGCCCATCCAAATTCTAAAAGAAGCTTCAGACACTGGTGTTTAGCCGACATTCTAGGATCGAATATTAGCAACTGCGTTCTCTTTGCTGATGATGTAAAGCTATTCAACACCACAGACAATACTGCTACCCTTCAAAAAGGCCTCAACTATGTATCAGAATGGTCAAACAAATGGCAACTTCAAATCTCAACAAATAAATGCTCTGTCTTACATATTGGCAAAAAAAATCAGAAAATAAAATACAAGTTGAATAGTCAAGACCTTGTTGATGATTCAAACTCTGTCAAGGACCTTGGAGTACTCATCTCAAATGATCTAACTGCTAGAGCCCGCTGTAACTACATAGCCAAAAAGGCATTAAGAGTTGTTAATCTAATCCTATGTAGCTTTTTCTCTGGTAATGTTACACTACTAACTAGAGCATACAAAACATTTGCTAGACCAATACTTGAATACAGCTCATCAGTCTGGAAGTCACATTATGTTTCTTATATTAACACAGTTGAGAAATATTTCACAAGAAGAATTCTCCACTCCTCTACTCGTTGCAGAATACCTTATGCCACCAGACTCGAAATTCTAGACCTAGAAAACAGAATTACACCGCCTTTGATCCAATCTTAAGTATAGTATATAAAATCATACATTGCAATGTCCTACCTGTCAAGGAATACTTCAGCTTCCACCATAACAATACAAGAGCACACAATAGATACAAACTCAAGGTAAACCGAACCAAACTTGATTGCAGGAAATACGACTTTCAGCAAGAGTGGTTAATGTCTAGAATACTCTACCTGACTCTGTGGTTTCTTCCCCAAAAACTTTAACCTTAGACTGTCTACTATTGACCTCACCCATTTCCTAAGAGGTCTGTAGGGGGCATGCATAAGCGCACCAACATGCCTACTGTCCCAGTTCTATTGTTTCTTTTTATTTTTCTTATCTGTATCCATTTCATGTATTCATAACTATTTTTATACTTATACCTCTTATCTTGTAAGTGATTGACAAATCAAATAAATAAATTAGTGAACTTTGGGACAACTTAAGGAGACACATCCAAATGTTGAATTTTCTGAAAAGATAAATCATTCTGACAGTGAACCCAAAGCACAATCAAATTATGTATTGGTCCAATAATTTGAAGTGTGGGTTTTATATTCCTAAACAAAACCTACCTGCTATAGTAGACAGAGAAGACCTTTTCTGACAAGATCTTTTCGGATATTATCTTATCAAAAACTGGGATAACCCCATCAATGGCCTGGCTGGGGTAGCCCATACCAAGCACTCCATCAAACCGAGCGTATATGAAAGGATTGTTAGTTAGTATTATAGCTTCTGCAAAGAGTTGGATGATGGGAATATCAGCAACCTAGAGAGAAGCACACACAAAGGAACAGACTGCTGTGGAGCAATGAGTTGAATGCATTCTTCACAGGGAATAAAAATAACACTTAATTCTTTATTTTTGCTCCCCCCAACTTCACTCCTATACACCCATGTATACTTTTATGTATAGTTAGGTCATTTTTGCTTCAATCCTAGTAACTGTTTAAATTACTAAGGGGCCTGTCATGTTGTGCTTTAGTGCCATGTTTTATTAAAACTGCATTTTTTTCATGATCATTTGGCATTAGATGAGTAAATGCAAATGGATTGCTGCTTATATGATTTTCTCCTTTTTGCATTCCTATAGTTTGACCCCCAGCTCTATTACAGCCTGATGTTATAACTAACTGGATATTCTAAGATCTATAACATATATATCTTTAGATATTTACTGTGGGAACAATGCACTTGCCTGTATTCAACCTGTGTGTTCCTTTAAAAAAATATTATAAAACTTCCAATGATTTCAGTGATAAAAAGGGTAACTCTGGCATCCCTCAAATCTTGCACAGTGCAAATAGGATGAATGTGGTCTCAAAGTGCCACAATACTAATAATTCTCCTTGTTTATGGCCCTCTGGTTCAGTTTTCAAGGCCTGTGAATAACCTGGCATTTGCCAGACAGCAAGAAAGCTCTTCCTCCATTTCCTTCCTGCAGAAACACAAATACTGATCATCCTATTAGCACTTACTCTGACAATGTCCTGGCTAAGGAAACCCTTAATATATCCTTGGGCATATAGTAAAGTAATTTCAGTTCCATTTGGCTTGTATGTACTCGATTCAGAGGAATCATAACGATCGTGTGAGACTGAAAGAAAGAAGGAAAGAAAGAATATTAATATCTAGAATGTTAATTGGTTTGAGACTGTTTAGGCATCATCAGGAACCAGTGCCTTAAATGTCAGCCTCACATAGCTGGCAAATTCAAGAAGTAACAACCATACAGATTTCAGAAAGGCATACGGTACAGTATTTAAATACTAATCAGGGGTAAATACATAACCTTACAAACTATAACAGTATATATCTAACTTCTGGGGAACTATCCAGACTTTTGCTTATATTTTTATACCAGAATTAAGCTAATCAGTTAAGCCCTGAGTTTCTGTGTCAAGCCACCAGTAATGGGAAGATTTTCCTGCTCACCAGACCTGCAGCCATAGATCAAACATTGTAATCAGTTAGAATGTAATGCAGGCAGAAACAGTGCAGGCATGGAGATTGCAAAGTGGGAAGCCTGAGCATTAGGGAATCTGTTTGCTTGCTTGCGGGGCCCAGATGAAATCACTGACCCACAATATTGTTTGGCTTCATTAAAAGATAAAGGTTCCCCTTGCACATACGTGCTAGCTGTTTCTGGCTCGAAGGGGAGGTGCTCATCTCCGTTACAAAGCCAAAGAGCCAGCGCTGTCTGAAGACATCTCCATGGTCATGGCTGGCATGACTAAACACCGAAGGTGCATGGAACGCTGTTACCTTCCCACCAAAGTGGTCCCTATTTTTCTACTTGCATTTTTACATGCCTTTGAACTGCTAGGTTGGCAGAAGCTGGGACAACTAATGGGAGCTCGTTATGCGGTGCTAGGGATTCAAACTGCTGAACTGCCAACAGTCTTGATTGACCTCAGTAAGTTAGCCACTGAACTGCCACATCCCCTTCGTTGATCACTGCCTTGTCGTAATGAAGGGGCTTGCATAGCTCAATGAAGCTATGAGCTATGCTGTTCAGGGCCACCCAAGATAGACAGGTCATAGCAGAGAGCGCTGACAAAACGTGATCCACTGGAGAAGGAAATGGCAAACCATTTTGCCATGAAAACCCCATGGACAGTACCAAAAGGCAAAAAGAGATGACGCTGGAAGATGAGCCCCTCAGGTCAGAAGATGTCCAATATTCTGGGGAGGAGCAGAGGTCTAGTACTAGTAGTGCCAGAAAGAGTGAAGCAACTGGGCCAAAGCCAAAAGGATACTTAGGCTGTGGATACATCTGGTGGTGAAAGGAAAGTCCAATGCTGTAAAGATCTATTCTCCATAGGAACCTGGAATGTAAGATCCATGAATCAAGGCAAGCTGGACGTGGTCAAACAAGAGATGACAAGACTGAACATCGACATCTTAGAAATCAGCAAACTAAAATAGATAGGAATGGGTGAAATTAATCCAGATGACCATCAGCTATACTACTGCAGGCAAAAATCCCTCAGAAGATATGGAGTAGCCTTCATAGTCAATAAAAGGGTAGGAAAAGCAATACTGGGATACAATCCCCAAAATGACAGAATTATCTCTGTTCGAATCCAAGGCAAACTGTTAGAAATATAAGTCACCTAACAGGTATTTGGGTTAGAAATATATAAACCAGGATAGACATTTTAATACTGTCTCTTTAAGAGCATGCTAAAAACTGCAATTGGGTGCAGTTACTCAAACGGCCATAAGATGGAGCCAGAAACCTGGGTTGTTTTAGTCTTCGTCTCAGAAAAGAGTGTGAGTATATCTTTGTTTCCTTCTGTTGGAAAGTATTGCTGTTGCTTCATTTTTCCTAATTGACTGATATTTCTGGATTTAATGTAAGTCTGATACTGAACTGTTTTTGACACTGGAATTTGATACTGAATTATCCCTGGATTGAAAACTGACTGATTTAACTTGTGAATGACTTTGGATTGCTTATTTTGGACTTTGCTTAAACCTTTCTGGAAGTAAAAACCTACATTTACTGTACAGTGTATCTGTGTACTGTGTGTGTATTATTCAAACACTACTCTCTATACGTCTCCCTGTATGCGCTCATTCTCCTAACGGGGAATTACCTCAACACAAACCATTCAATATCACAGTAGTTCGAGTCTATGCCCCACCGCTTCATTACAAATTGTTCAACTCCACTGTTGCAAGGAGGGAAAATCTGGCAGAAAAGGGGAATCAAAAGTAGGGAAGGGATATCAGTGAATAGGAAAAAAGGGACAGAGAGTTCAGGGATTTCCTCATTTGAGTTGCTGTCCCAGTTTATAATGGGGCAGGGGAACCATAAGTTTTTAACATCATTCACAATGTGAAACTCAAAAGGGTTGTTTTTTCCAACACACCTGAAAGAAGTTCAATGGTTTTCTTGAAAGGCTGCTATGGATTTCAATAGCAGCAGCAGTAGCAGTAGCAGCAGCAGCTGCAGCAGCCGTAGCAGAAGCTAACTGCAGCTCTACAGTTCCTTACTAGCCACTTCTGAGATATACTAAAGGAAGGCCCTGGAACCATTGGTTTTCTAAAAACATACTTTCTTCCCATCTCAAGGACAGGAAAAAAATGCATCATTAGAGCTGCACGGAAAAGCTCAGAGTATGGCAAAATAGAGTCTTACTCTTCACACAAGTCATTTTCAGAAGCTCCACAGTAGTTGCTTTGCAAATCATTGTTCTGAGGAAACAGAATTCTCTAGACAGATCTCCAAAATGAAGTTTTATTTCTCATGAAAATACATGGAAAACAAAGAGGAACAACCCAATGGGAAAGGAGGGGAAGATAAAATGTCTCACTTTTTAATCAGCTGGGTAGATCAACGACTAGCTGACTTGATTGCTTATGGAATATTTTATTCAATGTAAGTGTAGTATTATTTCTTCAAATTCAGTGCTCTGAGTTGTGTAGCATATACTACATTGTTTGCAATATAATTTAGTGTAGTGGTTAAAGGGCTTGGAGGTAGTAGTCCTTCCTGAAGCATGAAAGCCAGATTGAGCCAATCTCCCTCTCAACCAAACCTCCTAACAGAGTTATTGTTGTGGACAAAATAGGAGGAGAGATCAAGCACTAGATATTGTGAATTTAATTGTATTAATAATTTAGTACTCATTTTTCTATATTAATATTAACATTCAAAATCATGTGTAATATTATGCAGTGCTATATTTTAAATTGTTTTTCTATTTTGTTAATACACTAAAATATCAGGACACTTATTATTCATAATCCATCATTAATTTAGCACACACTACCACTCATGGCTGCAAGCTGGGAATTCTCCAAGTATCTTATTTGTAAATTATAAGAAAAATCTATTTTAGGATATCAGTGTAGTATGACAGGAATAAAAATACCAGTTGCATAACATTGTTCCATATACATAATGGGAAAATACCTCAGAGTAGAAATTTTTGCTGTTCTTACATGCATCCAAAACTTACCACAGGCACTGAACAATGGGAGGCATTGATGGGATGGTACCCAAAGATTAGCTGACCCTGTGTCAAAGACAACCTTGAAGACCTGGGGTGGTGTTCCAATGCTTATTTCACCATAATACTGTGACTGAAAGGCACATCATGACAAAGAGCAGAACAACATTTTTGTTAGAGAAAGAAAAATCATAATTCATCCCATCAATATCTGTATAAAATGTCTGACTAGTCTTTATTTGCTGACTGCTTTCTTTAGGAACATGTGATGCACTTACATCCAAGAAGTTGGTTAGAACGGTAGCTGCTGTTTTGTTATGAAGCTCTTCACCAAGGTAGTAGATATGGTGCTTCAAAGAAGGAAGGACATCTGCCACTTTCATGCCCATCCCTTGCAGTGTTTCTCGGATTGAGGGCATTTTTTTGAGTGAAATTCTGACAGGTAGAAAAAAGACCATGGTAAAATTGGAAGGTGAATAAGATAGTCACATTTTCAATAGATGTGGAAGTCAACAGACACAATTGCCAACTTACTAGTATGACCAATAGAGAAAGTGTTCAGCATATGATTATGTGTTTTAACAATTTGGAAGTGACAAGGCTCTATTTTAGAATGGCAAACATACAGTGCTAGGAAATAATAGGTGAGTGCAACTTCTGAAGCCCTTTTGGGAGACTGAATCCAAAATATTGAACTGTCAGAACATCTGCCTGATCATGATGTTGAAGAATGAAAAAAATAGAATGTTCTTTCTATGATAACGCAGGCATAGAAAGTATACTTGGACAAAAGAGAAGAAGGTAGATGTGAACCAAAACATAGGGATGGAAGGAATGAAACATTTAGCATTTTCAACAATACTTATAAAGGAGAATATTTGTAGCTCAGGGTTGAAATGAGAGGTCCTTGGTACTTGCTGAGCTTGGTTGTTTTCTTCCAGACATTTATTACCTAAACTAGGTAACTTCATCAGTGCTCAAGCTGTGCTCATGCAACACTGATGGCGTTACCTGGTTTGAGTAATGAAACATCTGCAAGAAAACAACCAAGCTCAGAGAGCATCAAGGACTTCTCATTTTCAACGATACATCTTTCCACGACCCACAAATTCCACCCAAACTTCTTTTTTTTTCTTTTTTCCTTCCCTGGTGTGTGTACTCACCTTGACATTTTCTTTTTGCAGACAGACATTGGGAGAAAGGTACTAATATCTGGAAAAATATACTTCTTTATGTACACCTAGATTCTGAGTTACTAATGAGCTTTTGAAGGAGTTAATTCAGTTTAGGTTTCTTATTAACCTGTCCAAAGTAACCTACATTAATTCAGGGCTTGGTGAAATCCAACTGCATTCCCAAAGCAGTTGTTGCTAGTATTTGAAAAGCAGACAGGTAGATAGAACTGCTCAACAAAGTCTATTCAAAAGGTGAGTAGAGTAAACAGAGTTATATTCCTATCAAGGTTTTGGCTGTGGAATGTTGCTGTATCCCAGATGGAATCCCATTTTCTCTCTTTTGCCTGCTTTTCTATCTTCTCACCAATTAAACATTTCTAATCTGTTTAATAAATTCTGCTGTGACCTCTCCACCCTCCTTCCCACAGTCAGATTGATGGGATATATAGTTGTGACTATCCTGATATGTCAACCAGTTTTTGTGCAACTAGCTTGATGCACAGCCTGAAACTGGCTTGGTTTGATATATATACCAATGTGTTGCTCCAGATGGCAGCAGATACTTGCAGTGAATTGCCATTGCAGTAGTTTTAAGCTTTTCTGTTTTGAAAGGATATTTCATTTGCTTTTTGTATCATATTATTGATGTGTTATTATCTGGTTGTTGCACTGGTCAATTACTAGGTGATATACTAAAAAAAGAGATAGTCTTACCTTTGGAATGCATCACTGGAAAAGCACACAAAGCAAGAGATAAGCAGAACAAACTCCCAACTCCGCAGCATTATTTGGTTGGTTTTGATATGGATGCAGTTTTTCTGAACTGCTTTTTTCTTATCTTGTGTTAAAAAGGAAGCCTATTCTAGTAGGCTTTTATAGCTAAACATGTCCAATTTCTAATTTTCTGCTGAGTTTTGATTGGTAAGAAAGCAGTAATAAATCTTGGCAGTTGGCAGAGGGAGGACACCTTTGAGGTACTAGCTTTGACCTTGTTTCCTGGTAAAGGTCAGTTTGGTCAGTGCACATTAATATTTGTGTCCACTCAATCTCTTATTTATGTGTACTATTAGCTCAATATACAAGATCCAGTAAGCCAAAGTAAGAAGTTTCTTACGCACCTTAAGTTTTAAAAAATGTCCGTAGTAGGTCAATATTGCCCTGTTAATATAACATTCTTGGAAAAAAATAAAACCTTGCTACAACTACAATTCTAAATACAGATCCTATTATACTCTTTTCTATGGAGGCTTATTTATTTATTTGATTTGATTTTTATCCTCCCTTATTATAGTACTTTATAAATAACTCAAGGTAGTAAATATACCTTATACTCTTTCCTTCTCCTGCTAGGTGGGCTTGGCTGAGAGAACGACTAGTCCAAAGTCTCCTAACTGCTTTCATGCCTAAGGCTGGACTAGAACTCACAGTCTCCTGTTTCTTAGGTCAGCAAGAACAAGATTGTCATGTTTTGCGCTATAAGAGCAAGAATCTTTGCCCAGAGGAATTATTTTGGCTATATTAAGCAAAAGGTACAACCAGAATGGATTTCATTTTATCATTCATCTTCATCTGGACTAGGTCAGATTTTTATCTAAAAAGATCTTAAAGTCCTGTAATATTGTCTGTCTTGTAAGGATTGTATAGGAAAAATGGGGTTGGTTTTGGATTTGGTAACCTTTCCTGAGTATTTATGATCCAGCAAAATGCAAAAAGAAAGAAAGAAAGAAAGAAAGAAAGAAAGAAAGAAAGAAAGAAA